>OZ023315.1:61748589-61843710 GCA_964007375.1 Ophion obscuratus | reverse complement strand
ACCTTTCCCCTAGGTCTAACGCTATTTCTGTGGTGAAGATTCTTCCGGAGTGCTTCGTGTACTACGTCCATTGCGTGCCATCAATCGGGCCAAAGGCCTTAAGGTATTTCCACTCTTCTTTTTCTCAACCGAACCCACACACACGCACATCCGCGCGCGCGTATGTGTATGTATGTGTATGAATATATATAGGGGAGGGTGTGTGTGTGTGTGTGTATTAAAAAGTTATACACACATACACAGAAAGGAGTCTGCGGCATTTACAACAACCACCATGACAAAAGATAGCATAGTAAAACTAACTGTAGTTTATTTGATATGAAAATCATATTATTGCTGGGTCAGTTGTACTATGTTTGACCTGTCAATAAACTATAATTAGATTTCCTACTCCGACTATGGATGTGACTTCGACTATGGGCATCTGTTGTAAATGTCATGCATTTTTCGCAGGTATATATACAATATGCGCAACAATTCAAGAATCACTTTTTCACCGCGAAAAGTTCGAGCAATTTTGACGGCTATATCACCGTACAAAACAATCGCGAGAAGAAAATAAAGAAAGCATCGTAAAGCATGATTTTATTTCGTTTAAAATTGCGCTTGAGAGAATGTTCGCATTTTATTTGTAAAGTTATTGTTCGTTGAATGGAAAAATTGGACATTGAATTTTTTTTTAATTTGCGCAAGTTTAATATTGTGCTCGGGAAACGAAATAATATTTTTTTTTTTTTTATCATACATTCTGCTTCAAATTCGTTTGTAGCCGGCTCTGTACGATTTTTTACCAAATTTTCAGTTTCCAAAATGAAAATAGTATATTTCGGCTTTGAAAAGTCATAACTCGCAGAAAAAAGTCGCAAATCGTCCAACAGGGAAGCGTTGGGAAGCTGAATTTTTCTGAGAAACTATCGGGCACTAACTGACTTTTTGGCATTCCTTTGTTATTGCGAATCGTGATTTAAAGTGCCGGAATTTCATTAAAAAACTGATAATCGATCCAAGTCTGTCTGACGTTTTTCTAGCGTCTAGAATCACGTTTAACAATAACGAAAAAATATTTAAAAAATTCTGGGACTTTTGTACAAAAAGAATTCAACTTTCCAACATTTTGTTGACCTATCAAATTCAAATTATGCACCTTTTATTTTTGCTAGCTTTGACAGTCGACAACTCAATTCAACAAATCGTACAGAGCTTGTTGAAAAATGCATTTGAAGCGGATTGTTTTAAAAGAATTTCTGCTTTTTGTCGCTCAACGAACAATGACGATATGAAAAGATGCAAAAAAAATTTCAACTACGAGTTTCGAAGCTTTCCGCTTCAATGTCCTTTCTTTTTTTTTGCAATTTTTTTCTACCGTGACATAGCGGTTAAAAAAATTGAAAGTGGCGAAAAACAAGTGATCCTTCCATTGTGGCGCTTGGTGTATATTCTAATAATCCATATGTGGTGAATTCCGGCCTAATGGACCCTTTGTTTCGTTTAAATGGACTTGCCATTTCAACGAAACCATTTAAAAGCATTTTTCGTCATAAGGAATATATATATATATAAATGTGTTCAACAATTGCAAAATAAATATTTCAGATATTCTTACATTCCCTGTAACGTTGGTTTTCATGAAAAATATTTCTTTGAGTACGTATATCCTAAAGAAACAACAATAATTGCTTGAATTCGAAAGGTCCAGGGTCCATATAATGGAGCCGAAATTCCCCATGCCTCTCAATACACATATATCTCGTACTCTCTGATATTCCTAATATATTCCCGATAAAGATCGACGTCACGGAGTGTCAAAGCCCTATAGATTATCCCGGTACATATCGGTATAATATTACTTCGCGGAATTCCCTGCGAGGTTGTAAAAATGCGGCGTAAATTCGCGCGGTAATTTAAAACACACGTGACAAGGGGTGTATAAAGTGAGCCGGAAAAAAAAATGCAAAATGGGTTAGTTGGGTAGGTGATGGCGAAGATTGAAGTTCTCTTGAGTAGTAAAGTTCCACGCCTGAGTGAACCGACCCGATGACCGCAAGAGTTCACGTAATTGATGCTCCCCGTCCTCGCTCTCTGAATCATCCGCAATTCAGTATCCGAGCATCTTTTTTCGCCATAATTTTTTTAATTCTTACGCTCAATATCGTTCGATCCGTATGCAAATTGGTTTTTCTTTATGACGAATACGAAAACGTAGCGATCATCGAATACGTGTGAAAACTTTCGACTAGTTTTGGGAAAAATTCGATACGCCGAAGTCTGGTATTATGGAAAGGAGACTATTGGCTCCGTGCAAAGTACACGGTAGGGCCAATGAAATCGACCGCAGCGCCAGTGTAGTACGAGATTTTTGCAATGGCATTTAAAATATTGGTTTATTCAAAATGGGACACAACAGTTGCTGTGTATTAATTGAAAATGTGCACATTTTATCGATTTCCTACGGCAAATTGGAAGTTAAAACAACGCAACAAATCTATAGCTGCAGTTTTACCTTTAAAGAAGTTTTTTGAGACGTCAAAGAAATAGCCGTTTGCCTTATGACTCGAGCTTTAATTATTAAAGTTGCGGCATATCCTTAATTCTTCTACGTCCGTGACGCGTTCAGCAGATACCTACAGTTTTCCCTTAGAGATTGAGAGTCAGGTTGGAAATTGATATTGTGAGTTATACTCTCGAAATTGGTCTTTAAACTTATGCTCATTTCGGCCTCGAAACAAAATTTTATTTATTATATTATCCCTTCGACTGCAGACTGGGTCGTTTTGACGCCAATTTCCTTTCCGTGCAAATACGTATTTTTCAACGCATCTCCCACATTGAACGAATGTTTGGGCAGCTAACGTTTGTTTTTCTTGAAAAATAAATGTTGGGCCATAAAATAAGGATCATGACTACAAAAAACATATCTATAAAAAAATGCATATTTACCCAAATACAACGATCTGAAAAACGTCTGGAATCCGATCGACCACACATGCAGTCCGAGTACGTCGCGGGAGTGTGCAGTCGAAGGGTTAAGGGGTAAGGCCACTGTAACGGCCCAAAAAAAAAGGTTTTTTCACTAATTTTTTGCTCCCGAAATTGAAGGTATTTGAAAAAAAACTTTTAATGGTGTTATCGGGCATACATTAAACTTTATTATAAAATTTTTTTACAGTAAAAAAAAAACAAAATGGCGGTTCCACAGCTATCTTCCCGGGACATGTTTTGCTTCCAGGGCTCCGCGGCACGCAGCACCACTGGTGCACTTTTGAATCTAGAACAAAAAAAAAACCATTAATCTAGAGGGCTATAGCTAGAGAATGTCGATCGGATTTTAAAAAGTATCAATTTTTGTGGATTTGGCGTGCGTTTGAAAAAAAAAAATTGATTTTTGACGAAAAAAACGGCAAGTTTTTTGTTAATAAAAAATCAATAAATAAAGTTCTTGAAAATTCCGATCGACATTCTCAAGATAATGTAAATGTTCACATCTGGTTAAAATTTCAAGTAAAAAAAATGAAAATTGTTCGAGTTATGCTGCGTGCCATTTTGAAAAACCATGTTTCGAGAAAAACGCGTTTAAAGTTTTGCGAATAGTTTTTTGAAAACTATTATATAGAAAGTGCGATATAGTTTTTTGAAAACTATTGTATAGAAATTGCGAAAACTATTTTTTAAGCCAATAAAAAAAAATCGATTTTTCAAAAAATTTACAGTGGCCTTACCCCTTAAAGAGCGGTGCAGCGACAAATGTATGCTTGTTAAATTTTTATAAAAGGTATAATGTAGCTTTATTTTTCTCGTCTTATAACAAAATTACAGGTAAACATAAATCTCATTTTTAAGGAAATATGACTTACTTTGTTTCACTTGACTGAAAGGAAATACTTCTTGCTGTCTTGAGCCGATTTGTATTATTTTGTAACTTATCACAACATAATAACGACAATCACAGAGCTGACAAAAATACGAACGCTACGCGGCTCTGGTGTGGCGCACGGAGCCAACAGTCGGGTGAACCTTTCAGCGGGGAAATCAACTTAGCTGTGCAAACGTCGAATTTATACATTGAGAAAACAGTGTATTTATAGTGAAGAAATATATTTAGTTGGCACTTTCATTTAAATATTCATTAACTGTTACAAAATTTGTTAGTCGTTAAGAAATATTCGTGTTCTCATGACAACATTTTATAGCCTCAGTATTTCTTTGAAAAGAATGATTTATTTCATAACTTTTATTTCTTTTAACTCACAAGGAACATCCCTCAGGTGACACCCTTCGATTTTGTTGAAAGGCCATAGCCGGGTAAGTAGGGCAAAATTTCCCCCGCATTTTTTCCAGCGAAGTTTGGAGTATATTCTGAGGTATAAAAAAAAACAAATTTTCTGAAAATTTCAGGCCCGTCAACGCAATGGTTATAGAAAAATGAATTTTTTTTAAATAAAAAAAAAAATTTCCGGAAACGGTACAGTGGATCGATTTGATTTTTTTTGGTACTTGCTCCGATCAAACGTGTTACGAAATAAAATTATAGAACATCTTGCGAAAGATTAAGGTTTGAAAAAAAAATAATGTTCCTTGTTTTATTATTTTTTACTATAATCCACTTGGGGTACAATAGCGAAAATTTTTTCATATAATCTTTGGGCACCTTATTAGATTATATAATTTTTTCAAAATGATCGGTTTGGTACGCCACAGTGAAAAAAAAAAGAAGCACACTTTATTGATATATTTTAGTTATATAGATATATAACTAAAATATATCAATAAAGTTTGATATGTGACTAAATGATCGGCTTGGTACGCCACAGTGAAGAAAAAGATACACACTTTATTGATATATTTTAGTTATATAGATATATAACTAAAATATATCAATAAAGTCTGTTTCTTTTTTTTTCACTGTGGCGTACCAAACCGATCATTTTGAAAAAATTATATAATCTAATAAGGTGCCCAAAGATTATATGAAAAAAATTTCGTTATTGTACCCCAAGTGGATTATAGTAAAAAAAATAAAACAAAGAACATTATTTTTTTTAACCTTAATCTATCGCAAGATGTTCTATAATTTTATTTCGTAACACGTATGATCGTAACAAGTACCAAAAAAGTCGTATCGACCACTGAAGCGTTTCCGGAATTTTTATTTTTTTATTAAAAAAAAATTCATTTTTCCAAAACCATTGCGTTGACGGGGATGAAATTTTCAGAAAATTTGTTTTTTTTTATACCTCAGAATATACTCCTAAGTTCGCTGGAGAAAATGCGGGTGCAATTTTTCCCTACCTACCCGGCTATGGCCTGTGGATATATTATAAAGCACCGAAAGGTAAGCGATACGTATTTTTCTTATCGGCGGAAAAACGGTTTTAAGGGGTGAAACGAACCCTCGAAAATAGGGGTGTTTTTCGTTTTCCGTCGATAACGTTATCGTTCTCATCTCCAATATATAATGCACAAAAAAATAAACATTGTTGCAATTTGATTTTTTTAAATATCTCGTACCGTTAAAACGTCATCGACGAAAAACGAAAAACATCCCCATTTTTGAGGGTGCCTTTCAGCCCTTAAAATCACTTTTTCCGCCGATAAAAAAAAATACGTATCGTGTACTTTTCGGTGCTTTATAACATATCCAAATTTAATTTATATATATTTATAAAGAATTTAACAAATTTAATTTATATATATTTATAAAGAAATAAATATTTGGTAATAATTTAAAAATCTTCAGTTCAATCAAACATAGCCCTGTTAATAGTTAGAAAATAACTGTTAGAAAATTGACGACTCGTCTCAAATAATGACTTGTTAATATTTAGCAAATCTTTACTTGATATAAGTATCGTACATTTGACACGACCGCTTACTTTGTGCGCTACAATGGCCCTTTGGGGGCAGGGTTGGAATTCTAAACTTTGAATGACCAGAAGGCCCAAAATTCCGAATTTATTAGCTACCACCCAATACTTCAAAAAATGTATAATTCTAAAATGTTGTACACAGAATTATTATATAACCGATAATAACAGTACAGTAAGGAATTAAATGAAAATGACCATGGGACCGACTGATAAAGTGTCTACCTGAAAACACGGCGCATAAAACAGTATCAACTTCTCATGTTTAGAAAGTTCAGAGTTTCGAAAAACTGTAGTATTGGAACTTCGGGTTCCTGAACGGCCAAGGTTTGTACTGGGAAAAGTTCCGAAAATAAGAATATCAATAAAAATCATCGATCGCTAAACATCCTTACAGTATATATTCACAATAAAATGTAAAGGACGATAAAACTCTGAAAACATGCTACCACGAAAGATCAGAACTCCGAAAAAATACTACCCCGAAAGATCAAAAGTCCGAAAGAATGTTACTCGAAGGATCAAAAGTCCGAAAATCTGAACACCGTCACCATGCGTTACGGTGGTAGTTGTGCTGCCATCTAGCCGCGCTCGTCTTCACTCACTATCTGCTGCATGCGTGAATTTTCGAGATTTTGAACGTTCGGAACGTTCTGTATCGGAATCTTATACTATCTAAACTTCAGTTTTCGCAAACTGGATGTTCGAAGCTATAATTTCCGGAATCTAAATCTTTCGTACACCTGACGAATCTCTTATTAGCTTCAATTATATTTAAACTTTCTGGTATAGTTCGTTTTCTATAATAAAAAATGTGCAATTTTGTGGCATGTTTAATATTAGAATATTCGTTGTTTTGTACATCGTATTACTGGTCATTCTAACAAAGCGTTGATCTTCTTCATACTATTTCTGAAAGTTATGTCGTATAAAAATAACATTGGTATCCTTTTTCTATCGCTACTCGTACCGTTCTACACCAATTACAGTCAACTGTGTAACCTTTCGCTGGCATGAGCTTTACGAAACTTGTAGTTTCGGAAGATTACAATTCGGAATGTTGAGCTTTCTGGTCATTCAAAGTTCGGAACTTCGACCCCGCCCTCGCGTGTGCACTTACCTAAAGGATATCAGTTTGTGACCTTCAAAACGTGAAACTTTGTTTTTACTCGTGTAAACACATACAGTTCTATTTAGAAAACTGTTTTGAATCAATGACTCTTCGTACACTTCCATTGGTTTTATCGAAATACAGAACATGAAATTAGAGAACTGGCTACGCTCGGAGAGTTATTAAGGGCGGGGTAAAGTTAATTCGGCGAAAAAAAGGCATGTTTTTAAGATTTTTTTTTGGCGTAACGAATAGTGTTCGTTTATTGAAAAATTTACATATAATAAAGTAACATTTGAACAACATTCTCCTAAATTTGCATTGCAAAATATTCAAAATTGAGCGAGTGAAAATTAAACCCAGGAGACGCCTCGAAAAAAAGTTGGTTTGCGGTGTGCACCATAACTCGCAACAGAATCATCTGAAACAAAAAAATCAAAATGCATTTGTTAAAGGAGATGTTTCTCGAGGTAATGACGGGAGGATTTTTTTTTTCGATTTTTCGATTTTTCGTAACACTTGGGAGCCAAAAACCCGATTTTCGCTAAAAAATCGGCTAATTTGTTGTTGAAAAATTAGTAATTATTTAAAAAAAAAACAAAAAAGCTCTCGACAATACCTGGTGAATTATGTGAAGAAGTACTGTGCAAAATTTCAAAGCGATTGGTCCAGTAGATTTTGAGTTATCGTGCACACGGACTTCAAATATGACAAGTCTCAGAAAAACGGTTTGAAAAACGCAGAAGAGTTTGGTCGCTTAGCGCTCATTGCACATAAGTTCGAGAACACTTCTCGATTGCATAAAAATTTTAACACAATATTGTTGATATATTATGCATTCATTTAAAAAATGAAAAAAAATGAAAAAAAAATTTTTAATACCTTACCCCGCCCTTAAACAATCGAAATGAACTGTCAACGCTTGATTCTTGCACTGTACTCGCATTATACTTACACACTAGCAGTATAACAGGGCTAAATTTATTCAACTGCACGTTCATATGCCAACAATCAATGAATGACTTTGTCCAAATATTCATTCGGCAACTAGACTCGATCACTCAACTATCCTTTACATCTGGAACAACTTTCCTACTGATCTTATTAAATAAACGCCTCACTTATAGGAAACAAGTATTTTTCGTATATCAATACTAGTCTTCCATTAACCACGTGAGGCTCAAATAGGGGGCGGGGGATTTGGATAACATCACGATTGATCATGCCGGAAGGGGGGGGGACTTATCACGTATTTTTTTTGTGTAACTGCGCAGACAATGCCATTTAAATATACTGACAATACATATTATTTCGTTTTTCATAATAAAATACCGCATTCTCTATCGCTTGTGTCTGACGTTTCTTAAAAAAAATACACGTGATGTTGGGGGGGGGGGGGGACTAGAAACCTCACCACATCACCATGGCGAACGGGGGGGGCTCAAAAAGTGGCCTAAAAAACCTCACGTGATTAATGGACGACCCGTAAGCATTGAGTTTGTTTGGGTTAGCCTGTGAGCTATTTCTCGACGAAACGCGACTACCGTTTACTAGTTTTTCCGCAGTTTCCCTATACCCATGGCAGAAAATATCATGGTGAATGCGATACAGAGGGGGAAGTCGGCTGCGGCCGCAAGGTGGGGACCGATTAGGAATGTGGAGTGGGAAAAATGGTGGGAAATGTAATAAGTGGAAGTACCCCGTACATGGAAGCTACAATAAGCGAAGCGTTCGCCGTAGCAGAGATAACAAAAAAAATTGAAAAAAAATACTAAGCATTGGGTTAGACCAACTGTATATCTATTGGCTGGTAAGAAAGGATATGTTCCATTAAAGTACCCATTTCTTAACTATTACCAAATCTTTACCTATGACAATTCAGAGGCCCGAATGATTCATTAACAGTAAGATTTTTATTTCGCCACATCCAACTTTACCATTCGTTAGTAGTAAACAAATCCTGATGGATAGAAATATATTGTTTTCTCAGTGTATCGAACAGGGGCTGTCGTGTAAAGACAACGATATGCAAATCGAGAATTCTCAATCGATGCAGTCACTTTGTACTCGTCGATGTTTTCGTTGATGTTCTTTATCTTTGCAACAAAGACCCTCGCTCGCGACGCACATGATTATTGAGTCTGCAGGTCGAAGAGAAGTACCTATGCGAAAAAGAGAAAACGAGTTTGTTCTACCTGTGATTGAAAGTGACAGTATAATGATTTGATTGAATGTTGGGATCGTAGCACGTAGTACAGTGCGTCATCGTAGCGATAAAGACTATCGGAAACATAGTCCTCGTCACCAGCCTCCTGCAGTTCGTGTTCGCCGTCATTGGCGTGCAACTCTTCAAGGTAGGCCGGCCTGGCTGAACGGTGTATGATATTTCAAGAAAACTAGACTACTAGAAAGAAAGAAAAACGACAATGTTACGAGTTTTGATTTTTTTTTTGTCTTCTTTTTTGCAAGAGTTCAACCGGGTTGATAGTACAGGCAATAGGAAATTTTTTCCTGCACTAAATTACAGGAGTTATTTTTTCATAAATAGGTTGAGTGTGACGTACTGAATGTAAATTTACAAAATCCTTACAAATTTTAAGGGCGGAAGTGCCGCCATTTTGAGAAAAACCGTTTCGGCCTATATCTCCGTAACCGTGCACTCTAGGCCCAAAATGATAATGACCTTTATTGCAGATAATGATATTTTCTATCTTTTTTGTTCAATAATTTTTTTGTATTCCTAACTATTAACAACTTATACGACTGCCAAAATTCATTTATTGACTTTTTGATCAATATCTCCCCGAATAATTGTTCAAACAACGAAATGCTAATAATCTAACTTTTAGATCCACAAATTTCCTACAACTTTTACTTGAAACTTTTTGTCCTCAAATAAATATTTATGATGTTATAACGCTTTCTATGTTGCACTATCGGGTGGAAGGTTAATAAAAACGCAGGATGCATAGAATAATGATGAAAATTCTTCAAATATGTGCAAAAAATATTGATGAAGTGACAAATAGCAATAAATAATTTGCTTTCTTAACTGCAAAAAAACAGCAACTACCTGATGGATTTTTTTAAATTTATATTATATTTTATGCAATTCACCCTTCGATTCGAATTGCGAATTCGAAGAATCTACTTCGAATGGCCCTTCGATTATCAAATAATTAATTGACAGCATAATAAATCAAACAAATAACAAAACGGGAATTTATTTTTTGAAAACGAAGGAAAACTTTATTTTCAAGAATGTACAAGAATGAATCAGACATTTTCTTCGAGTCTCGCGCGTTTAGCGAGCGGTGAAGATTCAACTTCGCACTCTTCTTTCTCTTCGTCGCATTCTTCGGTGTTTCTCGTTTTGGAAATACCTGGCTCATATATAGGTATATAAATACACATTAACCGTTCGAGACCCTTTTATAAGGTCAATCGAATATATACATATGGCCAGATGTTGGCTGACTGTTTTTTCAGGCCCACAATGGCGTCAACCGTCTAGAAACAGGGTTTTTGAAATTAACGTATTATAACTTTGAAAATATTAATATGAGAAAAAAAAGTTTCGAGTAAAAGTTGTAGGAAATTTGTGGATCGAAAAGTTAGATTATTCGCATTTCGTTGTTTAAACAATTATTCGGGGAGATATTGATCAAAAAGTCAATAAATGAATTTTGGCAGTCGTATAAGTTGTTAATAGTTGGTGATAGAAAAAAAATTATTGAACAAAAAAGATAGGAAATATCATTATCTACAATAAAGGTCATTGTCATTTTGGGCCTAGAGTGCACAGTTAAGGAGATATAGGCCGAAACGGTTTTTCTCAAAATGGCGGCACTTCCGCCCGTAAATTTTGTAAGAATTTTGTGTATTTACATTCGGTACGTCATACTGAACCTATTTATGAAAAAAAAATAACTCCTGTAATTTAGTGCATTATGGACAAGAGTAACAGGTCCCCTATTGCCTGTACTATGAGATGTATAATTTGTTTTAGAGTGTCACATCTGTGTTATTTGATGATTCTACCCGCAAACAACCCTCCAAATCGTCGCCGCCCAAATGCCGCATTAATATTGCTACAGTGCTCGGTCGTTTTTTTTTTTGCCTACACGAAAGAGGACCGTTTCACACGATACATCAGACATTTTCCGTACACTCGTTATTAAGGCCCTTGGAAACTCGCACGAGAAAGAAAAAAAAAAACTACAGTGCAAATGAGCGTTGAAGTCGAAGAAAGTGAAGTCGAAAAAAAAACATCTGATGGTTAATGCTCTTTTGAAAACATTCCATTTTGGATGAAAAGGAAGCGTCAGTAGTAACAAAAAAAAGGGGACAAAGTATTGGTTTTGTCACGAAGCATATTGCTTGCTCTTTCGTTTCATTATTCCTGGATCCACGATCCAAGGGCCTTGAGCAAAAAAAAAACGTATACGTGTACACGCACCTATACATTGTTATTCCCGACCAATGCACCTTTGGGTACCCCGAATGACACGTCTTACAATTCTTTTGAGATTAATCTTAATAACCCGTAGAGAGAATCGCTTCTTACCAACGAAGAAGCGAAATCTCGTTTACCGTGTGAAAACGTGTCTCCATATATTATATATATTTATACATATAGATCGGTTGTATCTTCGTGTGTATCCCTACGTAATGCATTTTATCATTGACGAAACACCGCTACGATACTTTACGTAAGCAATATATGGTTCTTTTTTAACGATCCTTCGAATTCCGTTTATTTGGCTCCGGACTCGCGCCGTAATCATTTCACAACGCCTGGCCGAATCGAATCGCGAGCTTTGCGAGAAACGTGAACAAATTGAACTTATAACGAACGTTTTAAAAATAAAAATAATCGATTTTCGCTATCACAAAATATTCGGACAATGTCCCTTTTGTGTTTGCACTTATAATTGCTCAAGAGGAACATTCTTTGATCTCATTTTTTTTTTTTTGGTGTAAGTGATTTGAAAAATTGGGAAAACGATCGTGAGTTGCGTTGAACCAAATGATCCATATATTCGCACGTATGGGCGTACGCGTATAGTCATATTTACTATAAATATTATAGTACATAGAAGCACGTTCGATGTTATTTAATGCGTTATGATTGTACTACCGCGTCGCTCGGAATCTACGATAATCCTGCCGAATCCTCCTCGACACGCACACGCAACGAGTTTTTTTCCCGCCTTTCCTTTCGAAAATCCTCTTTCCCATCGATCCACCGAAATCCACTCTCCGCAAAGCGAATCGTGAAAAATCCCACACGTCGGCCAGTTTCCTAGTTTTTGTTACTCATCTCTTTTTTTTTTCCATCGATTCTATCGTTTAATTCCTTTTTCTTGAATTATCGAGAAATATCGAATTGCATGTGTTGCGGTTTTAGCGTTGCAGTGGTGTGCCGCTATATTAACACGTACGAAAAAAAAAACTCCCGCGCGTTCTCGTATCCTCGACACTATTGTGTACGTAAAAAAAACACACACATTTTTAATTATGTCCAAATCGCGATCATGTGAAAAAATACAGTCGCGAAAATTCGTTGAGAAAATTCTTTGGGAAGTTGTTTATTACGGTACTGATTGTGACGTCATTCACTTCCTCTTCTTTGTTAGCCAATGTTAAGATACTTAAGGCGTTACCCCCACTTGTAGCGCAAAAAAGGCCTTTTTCATGAATTTTTTCAAAGAAAACTACAAAACTTTTTTAATCGATCAATATACCATCTTAAAGAACACATCTTGAAGAACTTTCAGTAATTTTTTTATCGAAAAATATTACATTGTTTAGTGGCAAATGGCCGTCAATGAAATAATGTTTTCATATACACGTTTTGCGGTGACCAACATTGCGGCGAAGTGGATCATCTGAAAAAAAAAATGCGGATGGATTTAGCCAAATATTAAGGTCTTTATAAACTAGTCTTTAATCGAAGGATTTTAAAAAATATTCATTTTTCACAAAATGGCGGACAGTCATAGTTAATGGTTCGATTTTAACGAAAAAAAAAACGGCCGTTTTTTGGCCATTTTTTCGAAAAAATGGCCATTTTTTTTTTTTTTCGAAAAAAAAATCGAACGATTATAGACTACATTTTTATGTATTAAATAAGCCTGCAAAATTTCAAGAAGATCGGTTCATTAGTGTTCGAGTAATCTTGGTCACCGACTTCAGAAATGCCATTTTGAGAAAAACGCGTTTAAGGGGGGATTGTCTTTTTTTTTTCGCAAAATTTACCGCTTTTTGGGAATTTTTTTGTGAAGAAAGTATACAACGGAAAACTTGTGAAACTTGGCATATAGTTTTATTGATCTGTTTACTACATACAAAAAAAATTTTTAAACAATTTCATCAAAAAATCCGCCTCCCACCCCCCTCGACGCGCGATGGTCCTTTTTTGATGGTGTGCACGATTACAGCCTTCACGTTCATCCTGCAACAAAAACCCAAAAAGCATTTTACTTTAGACACATATAGCTATCGTTCGATGAAGGGAAAAAAAAATTGACGATTTGGTGACGTTTTGAACTTGAAGTATCGATTTTTCGAAAAAAATTGATCGATTTTTCGTTATAAATAAAAAACTATTAAACGTATTGCTTTTTTGCTTCATCAAACGAATAAAAGGATGTCAGCTGAGCATTCTGTCGAAATTTGAAGGCAATCGGTTGAATAGTTTTTGAGAAATCGTGCACACCATCAAAAAAGGACCATCGCGCGTCGAGGGGGGTGGGAGGCGGATTTTTTGATGAAATTGTTTAAAAAATTTTTTGTATGTAGTAAACAGATCAATAAAACTATATGCCAAGTTTCACAAGTTTTCCGTTGTATACTTTCTTCACAAAAAAATTCCCAAAAAGCGGTAAATTTTGCGAAAAAAAAGACAATCACCCCTTAAAGTTTCAATTTCCGGTCGTTTACACAACGGATTCTTCTCTTTGAACGCTCATATCTCAGTCAATTTTGTTCGGATCGACTTGAAATTTTCAGGACACATTCTCCGATACTTATACTTCAAAAAAATGCAATAAAAAAATCGATTTTTTTCAATCCGCAAGTGGGGGTAACCCCTTAACGTGTAGTTGTTAAAAATAAAAAATATGGGGCATAAGTTCGAGAATCAATTAATTGAAGGAAAAAAATACAAGGCAAACAAATAATAAAAATTCCGTCCAAAAATGCACTAAAATATTTCAAATTTCCGAATGAACCGTGAACAGCAAAGTTTTGGAAATAACTGTCCAGGCAGTGAATCCCAAAGAATCGTTTGGCTTCGTGGCGGCGCGGTGCGACTCCTGGCGGTGACTACGATCAAATGTTATCGGCTCTTTATTTTTATTTTTCTTCATTCAATGAGAAGCAAAGACTTCGGCATCCCACAGGTGCATTGCGGAGGAACACATCGTGCACCCGTCTCGACCTTAACTACGGCTGAACGTCAAAGTCGATGTAACATTCGACTTGTATCTTATAAGTATTACACGACTCATCATCGATTTTATATCCGTTTTATCAATGAAACAAATAACGGACTTCGGTCTTTCGGAAATAAGTCGCGGGATTATCCTTAATCGACGAAACGAATAATAAAATGACGATTAACTTGGCGCATAAGAGCCAACGAGAAAGACGAACGTCTATAAATAGTTGCTAGGACGAAAGTAACGATCCGGATGAGGGCCCCGCGAATCATTCGATATATTTAAATGGACCGTGACGTCATTCATGCCAAGATATTTGCGTTAGTACAGATATATGTTTGAGGAGCTGATTTAAGGGAGACTTTGTCCTTGGAGTGCCATATTTCAGGTGTTTACGATTTATTTTTTTTAAAGGAAACGAGTAAAGCTTTTTGACTGCAGTTTTTTTCTTGATTTTATTCATGATATACAGAACGATAAAAAAAATTTTTTTTTTGAAAAAAAACCAAAATGGCGGCCGTCGCAGCTCCGCGAAAACAGGTCCTCAAATCGCGGGAGGTAAACGGCTGACATCACTGCCCCTCTTTGTCGATCTGAAAATACAAATTCAAAGCATATTATCAATCTGTGACCCTTTGGTCATGGAATGACGGATGGGTTTTTCGTTTAGTACAAATTTCGTAAAATGGCGACAATTAAAAAAAAACAATCGAATTTTCGCGTTTTTTTTCGCATAAAAAGATAAATAATAAATGCAAAAATGTATCTATCGAAAAAACGATCCGTCATTCCGCGAAGACGTATTTTCTGAGTATGCTCTCGAAATTTCGGGTCGACGTGTTAATTACAGCGGTCAGGAGAATGTCAGCCATTTTTAAAAACGTGTTTTCGAGAAAAACGCGTTTAAGGCCGGAGTAACGTTAATTCGGCGAAAAAAAGGCATGTTTTTAAGATTTTTTTTTGGCGTAACGAATAGTGTTCGTTTATTGAAAAATTTACATATAATAAAGTAACATTTGAACAACATTCTCCTAAATTTGCATTGCAAAATATTCAAAATTGAGCGAGTGAAAATTAAACCCCGGAGGCGCCTCGAAAAAAAGTTGGTTTGCGGTGTGCACCATAACTCGCAACAGAATCATCTGAAACAAAAAGATCAAAATGCATTTGTTAAGGGGTAAGGCCACTGTAACGGCCCAAAAAAAAAGGTTTTTTCACTAATTGTTTGCTCCCGAAATTGAAGGTATTTGAAAAAAAACTTTTAATGGTGTTATCGGGCATACATTAAACTTTATTATAAAATTTTTTTACAGTAAAAAAAAACAAAATGGCGGTTCCACAGGACTATCTTCCTGGGACATGTTTTGCTTCCAGGGCTCCGCGGCACGCAGCACCGCTGGTGCACTTTTGAATCTAGAACAAAAAAAAAACCATTAATCTAGAGGGCTATAGCTAGAGAATGTCGATCGGATTTTAAAAAGTATCAATTTTTGTGGATTTGGCGTGCGTTTGAAAAAAAAAATCGATTTTTGACGAAAACAACGGCAAGTTTTTTGTTAATAAAAAATCAATAAATAAAGTTCTTGAAAATTCCGATCGACATTCTCAAGATAATGTAAATGTTCACATCTGGTTAAAATTTCAAGTAAAAAAAATGAAAATTGTTCGAGTTATGCTGCGTGCCATTTTGAAAAACCATGTTTCGAGAAAAACGCGTTTAAAGTTTTGCGAATAGTTTTTTATTGGAAAAAATTTAAAAAAGAAGTTCTTATTTGAAGGGGTTTTCTTATTCTAGAGGGTTTAAACTATTTTTTAAGCCAATAAAAAAAAATCGATTTTTCAAAAAATTTACAGTGGCCTTACCCCTTAAAGGAGATGTTTCTCGAGATAATGACGGGAGGATTTTTTTTTTTTCGATTTTTCGATTTTTCGTAGCACTTGGGAGCCAAAAACCCGATTTTCGCTTTAAAAAATCGGCTAATTTGTTGTTGAAAAATTAGTAATTATTAAAAAAAAAAAACAAAAAAGCTCTCGACAATATCTGGTGAATTATGTAAAGAAGTACTGTGCAAAATTTCAAAGCGACTGGTCCAGTAGATTTTGAGTTATCGTGCACACGGACTTCAAATATGACAAGTCTCAGAAAAACGGCTTGAAAAACGCAGAAGAGTTTGGTCGCTTAGCGCTCATTGCACATAAGTTTGAGAACACTTCTCGATTGCATAAAAATTTTAACACAATATTCTTGATATATTATGCATTTATTTAAAAAATTAAAAAAAATGAAAGAAAAATTTAAATACTTTACCCCGCCCTTAAAGTTTTGTAATGTGTTTACACATAGAGGCATCCCTCCTCTTCTTCTAGCTGCTCATGTTGAGCCGATTGAATTTTTTGAAAATTTCAAAGACAAAGTCTCCCTTAAGTTCCGGGAGAAAGACAATCCTCCGACCCCGCCGCCCCTAGCCTACCCAACTAACCCTGTGCAAAAAAAAAACAATCATTGCGAGGACTTCGCAACGACAATCCCCTCCGCCCCAACCCGTCTCTGTCGCCGCCCCTATAACTTGTACAAGTAAATGCTAATCTGTTATTTTTTTTTCTTTTCTCATGTTTCCATCTGCCTCTCGTATCGTCCCCGCGTTCAACTCAACAAAAACAAAATCCCGCTGTGCTCGCCTCACCGCACCCTGCTCGCATCAATATGCCCGAAACAAAACAAAAAAACAAAACAATCACCACCAATCCGAAAATAAAAAAATCCAACAACAAAAACTGCGTATAAAAAAAGTACGTGGTGAAATGTGTGATTGTCGCCATTAAAACGATCGGCAACATTATGTTGGTCACCTATCTCCTACAGTTCATGTTCGCTGTTATCGGCGTACAGCTCTTCAAGGTAAAATAAAAATCCCTATGCACGTCAACGAATGCACAAAAAATTGAAATTAAACAAACAAAGCATAAAGTCATTACACACAGTAAAATACATTCGATATTTGAATAATTATTGAATTGTTGTAAGTTAGAATGTAAGGGCACGCACGCGTTAGCACGATCGAAAATAGAAATTGTCTTTATTTATTTTGGTTATCGTTTATTATGGTTACTCATAGTTTACTCGATACGCGCTGTCTGTGGCTTTTTTTTTCATTGCGTAATAAAAATATATATATATATAAGACGACGCCAGCTCGATTTCTAACTGTATTGAGTAGTTGTATCATTTCGAGTGTCTATCTCTTGATGTCTTTCCATAGCCGATCTAAATGCACGTTTACCTTTCTCGATTGTTCTCTCTTCCTCTCGGCCTTCCTCCTGCCGGTATTCCCGATACGAGCGACCGTAAAATGTATTTCAATAGCACCCTTTCACAATGTTCAACCCCACAAAAAGAACACGAACATACTTTCACAAAGAAATAAACATAATGGGATGTCATGCGTCGAAGATATATGAGAAAAAAAAATCTATTCGGGCAAAAGAATAACTGAACAGCTGGGAAGGTCTTTTATTTGGCACTTTATAATTGACAATTTTGGCATGCGGAAACAAATAACCAAGAACAATCTACTCCTCAATATTGAATTGTTTAGTTGAGGAATCCAGCTGCAGTTGTAGAAATATTTGCAATAATCTCACATCGGTAAAATAATCATTTATAATCATCTCGTTGTAAAATATTTTTTCACGATCTTTTATTCCCAAACCCTTGTTGTTTTAAATAACAAATTATCCTTTATTATGCAATTTTTTATGCGCAAATAGAAGAACAAAATTACGGGAATTAGAAAGCCTGTTAAAAAAATCAATGCAAAGTAAACGAGACGTTTCATCTTCATCGTACATCGCGCCGCGCCATGCCACAAATCTCCCAACCAACGTTTGTCGTGGTTTCTCTATGTATCTGTACATACATGCTACGTCAAATATGTTTTTCTGCACCCCGTATCCTCCAAAAAATAACACCAAGACCTGCACGTCTATATGAATTTTCTTTTACACGCGTTTACCATAAAATCGCTGATTAACGATAAAAGCCAAAGTCAAAAAATCACATTTATTCTAAAGATCGCTTGCACGAAAAAAAATAAATAAATTTTGTTCGATTTGAAAATTTGCCTGATAGCTTAAAAAAAAAGTGAATTCACGATAACCGTCGCTTTCGCAAAATGCTCGTTGCTCACACCATTGAGACGACCGTGAATTATAATCGTGATTCTCCGTTCTCGCTGCATCTAGGGCAAATTTTTCATGTGCAACGACGAGTCCAAAGTCACGGAAACCGAGTGCCAGTAAGTCGTTATTACTGATCACAAACCGTTTTTTATGGGGCATGAGAATTTGTACTAATCTACGTTTTTTTTTTGTCGATGTGACTTTTAAAGCGGCACATATTTGGTCTTCGAGGATGGAAACATCAATAGGCCAGTGATGAAGGATCGCTTGTGGAAGAGAAATCGTTTTCATTTCGACGACGTAGCCAAAGCTATGCTGACACTTTTCACGGTATCGACATTCGAGGGTTGGCCAAGGTAAGAATTATATTCCGATAAAGACGTAATTTGAATTTTGTCCCGTCATTTGTTATCTTCCAAATTAATATATATTAGGTGTACAAATAAGTTTTAGGACAGTTTTCAAAAAATTCAAGATTTATTAAAAAAAGAAGTAAAACACAGTTAATCATCGAAGTAATCTCCATCGCACTGAATGACCTTCAGCCATCTCTCAGGTAACTCGCGGATGCCTTTCGCAAAGAAACTTTAGTCTTGCGAGGTGAGAAATTTAGCGACCCATTTTTCCGCTTCTTCAAATGTTTTGAATCGCACGTCAGACAAATCGTTCTGCATTTTCCGCAATAAATGATAATCGGATGAGGCTAAGTCTGGTGAATACGCCGGGTGTGGTACAGCTTCCCATCCAAGCGCTAGTAACGTATCCTTGACCGGTTTACCCACATGAGGCCGCGCGTTGTCATGGAGCAGTTTTACTGGACGTTTTCCTTTACCAGAAAATGGACGTTTCTTCTCAATTTCTCGATTCACTTGCATCAATTGATGACAATAGCGATCGGTAGTAACTGTTTGACCAGGTTTGAGAAGTTCATAATACAGTACGCTTTTCATATCCCACCATATGCACAGCATGACTTTGTTACAATGAACATTGCGCTTTGGTGTGGATGTTGTCGGCTCGCCGGGGTCAACCCAATGATACTTGCGTTTCGGATTATCAAAATAAATCCACTTTTCATCGCCGGTCACTATTTTCCACAAGAAAGACTTTCTATGTTGCTTGTTGTAAAGACTCGCACAAATGTTAAGACGGCTGTTTTTATTTTCTTGAGTCAGAAAGTATGGTACCCACTTTGTTCCTTTTCGAATCTTACCCATTGCTTTTAAAGGATAAGAAACAGTTTGTTGAGTTACTCCAAGCTGTTCCGAAAGTTGTTTCTCCGTCTGACAAGAGTTTTCATCCAGCAACGCTTGCAGTTCCTGATCGTCCACCTTTACAGGAGGCCCCGTGCGTTCACGGTCACTAACGTCGAAATCACCTTCTTTGAATCGCTTATAGCAATACTCACATGTACTTTTAGATAGAATGTTGTCTCCAAGAACAGAACATATCGATTCACACGCTTTCCTAACACTTTTTCCTTGATGGAATTCATAGCGAATGCAGTGTCTAATAAATAGCTTATCGGTCTGCATGTTTAATTTACAGAATTTATAGGTTATGTTTATGACTCCTTTACGTTTCGATACTACATATCAAGCGCCATCTATGATAAGTGAGCGGGACCTTTGAATTAATTTAGAATAGCTGTTATGATGAAATCGAAGTGTCCTAAAACTTATTTGTACACCTAATAAATCAATTGGTCCTGCCAATCAATAAAATATGTACTTTGATCGCCGATCATCTAATTTGATCTTAAGGGGTCTTCTCACTCTAGACGCTAAAAAAGATTTTCATGATTTTTTTTATAGGTTTATATTATAGATATTGATATAAAAGTTATTACATTTAATAAATACACTATCGAAATACATTTAAAAAAAAGTTTCATATATTTATGTCACCCAAACAAACTTTAAACGCGTTTTTCTCGAAACAACGTTTTTCGCCGGTTTTTTTATCAAATCTTTGAAACTACTGAACGAATTTTGATTTTTACTTTTTTGCCAAAAGCGGGGAAAAACACGTTTTCTTTGTTTTTTTAAGTCCGCGATTTTATGATTTTTGCATATATCAAAAATCGTATGATATACGCTGCCATTAACTTACTGAATCCAAAACCGTTTGATTTTATTGTTGCGGATGATCCATCTCCGAGATTTCATCAACACCGCAGACCTACATTTTTTAGGACATTTTCGTCTATAAATAGTGACTCGAATAAATAAAACAATTTTTTAAAATGTATTTCGAAAGTGTATTTATTAAGTGTAACAACTTTTATATCAATATCCATAATACAAGCGTATAAAAAAAAACTCATGAAAATAGTGTTTTTAGACCCTTTAATACTACAAATAGTAACGATAAAATATGAAATCACAAAATCACGATGAATCGGTAATTTTTCGTTGATTTTTTATCTTCGCAGCTTATTGTACGTCTCTATTGACTCGAATCGCGAAGACTACGGTCCGATTCACAATTTTCGGCCGATTGTCGCCGCTTACTACATCATATACATAATCATCATTGCATTCTTCATGGTCAACATATTCGTCGGTTTCGTCATCGTAACCTTTCAAAACGAAGGCGAACAGGAGTACAAAAATTGTGAACTCGACAAGAATCAAGTACGTAAAATGTTATACACGCACACATATCAAGAGACCCGACGCCACGTTCGATTACATGCGTCGGAATTTTTTATACGCGTCAACGACCATGCACGTTCGTTGTTGAATGTTCGTGTTGCTTGGCCGGTCCTCCCAAAACTTAAGGGAGACTTTGTCCTTGGAGTGCCATATTTCAGGTGTTTACATTTTATTTTTTTTAAAGGAAACGAGTAAAGCTTTTTGAGTGCGGTTTTCTTCTTGCTTTTATTCATGATATACAGAACGTTAAAAAGAAATTTTTTTTGAAAAAAAAAACCAAAATGGCGGCCGTTGCAGCTCCGCGAAAACAGGTCCTCAAATCGCGGGAGGTAAACGGCTGACACCACTGCCCCCTCTTTGTTGATCTGAAACACAAATTCAAAGCATATTATCAATCTGTGACCCTTTGGTCATGGAATGACGGATGGGTTTTTCGTTTAGTACAAATTTCCGAAAATGGCGGAAATTTAAAAAAACAATCGAATTTTCGCGTTTTTTTCGCATAAAAAGATAAATAACAAATACAAAAATGTATCTATCGAAAAAACGATCCGTCATTCCGTGAAGGCATATTTTCTGAGTATGCTCTCCAAATTTCAGGTCGATACGTTAATTACAGCGGTCAGGAGAATGTCAGCCATTTTTAAAAAACGTGTTTTCGATAAAAACGCGTTTAAAGTATTGTAATGTGTTTACACAAATGTGTGTTATAATTACCGCTAATCGGCAATGCCTGGTCCATAGAGGCATCCCTCCTCTTCTTCTAGCTGCTCATGTTGAGCCGCTAACATCTCCCGCTGGGCACAAAGGACCAAGTCTCCCTTAAATATATACACGTGAAAATTGGTCAAAGAACAATCATCGAATTGAGAAAATTATTCACAAAAAAGCGATTGACAAGCCATGTTAAAATTCATGCCGGTGTTATCGTAAAATAATTAAAATCGGTTATTTTCGTCAAATAAACCGACGGTGATAGACACATGGGCTTGCACAGTTTCCCTGTGCCCGGGTGCAAATGCAATACGGTATTGAATCAAGGGGCCACATCCACCTAGAGGCCCAACAAAAATGGCCAAATTCCGATTTTTTAAACTACAAAGGTGCATATTAGCCTTTAAGGGGTAAGGCCACTGTAACGGCCCAAAAAAAAAGGTTTTTTCACTAATTTTTTGCTCCCGAAATTGAAGGTAATTGAAAAAAAAACTTTTAATGGTGTTATCGGGCATACATTAAACTTTATTATAAAATTTTTTTACAGTAAAAAAAAAACAAAATGGCGGTTCCACAGCTATCTTCCCGGGACATGTTTTGCTTCCAGGGCTCCGCGGCACGCAGCACCACTGGTGCACTTTTGAATCTAGAACAAAAAAAAAAACCATTAATCTAGAGGGCTATGGCTAGAGAATGTCGATCGGATTTTAAAAAGTATCAATTTTTGTGGATTTGGCGTGCGTTTGAAAAAAAAATTGATTTTTGACGAAAAAAACGGCAAGTTTTTTGTTAATAAAAAATCAATAAATAAAGTTCTTGAAAATTCCGATCGACATTCTCAAGATAATGTAAATGTTCACATCTGGTTAAAATTTCAAGTAAAAAAAATGAAAATTGTTCGAGTTATGCTGCATGCCATTTTGAAAAACCATGTTTCGAGAAAAACGCGTTTAAAGTTTTGCGAATAGTTTTTTATTGGAAAAAATTAAAAAAAGAAGTTAAAAGGATTTAAACTATTTTTAAACTAGAGGGTTTAAACTATTTTTTAAGCCAATAAAAAAAAATCGATTTTTCAAAAAATTTACAGTGGCCTTACCCCTTAAAGTTTCAATTTCCGGTCGTTTACACAACGGATTCTTCTCTTTCAACGCTCATATCTCCGTCAATTTTGTTCGGATCGACTTGAGATTTTCAGAACATATTCTCAGATACTCGTACTTCGAAAAAATGCAATAAAAAAATCGATCTTTTCAAAATCGCAAGTGGGGGTAACCCCTTAAAAACCCTAAAGAGCCTTTAAGAAACAAATCACCAAAAAAAAGTACAGAAAAACAACAAAAACTAAATCTAAAAATCAAAGGGGTTATTCAAGTTGACGATAAATACGAGTCGTTGACGATCGTCGATTTTTTAAATCATACTTTTTAACAACAAAATCATCATACAAAAAAATGTTTTCCCTCAATCGCCACAACGACGAGTCAATCGAAGAAGCTTTTCCGGTTTTCCTCATCGACTGATGTATTCTTTGTTCCCCGTGTTTTCGTCACAGCGCAACTGCATAGAATTTGCCCTCAAGGCGAAGCCAGTGAGGCGGTACATACCGAAGCATCGCATACAGTACAAAGTCTGGTGGTTCGTGACGTCACAGCCGTTCGAGTACACGATATTCACCCTCATTATCATAAATACCATAACTCTCGCGATGAAATTCTACAATCAGCCGGATCCGTACACCCACGCCCTCGACGTGCTCAACATGATATTCACAGCAGTGTTCGCTCTGGAATTCGTCTTCAAACTCGCAGCTTTTCGCTTCAAGGTCAGCCTGCCACGTATTTTCCATTGTGAGAAATAATTCATTCGCGAGTATTATTTGCATTCCTAATGAAAAAAATATTATTACGTTGCGCAGAATTACTTCGGTGACGCCTGGAACGTTTTTGACTTCATCATAGTCCTGGGTAGCTTCATAGACATCGTCTATTCCGAAGTGAACGTAAGTTATCGAATTCCCGATTGCCATCATCGTAATGCCGCGTGTACTTCTCCACGCGAGACGTATTTGATCGCGATAAATATTCTGCGGAGAGAAAACAAAACGTGCTTAACGGGAAAGTCGGCACGAATCGACATCGTCCTGCCATCGAATTTCAGGGACTCGGCCACACGATCGTATCTTCTTTCGTTTCAGTATCGTTTATTTATTTTTTTTTTTCTTCTTTTTTTTGTTCGTCTTACGTTTGCGTTTATCCCGAATGAGGATATACCCATTTTTTGTTGCAATTTCATTTCTAGGCACGGCTGCATGCCAAGGCGGGAGGTTCACTCCCAACGAACGTCCAAAAAGTATGTACGCGTGTATGAAATCGTACTCTCGCTCGAGGGGTCTGTGTGTGTGTGCGTGTCCAGCAAACGCTGAGCCCCCCACCCCTGTCCCTCTAGACTCAATTTAGATAGCGATTGATGGATTTTCGTAGATATTGTTTTGTTGTTCATGCACGTATGTTACGTAGTACGGAAATGGGGAAGAATGGAAAAAGAAATTCTCGAATCACTCGGGGGAGAAAGGGATTGCAGTTTTATGCGACCATTATTTCCGTCGCTCTGTTCTTATTTGATTGCTATAATAATCATGGGAAAAATATCAATGGGTAAAACACGGCCAAGATTTTTTGGACATATCGCCATTGCGAGAAAGAACTTGTTTCGTCAATGAAGAGCACAAGACGAAAAATATTTCTCACGACGATTCGAAAATCGTTTCTTTTCTTTTTTACCATCTCCAACGTGCTCATCCTCGTGGTGCAACCCCATGTGTCCCAATATAGAGAACTGTAACGTAGCAACGTGTGTGCGCGTGTGTTCCAGACCCCAATAATCGTGATTAATTGAGTCGCTGATATAGTCAGTAGTATTTTTTTATCGAAATTTACTTCTTTTTTTTTCATCCTCACTCGAAAAACAAACACAAGAATACGTATGTATGTGTATTCAGCTACCAAAGGATTCGACACACGAAAGTCCTCGCCGTCGTGTTGGCGAAGCTGGAATTTATAATCGCGAAGAAAAAAAAAAACAAAATTCACAAGCAACACCAGCGAGTGGGAGAGAAAGTGACGCAGGAGACGAAAATTAAGCCGGATTTGTGCACGAAAAATCCTGCTGTAGTGAAAATGGAACGTAAGACATGTGTCCAATGAGAATGTGCGCTCGCTCCGTAAACTACCTCGTGCGAAAGCTTCTCTAACAATCCCCATTTTGTCGTCTTTATACAGATTTTTTGTTACGTTATTTCTCTTTATTGATGTATTTTTTGGCCGCGTGGTGGATTTAATTGCGAGGATCAGACGGACAGGTTGACCCGAGTCTGATCTTTGGACGAAAAAAAATGTTGCATTTTGGCGAAAGCGGAAAAACTGAGGGGAGGAAGATTGGAGGAGACTTGAAGAAAAAAAAACGTAACATTTTTTCAGCCCGGCTCGAACATCATTTCCATCAACTTCTTCAGACTGTTCCGGGTCATGCGACTCGTCAAATTGCTGAGCAGAGGCGAGGGTATTCGAACGTTACTGTGGACCTTCATCAAATCCTTTCAGGCTTTACCATACGTCGCTCTCCTCATAGTTATGCTCTTCTTCATTTACGCTGTCATAGGAATGCAGGTTCGTAAACTATACCGTGAGAAATAAGTTGTTTGAACCAAATGAAATTTCAGTTTTTATCGCAGTGTACGAAAATTGTTGATTGATATTGAGATGTTTGTTTGGATAAAGCGGAGGGCTCGATAACATATATAGGTATGAACGGAGACGTAGCAGATATAGATATAGTCGGTACGCTTTAAATAACTTAAAAATTATTCAATATTTCGAAAAGTATTGCGAGTCGCCAAAAATCCCTTTGGGGTTGCCTTAAATTATTAGGTGTACAAATAAGTTTTAGGACAGTTTTAAAAAAATTCAAGATTTATTAAAAAAGAAGTAAAACACAGTTATTCATCGAAGTAATCTCCATCGCACTGAATGACCTTCAGCCATCTCTCAGGTAACTCGCGGATGCCTTTCGCAAAGAAACTTTCGTCTTGCGAGGTGAGAAATTTAACGAACCATTTTTCCACTTCTTCAAATGTTTTGAATCGCACGTCAGACAAATCGTTCTGCATTTTCCGGAATAAATGATAATCGGATGGGGCTAAGTCTGGTGAATACGCCGGGTGTGGTACAGCTTCCCATCCAAGCGCTAGTAACATATCCTTGACCGGTTTACCCACATGAGGCCGCGCGTTGTCATGGAGCAGTTTTACTGGACGTTTTCCTTTACCAGAAAATGGACGTTTCTTCTCAATTTCTTGATTCACTTGCATCAATTGATAACAATAGCGATCGATAGTAACTGTTTGACCAGGTTTGAGAAGTTCATAATACAGTACGCTTTTCATATCCCACCATATGCACAGCATGACTTTGTTACAATGAACATTGCGCTTTGGCGTGGATGTTGTCGGCTCGCCGGGGTCAACCCAATAATATTTGCATTTCGGATTATCAAAATAAATCCACTTTTCATCGCCGGTCACAATTTTCCACAAGTAAGACTTTCTATGTTGCTTGTTGTAAAGACTCACACAAATGTTAAGACGGCTGTTTTTATTTTCTTGAGTCAGAAAGTGTGGTACCCACTTTGTTCCTTTTCGAATCTTACCCATTGCTTTTAAACGATAAGAAACAGTTTGTTGAGTTACTCCAAGCTGTTCCGAAAGTTGTTTCTCCGTCTGACAAGAGTTTTCATCCAGCAACGCTTGCAGTTCCTGATCGTCCACCTTTACAGGAGGCCCGTGCGTTCACGGTCACTACGTCGAAATCACCTTCTTTGAATCGCTTATACCAATACTCACATGTACTTTTAGATACAATGTTGTCTCCAAGAACAGAACATATCGATTCACACGCTTTCCTAACACTTTTTCCTTGATGGAATTCATAGCGAATGCAGTGTCTAATAAATAGCTTATCGGTCTGCATGTTTAATTTACAGAATTTATAGGTTATGTTTATGACTCCTTTACGTTTCGATACTACATATCAAGCGCCATCTATGATAAGTGAGCGGGACCTTTGAATTAATTTAGAATAGCTGTTATGATACAAAATCGAAGTGTCCTAAAACTTATTTGTACACCTAATATTAAAAGTTTGTGCAAAATTTCAGCTCGATCGGAGGGAGGGGGGTGTCGAAACCTTAACCTTAAAAAAACTTAAAAATTTAATATCTCGAAAACCATTACGAGTCACCAAAAATCCAAACTCTCAAAAAATGTTATACAAGTTTAATGTACTTTTTTATTCGCCGCAATGAAATCATATATTTAACTTGAGTAAATTAATCCATCGCGTAAGGATGAGAGCTAAACAAACTCACACACCGTATACGTTTCAGGTCTTCGGAAAAATAATTCTCGACGACGAGACTGAGATACATCGCAACAACAACTTCCAAACTTTTCCACAAGCCGTTCTCGTGCTTTTCAGATCAGCGACAGGTCGGCAAAGCGCGAAAAAAAAATGTTCAAATTTTACAAACGAGAGGATTAGTGCGACGATGAAAACTTTTTCTTTTTTTTTTTTTAGGAGAATCCTGGCAAAATATTATGCTCGACTGTTCGGCACGACCCGGCGAAGTAAAGTGCGATCCAAAAAGCGACGACGAAAGCAATCCGGCTGGCTGCGGTAACGACATTGCCTTTCCCTACTTCATTTCTTTCTACGTATTGTGCTCCTTCCTCGTGAGTACTCGATTTACATCAAATCAAAGAATAAAAACACGTGAAAAATGTCATCGAATTTTTATCGAAATAATACGGCTCTCGTATAAATTTACCGTCTTTTCCGTAGATTATAAATTTATTCGTTGCTGTTATCATGGACAATTTTGATTATTTGACGAGAGACTGGTCAATTCTCGGACCGCATCATCTCGACGAATTTATACGTCTCTGGTCGGAGTACGACCCCGATGCGAAGGGCCGCATAAAGCATCTGGACGTTGTGACTCTTTTGAGAAAAATTTCACCGCCTCTTGGCTTTGGAAAGCTCTGCCCACATCGTGTCGCGTGCAAGGTACAATTTCCGTTATTACGATTTCGTAGGCCCCGTGTATTCCTGTATGTCTTTATTTTAAAAAATGAACATCGTTCGAGAATACGGTAGTCGGGAAGCATTTTGAAGAGACATTTGTTCAGCTACTGTAGGATAATTATTGTCGCGGGAGAAAATAAGGACGAGCTTCAATTTGACGATGTTCGATCTAACCGTTATTTCGACACGAATCGCAAAATTTTACAGACTCTTGTTGAATAAACAACAGATTGATTACGAGACGCTCCGCAAGTAAGCGAATCGCTGTTAAGGGGGCAGATGACCTTTCGGCGAGGATGAAAATTCTGATTTTCATGATTTTTTTTTAAAAGGAGAAAAATTCTTCACCATTACTGAGACTTGGGGTATGTTTTATTAGTACTTTTGATTGTTGCGTGATATTTTGTAAATTAATCGTAAACATGGCGGAGGTATGGCATGGTCTTCTGAACGGGTTGCAGCGGATGTTGTCAGACGGCGTGACACGTAGCGACGGCGGGATTAATCTGAAAAAAAAAACCAACCAAGATTTTTCTTCTATTAAGGAGGTACGGTGATTGGAGCGAGTCCAAGATAAAAGCCCGATTTTTTAAAATAACATTGTCGAGAGCTTTGTCCATGCGTATGCGGAGTTTCCGCGAGATTTACCGTACAGTTTCCGAGTTATTAATTGTTAAAGTTGGTCAATTAGTCACACGTAGACGACAAAATGTGCCTGTCCTCTCATATATCGATTTTTTTGTGCTACTTGGAGCCAAGACACGCGTAAAAAAAACTGACGGTTGCGTTCGTTGGTTCGTTGTGATCAATAAGGCAACTTGAATTGGAAAGCTCACCGCAGAAATAAGCAATACATTTAGAAATATAGTCGCGAAAAACCGTAGTATTCGGCGAGAGAGACGTCTCGTGACGTAACCGCAGCCATCTTGCTCGAAGTGTGGCAACGCCGGATACCCGCGCAAATTTGATTCTTCTATCGGATATTTTCAACGCGAATTAAAAATATGGTTGTGTGAAGCCGTACGTTTTTTAATCGATTATAAAAGGCCTTTCGTCGATATTTACTCAAAGTTCTTTTATGTATAGCTAAGCCATCTCAATCTTTCTGGCGACATGCATACAACGCATTTATATGTAAATTCAGCATGGAAAAACCGTCATATAAAATGAACGTTCGTTTTTATATCTGCAAATATTGTGAAAATTTGGAAAGAGAAAAATAACATAACAATCGATGAAATATGTTTTGACTTCGGACAGATTGGACATTGGATATTGAGGTTAACGTCAACGCGACATTTTTCATTTGCATTCGCAATATCATCTTTTCACTCTCAAATTCTTGTCCGACAGAATCTACATTTGTCTCTAAACTGGACTTCAGGTACAATCCTGTTACTCTCTTGATAAACTACTACAGTACTTATTTTCATTCTCCATGTTTACCGGCTACCAAAAATAATAAGCCGAGCGCGTGGGACCGATGACAGCTATCGAAAATGCAACGATGCTAAACGTCGACGATATGGCGTACTACTGAAGTCGAGTAGTAGATTATTACGTTTGTTTTCATATTATAAAAATAATAAGTAGCTTGAAATTCAATACTTAAAAAATATTTCTCGAAATATAGGCCACACACATATGTCTAAAACGTAGCGGTATTATGGCGAAAAATAGACTCTTAGTTTACTAGCGTGGTCATCACCGTACCTCCTTAAGGGCGGGGTAAAGTATTAACATTTTTTTTCTTTAATTTTTTTTAAATTTTTTAAATGAATGCATAATATATCAAGAGTATTGTGTTAAAATTTCAAGTCGATCGGAGTAAAATTGACGAAGTTATGAGTATTTGAGCATCTATTGCTCCATGCCGTTCTCTTCTGCGTTTTTCAAACCGTTTTTCTGAGACTTGTCATATTTGAAGTCCGTATGCACGATAACTCAAAATCTACTGGACCAATCGCTTTGAAATGTTGCACAGTACTTCTTCACATCATTCACCAGGTATTGTCGAGAGGTTTTTTGTTTTTTTTTTTTAATAATTACTAATTTTTCAACAACAAATTAGCCGATTTTTTTAGCGAAAATCGGGTTTTTGTCTCCCAAGTGCTACGAAAAATCGAAAAATCGAAAAAAAAAATCCTCCCGTCATTACCTTGAGAAACATCTCCTTTAACAAATGCATTTTGATTTTTTTGTTTCAAATGATTCTGTTGCGAGTTACGGTGCACACCGCAAACCAACTTTTTTTCGAGACGCCTCCGGGGTTTAATTTTCACTCGCTCAATTTTGAATATTTTGCAATGCAAATTTAGGAGAATGTTGTTCAAATGTTACTTTATTATATGTAAATTTTTCAATAAACGAACACTATTCGTTACGCCAAAAAAAAAATCTTAAAAACATGCCTTTTTTCGCCGAATTAACTTTACCCCGCCGTTAACACTCATACGCAGAATATGAACCAAGAAAAAGTGATAAATGTTGAAAATCGATGAAATGATACGCTTTGAAGCAAGATTGAATTTTCTGAAATAAATTACGACATTTTGGAATAAAAAACTCTACTTTTTATTTTATTTTCAAGAACATTTAGGGTCATGTTTTAACCAATAAGGTTAGAAAGATTTATACCAAATTTCTTCGGAATCGGTCGATAAGGTTTTGTAGCCATACGTCACGCCAGCTTTGAAAATGCAGCTTAGAAGAACATGCCATACCTCCGCCATTTTTAAAGATTAAAAAAAATCCAAATACCACGTAACTGCCAAAAGTAGTAATAAAACGGAGCGTAAGTCGCAAAATGAAGAAGAAATCTTTCTTTAAAAAAAAAAGATCATGTAACCCACCAATTTTCTTCCCTCGCCCAGATATATCTTCCCCCTTAAATATTCGAATTATATGCGTAGCCAACAAGCAATGCGGGTCGCTGTCTTAACGGGTGGTTCTCGGACACGCCTTTTATTGCAACTTTGCTGGACCCTCGTCGACCGACAAATGCAATTTTCCTTGTATTATACTTTCAGCGGCTCGTCTCAATGAACATGCCGTTGAACAGTGACGGTACGGTTCTCTTCAATGCCACACTTTTCGCAGTCGTCAGGACTTCTCTCCGCATCAAAACTGAGGGTAATATCGACGAGTGTAACGCCTCTTTGAGGGCTGTTATCAAGAAGATATGGAAGAGAACTAGCCCGAAACTTCTCGATCAAGTTGTCCCACCGCCAGGAGGTTTGTCCATGTGCATTACGACGTGCAAGAAAGCATTACCGAGTTTTAGACGCCGATTTCATCTCTTTAAGGGAGCTTCCCAGTGTGACAGCCCGAAAAATCGCTGTTTTTCGCGATTTTTTTTTTTAAAGAAAAAATAATCTAATCGGTCTGGTTTTTTTTTGTATATTAATTGGGTATTGAAGAATACAAAACAATTTTTTAAAGATCGATTTATTTATTAATTAATATCTATAAAAATGATGAAACAATTGTTGCAGAAAATGCACTTGGATGTGGTGTCCACGTTGGGGGTCACAATTTTGATCTGAAACAAAAAACACAAAAAGATTATTGATCGGTATATAATTGGCTTTCGTGCTATGGAGGCTTTTTTTTTTTTTTGCAAAAATGGCGCCGGTTTGAACAAAAAGTATCGATTTTAGCATTTTTTTGGCAGTTTTTTTTACAAAAAAATAGGAAGATGTAAAAAAAAAAAGCTTCCATAGCACGATAAACAATGACGTTAAGAATATTGTGTAAAAAAATCAACTCGATAGCTTTAAAACTCTGCCCTCCAAGTTGGACACCGTTTTGAAAAATGCTGTTTCGAGAAAAACGCGTTCAAAGTTTCAAGTGAGGAAATTTTAGGTAAATCGTTTACTTACGGTCAATCAGCGATGCCAAAGAAGCGATGGGAAGAGTGTATACTATTCGATAAAGCAAAAAAAAACAAAATCGATTTTTTGAAAATTTCACACTAGAAAGCTCCCTTAACATACCATGCAGCCAGCAAATAAGGATTTATTAACTATTAATTAATCTGCGTTTAAGATGTTGGCCCAGTAGTTATTTGAGATAACAGTCGTACACTTATTACTAAATGAATATTTGGTAATGATTAAAAAATCGCGCAGACGCGACGTAGAATAAAAATAACTCATTTTCTCAGTGCAGTACGAAAGACTTTAAAAGTAGCATAGAAAGCCTCATTTGATGTTGTTTTTTATTTGCGATTCGGTTAATTACTGCTATTTTGCTATGCCATTTTGCTTCCTCCTAATCACCAGCCGAGTCTGGTAAAAATGGGGATTAAGGGACAACACCACTGTGACCCCTTGTTTTTTTGCCATTTTTTCAAGAATTTTTTTTTGTGGGAAAAAAAGAGATTTTCGAAAAAAAATTTTTTTGTTTTGTTCGCTGTTTATTGAAGATACATAAAAAAAAATTTCAAATTTTTCACGCCCCATGGTGACGCTGGGGAAGCTCCCGCGTCAGGTACTGTTGCCTCTGCAGTGGTTCGCGGCACGCAGCAGAACTCTCTTCAAAGTCGACCTAAAAAAAAAATACCGAGTGTTTTCGTTAATAATATGATATTTTGAAGAGAAGTACATAGGGATTTGAAAAAATATTGATTTTTAAAAAATAGGCACGCTTTTGAAATTAAAGGACGATTTTCGAGCAAAATTTCTCGTCGAAAATAGGCTATAACTTTTTTTTATTATTGAGATATCGAAAAAATCCTATGTACTTCTTTAGATAATCTAGTTTTATTGATGCAGTCCAAATTTCAAGTCGATCGGATAAAAATTGCTCGAGTTCTGCTGCGTGCCGCACTCAAAAAAGTGGTTTTGAGAAAAACGCGTTCAAAGTTTTAGGTTTGTTAATTTATGCGATAAATTGGAAAAAAAAATTGTTTACCTTTAATCAGCGACGCCGGCACCATATAGCTGGCCTTCAAGAAGCAAATCATTGTCCCTAGCATCTTTTCTCGAACTTGTAGAGGCTCTTCTTACCTCTTGCAACGTCTGTGAGCGAGCGCTCCGCCAGCTCGATCCGCGCTGCGTCGGTTTCAACGCAAAAATTGAAACAATTTGGGCCGATAGTTATCCCCAACGTCTCCAAAACTTTCATGAGGCTTCTCAGGCCATCGTTGAATAATAATACCGCGATATCAGCTGCAATATCGACGATTGACGATTGACGACTTGAACATTTTTCAATTATCGCCACCTATGGCTTTTTTTCGAAACTATATTTATAACAATAGCCGGTTTTTGTGAAGGGAGACAAAAGAATCCCGGGGAAAGACCCGCAGGACCTGGGAAAGGCCCGGTGTACCTGCCGACCCTGAGGCGCGCAGCTGCGCGGGACCCCGAGCGTCACGGAGCGCTGTACCGCTCCACAAAATATTCAATATCTCCGAAAATAATTATTTTTTCGACCTGGGTCCAACGGCATCTTAATCTTAAATGTATTTTAGATTTTTCTAGATGGTTTTCAAAAAATCGATTTTTTAAAGCCGTCACAGTGGTGTTGTCCCTTGATACGCGCAGGAGCGGAAATTAAAAAAATAATCGATCAAACGGATCGCGAGCGTCCCATGTAGAGATTGACCGTTGGGCCTGGGACGGGCCTTCACAGTTAGCCTTTCTAGAATATTGGGCCGTGAGTATTTACCAGTGAGGTGCCTTTGTAGAAATGATAAGAACGGCCCGATATCGGCCAACAGAGCCAACAATGGCACAACGCTGATCCTCAACACGGCCTCCATCCGGAAGCCACAAACTCTTCTCATTACATAAAGAGCCGTGAAAGCCTTAAAACTAAAAAGAGCCAACAATTATTGGGCCAATGATTTAATTCATTGTAGCGCCAATGTCGGTGATTGCACTTGGCCCTATGTGGGCCCTCTTAAAGGGACTATGTAGAAATTTACCACTGGCTCTATGATGGGCCTTCACAGTTGGTCTATCTAGAAGTTAGTCTATGTAAAATATTGGGCCGTGAAGTAGTTTGGGTTTGTTTGGGTGCGTGATAAATATTCAATCTATATCGGGCCAAGATTGGCCCGAGATTGGTCCTTATGGATACATATTTCATGTAATAACTTTGAAATAAATTGTGATTTGCGTATATGACAGGTTTCAAAATTGGCATATTTTACTTACTTATGTTGGTTATTTACAAATGCCAATAATAGGCCAAGACTTGATTACAAAAACTGAACTACAAAATATAGACGATTAATATATGACGTGCCAGTTATTTGCCTATTCTGGCACAATATACAGATAATGAACAACCCAAGGCTTGAATAAAATAAAATCAGGTATGGTCTGACCCACTTAGCCAATAAAGGGCTTAGATTAATTAAATGTAATTTCCAGTATTTTAGCATTGCCAGTTTTAAAATTGGCAAATTTCGATTAACTATCCCGGCTGTTTATTGGTTTTAACAGATGGGCCCGGATAAGTTTTAGTAATGGGTTAATATTGTGCCAGTTCTCAATTTATAATGGAACAATAATGGGCCAATATAATTGGCAGTACTTCAGCATCACCAGTTTAAACATTTGCAAATATTGTTTATCTATCATGACTGTTTAATGAATTTAAAAGATGGGCCGTGATAGGTTTTAATTATGGGCCGATATTGTGTCGGTTTTCAATTTAGAACGAGACAATAATGAGCCAATGTAATAGCCAGTATTTTAGAATTGGCAAATTTAGTTTAACTATCACTGCTGTTCATTGGTTTTGAAAGATGGGCCAGGATAATCTTTAGTAATGGACCGATATTGTGCCGGTTCTCAATTTATAACGGGACAATAATGGGCCAATGTAATTGCTTGTATTTTAGCATTACCAGTTTTTAAATTGGCAAATATAGTTCAAACATCACGGCCATTTATTGGTTTTAAACGATGGGCCGATATTGTGCCGGTTCTCAATTTATAACGGAACAATATTGGGCCAATGGAATTGTCAATATTTTAGTATCCCCAGTTTTTAAATTGGCAAATTTAGTTTAACTATCACGGCTGTTTATCAGTTTTTAAAGATGGGCCAGGGCATACTTTAGGGATGGGCCGATATTGTGCCAGTTTTCAGTTTAGAGCGGAACAGTAATGGGCCAATATTATTTCTCTTTTGTTGGCTTATACGATGGTCCCAATATTGGCCTGATCGTAACATTGGGCAACTCATGGCAATCTCTACATGGGGTCTGGAAAATTACGACTTTTCCCAATTTGACCTAAAAACAACATCTAACGAGAAGAAGGAATCTGAATTTTCGACATTTCCTTTCAGTCGACGACGAGGTAACAGTGGGCAAGTTTTACGCGACATTCCTCATTCAGGATTACTTCAGGAGATTCAAGAAGCGCAAAGAGCAGGAAATGAAGGACGGCGACAAGGACTGCCAGAACACCGTAACGCTGCAAGCGGGATTGCGCACGCTTCACGAAGCCGGTCCCGAATTGAAGCGCGCTATATCCGGAAACCTCGAAGAACTTCTGGATGATAATCCCGAGCCGACGCACAGGGTAAAAAACCGGAGGAAAATAATTCATCTTTCAAATCCCCGATAAAATTTCACGACAATCGATTGACCTGTATTTGTATTTTGAGACTTATACCGCAGGAGGAATCATTTGTTTGAATCAATTAAACGCGGTATATTTGATATAATTTTTTTTTGCATCAACTATATTTTATCTACTTCTATCAAAATGTCTATTAGACTCTGGAAGTTATTTTTTTCAGCTATAATCAATTAAAACATTTAGCGAATGAACATTTGAAGTGAACATATCGATTTATTTGATAACATGCAAAAGTGTAGTAGGACATTCAACAAAAATTTGCATTACATTCGACCAGAATATTTTTCCCGATGTAGGCTGAGCAAATTTACACGTAACGATTGATCGTCGAAATGTTCCGTGTTTACAGCGAAATCACTCGCTCTTCGGAAGCGTATGGTCGAGCATGCGAAGGGGTCATCAGAACTTCCACAGGGCCAAATCTCTCAAGGCAAATGCGAATAACGCTTCCAAGGTAATACCTTTTCTTTTTTCTTGCCCATCGTGAAAATCTATTCGCGGCGTGATTTTTGAATTATGATTTTCTTTCGTTTAAATTTTCAATCCATTCCACGCTTCGCAGGCATCGCCGACAAACTCGATCGACTTTTTGCCGTACTCTTCGTTACAGAGAGCCGGTGTGCTTGAAGGGGGCAATCCCGTTACGGCGAGATCACACCAAGTTGTGCCAAACTTAGCAGGGTAATAATACTCATCGACCATCCACGTCAGTCCTTCGAAAACCTTAAGGGATAACACCACTCTAGCGACAGAAAATAAGGCCTAACTTTGACAATTTATTTCGGGAGTATGGAAAATTAAATACGATTTCTTTTCAGAGGATTTATTTAACACATATTAAGGTGTTAAAAAAAAATGTTTCGCTACAGGACCAGTTGCATATTGTTTTTGTGACACCAAAGTATTTTTTAAGCAAAAAAAAAACGATTTTTCCAAAATCCCAGAGTGGTGTTATCCCACAACTGGTCAATCTAGTGAGAAAAAAATCGGTTGTCTGTAAAGTCGGTTTACTGACGATAGTTGAACGTGACAACGTCATAAGAAAATACTGATGGAATGGTTTCATTTTTCAAAAGAAAATTTTAATTTTGTTTGTTTGATAGATATTTTGTATGGATATAGAGAAGGAGGTAAATGGAAATCACAATTGAATTGATCAAGTTACATTTATTTGTACGCATAAATACAATTATGTCAATTTTTATTTATTTTTTTTACAATGTACATATTTTTTACAAGTATGAATGTGCTTTGAGCAATTGTTTTACAACTTTTATTTTTTCATAAAATTCTTCGTTCAGAAAATCATTTTAAATTTACAAAATACTTGAATAAAATGTATTGTTTAAATTTCTACTCGACTGTTAAAATTTAATTTTTGATTTTATTATTTTATAATAATAAATTTTGTATTGACATTATTTCTTTCAGCAAGTAAACTGAATAAAAGTTGTTGTTCAATTAGTTACTTAATTATTTTTGCAAATTTAATTGTAATTTGTTGTAAAAAAGTAATAATTTTGAATAATTTATTATAAGAATAAACTGTGATTAAATTATTGTTCATAAATCTTAAATTTAAAATTTAAAATTTGGAAGCATCATTAAATTTTTTGTAACTCTAGCTTTTAAAAAGCCCGCCGCAATGTGTTTGATATAGGAGAAAATTGTTCCCTTTGACGGCTGGCTGGTCCAACCTGTCATTTCAGACACGTTGTTATGATGTGTGGAAGATTTAACATTTATGTTTTAATTTTTTGAAATCATAGCTACGCTCGATAATTATTTCGATCGAATAGTAAAGCAATTGATTTTTACTCATCGTGAAATAGTTCTGTTAACTTATTGTTATAGTTTTGTCAATTATAGCATAACCTACAATCGCTGCACTAGCGGACCGATGCTATTTATTTTAATGATGAAAGCACGAATATTCGACAATACATCACTGAACATATATTTAATATCGAAAGAATCATTACCTTTATCGCCGCAATTATCGTTGCTATAAAGAATTGACACCGGATTCACTTTTCACTGCACTTCATACTTGAAGAAAACATGTACATATATTATTGTATAGCAGCTGTCCACGCGGACGCATCGCTCATGGCCTCTGCACACTGCGCGCGATGGGCGACAAGCTATGAGCGATATCCAATGAGAGCTCGAGTATGACGGAAATGCTCTATGAGAGTGACGTTGCCATTGGATATCGCTGATCGCTCGTCGCTCGTCGCTCGCAGGTGGTCGTGTTCGTTGGGTCTCATCATTTTGATATGAACAAGTGCGCATGTGCATAATGATGCGCAACTCGCAACTGCGCAATGAAACGTGCGCATCATCAAATGCGCATCATTATGCGCATGCGCAAACAAAATGACGAGACCCAACGAACACGACCAGTGTGCAGAGGCCATCACTCAAGTAGGAGAGAGACAGATGTCGAACGCTGCCGAACGCTGCCGAACGCGGAGGCCGATTGTGCCTCTTTGTCGCTCGTTCCGCGCTCTCGCTTGCACTTCAAGCCTTAAATGGAACGCCTCAGAGCCAGGTAACGCCGCATGAGTCATGTTTTTTCGTGCGTGCAGCCGGCTCCATCGAATTATAAGACGTTGTCACGTCAAAAAATCGTCCGACCATTTTCCTTTCGAAATAAAAGAAGCTCAACTCTTATTTTATTAAATTATATTTTAATTATATTGAAATGATATTTTTTATATTATTTTTTATATAATTATATTAAAATTATATTTTTTATTATCATTGGTGAGAATTTTTTTATTAGTTTTTATTACAAGACAGTTGTTTTTGTTCTCTAGTGGTTTGAGCGACAGTGCGATGAATCAACTGGTTATGGACGCGAGACTGACCGGTCTCGAAGAGAACATACCACTACGACCACTCACAGTTTTCGCCGATTCGAGACTCCAACCGTCCAACGTACACAATCCTTACAAAGTCCTGGAGTAAGTACATCATGCGAAGTAGAAAACTACCTGTCTCGCGTCCCCGACCACCCGAGATGTCGCAGAGAGACAATAAAATCGTTCTCCGATAAACTTTTGCGTTACGGTCGCGTTATCTGTCTGTCCAACGTATATATAAATATACACGGGACATTTGGTGCCAGCTCCATTATTATGGGTTCAACTACCACATCAAGATTTCGTCCATGATTGATTTGAAACTGACAAGAGTCCAAGTCCAAACACGATATTATTTGTTGAAAACGAAACAATAAGAACGCGTAGAGTTTTTTAAGTCATTTCAACAAGGTCTGCCAACCTTTGTCCTTATTTAGCAACTTGTCCCTATGGTTTTTATTATTTTCATTGGACAAAATTCTCGATCATTAATACAAACATTGTTAATCTTTGGCACATTATAGGAACCGTTCGAATTTGAAAATATTGCATGCGTTCTTTAAGGCGTTACCCCCACTTGTAGCACAAAAAAAAGGCCTTTTTCATGATTTTTTTAAAAGTATACTACAAAACTTTTTTATTCGATCGATATACCATCTTAAAGAACACATCTTGAAGAACTTTCGGTAATTTTTTTATTGAAAAATATTACATTGTTTAGTGGCAAATGGCCGTCAATGAAATAATGTTTTTATATACACGGTTTGCGGTGACCAACATTGCGGCGAAGTGGATCATCTGAAGAAAAAAAATGCGGATGGATTTAGTCAAATATAAGTATAAACTAGTCTTTGATCGAAGGATTTTAAAAAATATTCATTTTTCACAAAATGGCGGACATTCAAAGTTAATGGTTCGATTTTAACGAAAAAAAACGGCCGTTTTTTGGCTATAAAACGGCCATTTTTTTTTTCGAAAAAAAAAATCGAACGATTAAAGACTACATTTTTATGTATTGAATAAGCCTGCAAAATTTCAAGAAGATCGGTTCATTAGTGTTCGAGTAATCTTGGTCACCGACTTCAGAAATGCCATTTTGAGAAAAACGCGTTTAAAGTTTCAATTAGCCGGTCGTTTACACAACGGATTCTTCTCTTTCAACGCTCATATCTCACAAGGGGACAGTACGGCAGTCGGATTTTTGTAATTTTTCGTACTCATGGTACGCGAAGTTCAGAGCTCGAATATTAATATCCCAAAGCAGTTCGACGCCATATTCAGAAATTTTCGAGAAAATTGACTTTGAAGTTTTCGAGCGCACTCTTATCCCACAAAGATGCAACGATATTCGAACCGGGCTCGTGGCGTACCCGGTAGCGCTCGAGTCTAGTAATCGCGGGGTCGCTGGTTCGAGTCTCACTACGAATTTTTTTTTTTTTTTTTTTTTTTTTCATTTTTTTAAATGAAAAAACGCAAGTCATATTTTTAATTATCTCTTGATTATAAACATACATTTTCAAGTATCAATATTTATAACCAACAACATTTTTAGGATGAAAATGAAAAACGTCGGGTAAGGAATTGAATACTTTATTATTCGGTCTGTATTCGTTTGTTTTATACATCGGGTGTAATGTTACACGAGCCAGAGTGATAACCATCGTAAAAACAAGGAAAACAGTAATTTTCACGGCATCTCGCACACCCTACAAACGCTGCATTGCTACATTCGGAATTTTTTTTCAATACATCCATCGGAAAACAAACTTCATTCACGTTCATGAAGATTTCTCTTTGATCGCAAAGTTTCGAAGCAAACCACGCATATCTGATCATGTTATTGAAGACCGGAGAAGACAACTGATGATGAACAATAGAATGAATTTTTATGCAATCTTCTCTATCATTAATTTCACGTCCTTGTTCAATCAGATAGGCGCAGTTCTGCAGACGCTTTATGAAATTTTTTACTTGGCGGTAAAAATACACGTCACAAGGTTGCACTAATGGAGTGCATTTTGGTGGAATTACCTGCACCGTGCAAAATAAGACTTGCATTTATCATTGACAATTATAATTACATATATGTGAATTAGCATAGATTTTATGATTTTTATCCCGGGATTATTTATCTATTTTTTTTATAAATAATCACCTATTGTTATATATAAATAATATATGATCATATATGAGAAAATATATAATTATGTATAAATATAATGAATTTTGTACATAAATAACTATATATGGATTTTGTCCATATATAAACATACATAGATATATTATATTAATTATATATAATAATATGTGATTATATACAACAAAAATTTATCGGAAGATTTAAATGACGTAGGTATGCGAATTAAAAAAAAAATGAAAAAAAAAAAAAAAAAAATTCGAAGTGAGACTCGAACCAGCGACCCCGCGATTACTAGACTCGAGCGCTACCGGGTACGCCACGAGCCCGGTTCGAATATCGTTGCATCTTTGTCGGATAAGAGTGCGCTCGAAAACTTCAAAGTCAATTTTCTCGAAAATTTCTGAATATGGCGTCGAAATGCTTTGGGATATTAATATTCGAGCTCTGAACTTCGCGTACCATGAGTACGAAAAATTACAAAAATCCGACTGCCGTACTGTCCCCTTGTCAGTCAATTTTGTTCGGATCGACTTGAGATTTTCAGAACATATTCTCAGATACTTATACTTCAAAAAAATGCAATAAAAAAAATCGATTTTTTCAAAATCACAAGTGGGGGTAACCCCTTAAGCAAGTAACTGCACTTTCAAGAACTCTCCATCTCTCTCGTAACTAAAAATGATATCAATAACATGAACAATTATGGACCAAGTCTTAGCGTTCAAGGATCGAATTGACGTGGAGTTAGTGCCGATTCCACCGTATATATTTTTTGCAATAATAAATTACAAATGTATGCATATATATATAAAGATTGGACGTGTGTGTATTTACTGTTCACCCAGGCAGCCCTGTAATTTTTTTCGCGCGTCACATTTGTAAATTTAGTGCATGATTGGATGCTCCAAAAAACCAAGAAAACTTTGATCGATGTTATACTTTGATATACACGAGGAGGCCCCAAGATGGAAAAATCCGTAAATTCACGGGCAAAGTAGTATTGTGTCACGCGAACTTTATGTGTGTTCAGGGGTTAGGCTACTGAGACGATCGGAAAATCAGGATTATTAAAAAAAAAAACAACTTGAAGAAATAGGCAAGCTGATTAAAAAATGAGTTGAAGATTTATTCGTATATACATTACCAAAGTTGTTTACCAGATATCATGAAAAAATATTCACAATTAACGAAGTTATGAAAAATCTCGTGAAGGACCTTCGAACGTGAGAGGCACAGAGATGTACTTGATTTTGGCCGAGCCGGTTGATGTGAAACAAAAAAAAAACCATTTTTCCTTCAAAAAGATAATATTCGCTAAGCCTTGACCGAGCTTCTTTGTTATCGTGGCTCAATCATAAAAAATTCTTTCGTTTTTTTTCGAGGAACAGTGACGTTATTATTGTTAATAACGAATTGAAAAAATGTTAAGAAGAAAAACGTCGATCGAGGCTAAGAAACTATTACACTGAATGAGTGTACCAAATTTCAAGTCAATTCGTTCATTAGATGTCGAGTAATCGTGTACACTGCTTTGAAAAACATAGTTTCGAAAAAAAAACACGTTTAAAGTTTTACTAGCAGTTCCATCGTTGTAATCATAAGTTTACCTTCAATCTGCTATTTCTGCACCATATGCTGAACCTTCCTCTTCAATTTGAATTACCGCGACCCCCATGGAAATTTATATACGCAAAAATATACTGCAAATTTATTTTATTAATAATTATAATATATGTGAAGTGTATGCCATATATTGAAAATATATGTTGCACATATGTGCCAAATTCTAATTTTCGTAACGTTTTTATATATGAGATGTATACGCGTGGTATTACTGTATATCAATGTATCATATATCAATGATATATGGGGCCGTCCATATATTACGTCATCGATTTTTGCTGATTTTCGACCCCCCCCCCCCCCCTACAATCATCCTATCGTCATTTCCTAATGACCCGCCCCCCTCTCGCAAAACTGACGTCATTGCCAGTTTGGCAAAATTAAAACATTTGTGGATTTGAGAAAAATTGGGTAACATTAAAACATTTTGTTATAGAATCATCTTTTATTATTTTGTACCTTGGCAATGTTTATTAATATAATAATATTATTCTTCCCTATTCTTTAGTTTTCTTTGGATAGCTCCCACATTTTGTTATAGAATCATCTTTTATTATTTTGTACTTTGGCAATTTTCATTAATATAATAATATTATTCTTCCCTATTCTTTAGTTTTCTTTGGATAGCTCCCACGGAGTTTTCACCCATCCTTGCAAATCCTGGATCACGGGTAATATCTCCGTATCCTCCCCATATTCATTTTGGCTCGATCGAACTATTTTCATAGGTATGCTGTTATTTGAAGTTCTCGAATATAATGTAGACAAACCTTATGTAATAAATAAATAAATAATGAGTTCAATAATTAATACCATTAGGTACTTGCAAAATATTTTTCATCACTCATGCGGGGAAACCACTCTAGTTGTACAATATACTATTGTACATTTTGAATTAACTGGTATCACAAGAATGACGTCAATTTCGAAACGCCCCCCCCCCCCCCCCCCATCCATCATTTACCGTCATCCGCAGACGAACCTCCCCCCTCCAAATTTAGAATGACGTAATATATGGACGGCCCCTATTTAGCATTTACCCTTCATATATATCACATATCTTTAGCATATATGTTGCATACAAACACACGTATATACTGCATAAATGGTACATATATGCCACATATATACAGATATGCGTAGCATATCTGTATATAGTGTTTATATGTAATAGTGTACTTTAACTGTAAGCTAAGTTTTTTTGAGTTAAAGTTTTAAGTTTTATTAAGTTTAACTGTAATAGTGTTTATACACAGCATATATTTCTTGTCAGAAAAATATATCAAAAATGTATGCGTCATATATGACGTATAAATGACACATGGATGAGTCATATATGACGCATACATTTTTGATATATTTTTCTGACAAAAAAATAGATTGAAAATATATCGAAAATATATGGGTCATATAAGCGTCATATATATGGCGCACATATACTGAATATATACGTATTATTCTATTTTTCGTCACTATATATGCGACCGATATATATATATATATATATATATATATATATATATATATATATATATGTATGTATGTATGTATGTATGTATGTATGTATGTATGTATGTATGTATGTATGTATGTATGTATGTATGTATGTATGTATGTATGTATGTATGTATGTATGTATGTATGTATGTATGTATGTATGTATGTATGTATGTATGTATGTATGTATGTATGTATGTATGTATGTATGTATGTATGTATGTAGCATATATTTTACATATATAAATGTCCATGGGGGGAGGGACGAACAGGCGTTCGTCATTTTCACAGTAGCCTAACCCTTTGAATCTTTTCGTACCAATATAATATACATGTTAGAATATTTATATATATATATATAGATATAACCGTACTGAATTCTCTCTCTCTCTCTCTCTCTCTCTCTCTCTCTCTTTCTCTTTTTTTCTAATTTTGTTTCATGGTATTTAAAAATGTGTCTAGTTTTTGTCTTATTTATCTCGTCGTTCTACGCTTTTGTTCATTGTCATACGATTTCAGTGGGCCCGGTAGCGGTAACTACCTTCATCCGAATAACGAATATGGTAAGGAAACGCTGCTATTAGGGCTTTGTCAATAGACTTAATCACATTTATTTCTTTAAATCGTTTGCCTTGTTGCTCGCTTGAAGAGACCTTTTTTTTCCTCCGCTTAAATGCAACGAAATGTTTTCGATAACGCTGGCTCCCATTTGCATCACATGTACATGTACACCACGATAGCCAATGATTTGTCATCCGTGCTTTGTTCTTAGTAATCACTCACCTCGACGAGAGGTGTACGGCAAAAACCTCTCGTGAGCGGTTTTTCCATCGTATCAGATAGCGAACTTGTTGCGTATTTTAAACGAGAGCCAACACATTGTTCCCGACCTCACGAGAGATCGGAACACTGTAGTGTCGAGGTTTGAGAACGATCGTGACCTCCCGCGGAGGCGCCACGTACAAGGCTGCACCGGACATTCGGGAATGCCTCGTGTACTCTTCGAACCGGACGGACCTTAGTTCTTTTTTTTTTTCTTTCATTTTCTCGATGTAAAAGTAGGTGCACGTGCTTCGCGAGAATGAAAGGCATCGTCGCGTAGTCGTATTGTGTTTCCTAGCATGTTGTGCACGTATGTGAGTTACGACATAGTCGCCAGCCAACGATAGTAATAGCGATAATTGAGGTGTAGTGCAACGTTTGCCGTAACGCTCGCGAGCAACGCGAAGCCCGAAAGAAATGACGAGAAAGCCCTGTGCCCTGCATTGCGTATGTCTATTTGAAGAAAAAAAAAGGGGGACCTGTTGTCAGAAAGCGACGAAAGAAATTGAAAAACAAAACGATGTTGCCTTTCTGTCCATCCGCGCTCACTCGTGTGTGCCCAATGCTGCTTTACGACGGTGTCGATCTGAGAAGTCTTCAGGACCGAATCGAGCGGCAGTTGACACCACCCACACCCCCACCACGAAGGAATCTACCAGCGTCAACAACACCGACAACGACAAGAGTCCAAACGACAACAACAAACGGAACAACAACAACAACAACAACGACAGGAGCCGCGAGTAGTACAACGGCGACAACAACACCGGCAACATCATCAGGCGGCACAATCGCATTTAGGACAGAACGCCACGATACGAGCACCGACACAACAACAAGCCCCAGCCCGAGCCCGAGCTTCGATTCGTCGTCGAACAGCGCCGCTTGTTATTATTCCTACGCGTCACGAGGCTGCTGCGTTGACTTAGTCGCCTGGAGTCATCAGCACGGTACGAAATCTATCAAAATCCCATTCAATTATGACGGGAAAAATAACGCGAAGAAAATATCGAAAGATGAGCGCTTGCTCGGCGAAAAAAAAAATTCTAGGACAAATATTGTAGTCAAATACTCGAGGCTCGCGATTATTGGAAAATTGCGTTTGCCACGGTGTTCTAGCAATCGGTTTTTTTGCATCCATTTCGAAAATGCGCGTTCCCATGACTTAAATTTGGGGCATTTTGAGTGTGCGTGATCAGAACGTTTCAAATAATGTAGGATCGAGCGATGTTTCATTTTTAAATAAGTAGTCGGTATTAGTGCAGTCGTGCTGTCGCTGAAAAAAAAACCCGGAATCGGAGAAAATTAGAAGGCTAATTTTTTGACAGGTGATTTTGTAGGTGCCACGGGTGCTAAATCCAAGTTTGCCTAAAAATCGGGGTGTAGGATTCTTTTTTAGGGGATGAAAGGAGATGGGGGTGGATTAATGCCAAACTACAACCCCTACGAGGTCGGCGCCGTGAGACAAAATGTTCAGAAAAATCCGAGCTTTAGTTTTGTCCACAGCGCCGAAGTCGTGGAAGTTCATTTTGAGGGTGAAAAAGTGGGGTGAAATTTTGAAAAATTGGTTTTAATTCGATAACTCTTTAGAAAAAAATCGTACGTTTTTTGTTCAAATGGGAACGTTGTAGCCCTTGAAAAGACGCGTCGATCGAGTATTCGATCATCACTCTCCGATAATATCTTCATCCCCAAAAAATGGTTAAAAAAGCAAAAAAAAAAAATAGTTTATTGAATAACTCAAAAACAATCGGTTTTTCGGGTATGCTTCAAATGTACGAAATGTAGAGAATAATTTTCTTCATATTTTCGTTGCTATGGACCATCCTTGAATTTTGATTTTCCAACCCCTCTCGGGGGTTGAACATTCAAAATGAAATTCTGGGAAAACTATTGACCGCGCGAATTCGCCGCCGTGGAAGAATTTGTAGCTTGAACCCTCAGCTACATTTTTGTCCACAGCGCCAAACTCGTATCTCTTTAGTTTCGATCAATAGTTTTCCCAGAATTTCATTTTGAATTTTCAACCCCTGAGAGGGATTCGAAAAAGCAAACTTCAAGGGTTGTCCGTGGGAACGAAAATATAGAGAAAATTATTCTCTACATTTCGTACATTTGAACCATTCCCGGAAAATCGATTGTTTTTGAGTTATTCAATAAACAATTTTTTTTGTTAATTCTTCAACAATTCTTTTGAGGGTGAAGATATTATTCGAGAGGGTTGATCGAATACTCGATCGACGCGTCTTTTCAAGGGCTACAACGTTTCCATTTGAACAAAAATTGTATGAATTTTTCCTAAAGAGTTATCGAATGAAAACTGATTTTTCAAATTTCACCCCACTTTTTCACCCCCAAAATGAACTTCCACGATTTCGGCGCTAGGGACAAAAATAAAACCCGGATTTTTCTGAACATTTTGTCTCCCGGCGCCGACCTCGTGGGGGTTGTAGTTTGGCATTAATCCACCCCCATCCCCTAAAAAACCCTACCCCCCGATTTTTAGGCAAACTTGGTTTTAGCACCCGTGGCACATACAAAATCACCAGTCAAAAAACTAGCCTTCTTCTAATTTTTTCCGATTCCAATATACATCACGACTGTACTACAGGGTGTCCCATTTTAATCTTACACCTGAATTTTCTCGAAAAATATTGCTCGGACGAACTATTGTGTGGAACAAAACTTCTAGGGATTGAAGGGCGACGTTTGAAAAAAATTTATTTGAGGAGCCAAAATTCAAAATGGCGGCGTTACAAAGGCTGACATGTTTTTTTCAAACGGAAACATAACTTTTTTTTATTGCCAAAAAATGTGTCAGCTGAAAACTAAAAACTTTTGTTGAAAAAATTTTTTGATAAAGTTCATAGTTTTCAAGTGAGAACATCATTTTCATGCCATCAGCCATGCAACCTCCTACGCTTTGGCTAACACAAATGCCGGTGGTAGGGACAATTAGACTAAATGTCTCACGGCAAGCCGCTCAATGTTGTATTTTCGAATGTATGACCACTTGAACAAAAAAAGAATCAAATTTTTTTGTTGAAAATTTTTGTTTTTTTGTTTTCAAATTTGGACGATATTTCATGAGAAAATTTTGGAGGAAAATCGATGAAAAATAGTTTTTTTCCATTTTAATAGCGTTTGTGCCATTTTCAGGCCCAAAAACGTGTTTCTTTAAATCCTTGACGAGCTTTGATCACGATGGGTAGAAAAACACACACACACACACACACAAATCCTGGATACATCTGAAATAATTGAAAATGATGTTCTCACTTGAAAACTATGAACTTTATCAAAAAATTTTTTCAACAAAAGTTTTTAGTTTTCAGCTGACAAATTTTTTGGCAATCAAAAAAAGTTATGTTTCCGTTTGAAAAAAACATGTCAGCCTTTGTAACGCCGCCATTTTGAATTTTGGCTCCTCAAATAAATTTTTTTCAAACGTCCCCCTTCAATCCCTAGAAGTTTTGTTCCACACAATAGTTCGTCCGAGCAATATTTTTCGAGAAAATTCAGGTGTAAGATTAAAATGGGACACCCTGTATATCTTATTTCCAAGCATCCGAATATCGGATTGAAGTAATCAAGATCAATGACGCAAGGCAAATTGAAATCAATCTGGTTATTCGGCCCTGCAACCGAATCTCCATGAAACTTACAAGGAAAAGGTTGCGAGGTCGATCTCTCCCATTTTGATGAAATTTTGCATGCTTGTAAAATGGGTAGAATTAGGCGACACGTATTTTTTTATATCCGCGGAACCCGATTTTTAAGGGTTGAAACGCACCCTCGAGAATTGGGGTGTTTTTTCGCCGATAACGATGTTTATTTTTTCGTGTACTACATACACATTAGAGATGAGAACGATAACGTTATCGACGAAAAACAAAAAACACTCCCAATGGCGCGGGTGCGCTTCACCCCTTAAAAATCGGATCCCGGAGATATAAAAAATACGTGTCGCCTATTGTTACCCATTTTACAGCATGCCAAATTTCATCAAAATCGGACAGATCGACCTCGCAACCTTTCCTTGTTAGTAATTAACGGCGGGGTAAAGTTAATTCGGCGAAAAAAAGGCATGTTTTTAAGATTTTTTTTTTTGGCGAAACGAATAGTGTTCGTTTATTGAAAAAATTTCATATAATAAAGTAACATTTGAACAACATTCTCCTAAATTTGCATTGCAAAATATTCAAAATTGAGCGAGTGAAAATTAAACCCCGGAGGCGCCTCGAAAAAAAGTTGGTTTGCGGTGTGCACCATAACTCGCAACAGAATCATTTGAAACAAAAAAATCAAAATGCATTTGTTAAAGGAGATGTTTCTCGAGGTAATGACGAGAGGATTTTTTTTTCGATTTTTCGATTTTTCGTAGCACTTGGGAGCCAAAAATCCGATTTTCGCTAAAAAAATCGGCTAATTTGTTGTTGAAAAATTAGTAATTATTAAAAAAAAAAACAAAAAAGCTCTCGACAATACCTGGTGAATTATGTGAAGAAGTACTGTGCAAAATTTCAAAGCGATTGGTCCAGTAGATTTTGAGTTATCGTGCGCACGGACTTCAAATATGACAAGTCTCAGAAAAACGGTTTGAAAAACGCAGAATAGAAGAGAACGGCATGGAGCAATAGACGCTCAAATACTCATAACTTCGTCAATTTTACTCCGATCGACTTGAAATTTTCAACACAATATTCTTGATATATTATACATTCATTTAAAAAATTAAAAAGAAAATTTAAATACTTTACCCCGCCCTTAAATGTCATCAAATGTCAAAACAATGTCATCACATTTTCACGAAAAAAAAAAAATGATAATTGTATCTGAGCCGCTCGTTCGATAGCAAATCATTTAGTTATAGAGCCCATTATTTTCCGGGTATTACGAAATGATGACTCGATTATTATCCATTGTCAGTATATCGAACTTGTCTTCAGCCTAGTGCAATTCCAACGCGCAATCTGTATTCGCGGTAATTTCATTGAATTTTCGTATTAATCGAGCTACAATTCCGTACCGAAGCAATTCGAACACTGAACAAACCGCGATAAACTCGATAGGCCCCGACACTCGCGCGATTTTATGAAAAACCATTGAATCCAGCGAGTGCACGGTGATGTGCTGGCCCGGCTATAGATATAAAAACGATAAACGAGAAAAAAAAAGAAAACGCGCTATATATCGATGCTCAGCAGCCTTGGATACGCGAAACGACGACGATGCGGATACATCACCGGACGAGGGTGGCTGTTCGAGCGCCTCGGCAAAGCGCAACAAATGGCGTAAACGGGCGAAAAAGAGCAAGACCGCATTTTCAAATGGCACGAAGCTTAGTGTCGTGAGGGGATCTACGAGACTCGGCGTTTCCGGCAACATCGCGACATCTACCAGATCGGCCTCGTCGTCGAGAGCGCGAAAACGACGGGACACCGTGGACGATAAGGACGTCGAAATTACGAGCGAAACGAGTGAAACTCTTGTCGGAAGAAACGGCGGAAACAATGGCGATCGCAGCATTGCGAATGGGCTGAAGTTAGCGCAGACACAGGCAATCGCAGTTGCCGGATATCTCGCTGATGTTGACACGAAACAATGCCGAGTCTGCGAGTCCTGCTTCTCGCATAGAGCTTCTTTCCACGGCAGAGGTGATTTCCCTTTCATGGCGGCGGAGAAAACGAAAACACAAACTACCACAATATTCATCTTCGACGTGCGCGCGCGCCTAGCCCTGGGCGAGATCCAATCCTGACAACGCAATGCTACCTGATTCACCTAAATTCTAACCTAAAAGTGACCTCGTTGATCTTTTAAAAAACCTCATTCGTTCAGGTCTCCGCTTACAATTGATTCATTAAAAACAGTCCGATTGGCTGGTGCAGTGATCTCCAAAAATATTAGGTGTACAAATAAGTTTTAGGACGGTTTTCAAAAAATTCAAGATTTATTAAAAAAGAAGTAAAACACAGTTATTCATCGAAGTAATCTCCATCGCACTGAATGACCTTCGGCCATCTCTCAGGTAACTCGCGGATGCCTTTCGCAAAGAAACTTTCGTCTTGCGAGGTGATAAATTTAGCGACCCATTTTTCCACTTCTTCAAATGTTTTGAATCGCACGTCAGACAAATCGTTCTGCATTTTCCGGAATAAATGATAATCGGATGGGGCTAAGTCTGGTGAATACGCCGGGTGTGGTACAGCTTCCCATCCAAGCGCTAGTAACGTATCCTTGACCGGTTTACCCACATGAGGCCGCGCGTTGTCATGGAGCAGTTTTACTGGACGTTTTCCTTTACCAGAAAATGGACGTTTCTTCTCAATTTCTTGATTCACTTGCATCAATTGATGACAATAGCGATCGGTAGTAACTGTTTGACCAGGTTTGAGAAGTTCATAATACAGTACGCTTTTCATATCCCACCATATGCACAGCATGACTTTGTTACAATGAACATTGTACTTTGGCGTGGATGTTGTCGGCTCGCCGGGGTCAACCCAATGATATTTGCGTTTCGGATTATCAAAATAAATCCACTTTTCATCGCCGGTCACAATTTTCCACAAGAAAGACTTTCTATGTTGCTTGTTGTAAAGACTCACACAAATGTTAAGACGGCTGATTTTATTTTCTTGAGTCAGAAAGTGTGGTACCCACTTTGTTCCTTTTCGAATCTTACCCATTGCTTTTAAACGATAAGAAACAGTTTGTTGAGTTACTCCAAGCTGTTCCGAAAGTTGTTTCTCCGTCTGACAAGAGTTTTCATCCAGCAACGCTTGCAGTTCCTGATCGTCCACCTTTACAGGAGGCCCCGTGCGTTCACGGTCACTAACGTCGAAATTACCTTCTTTGAATCGCGTATACCAATACTCACATGTACTTTTAGATACAATGTTGTCTCCAAGAACAGAACATATCGATTCACACGCTTTCCTAACACTTTTTCCTTGATGGAATTCATAGCGAATGCAGTGTCTAATAAATAGCTTATCGGTCTGCATGTTTAATTTACAGAATTTATAGGTTATGTTTATGACTCCTTTACGTTTCGATACTACATATCAAGCGCCATCTATGATAAGTGAGCGGGACCTTTGAATTAATTTAGAATAGCTGTTACGATACAAAATCGAAGTGTCCTAAAACTTATTTGTACACCTAATAAGTGCAAGTATTTGAGGGCCTCTTGAAGCATTGGAGTTGTATCGAAGCTGCCAGTTCTTGATGATGCAAGCTGTGACATTTGCAAAACGCTACAATACGGCGAAACTTACCACGGCCTCCAGCCAAGAGCTACACACTTTTTGAATAATAATGGCCATCAAAGTCGTAAAACTAATAACCGTAGCTATTTTAGTTCGCGGCAAATTCTGTTATCAGTGACGAATTGATGATACTCGGTTGGAACGAGATTAAGATTCTTGAACGAACGAGTGAATTTAAGGTTGGCCCAGTCTCCCAGGGCTACGTGACAAATGTTTTTCCGTTATCTCGATGTCAAAGGCTCGGCAGAGTCGGGCGAATTTTCTCTGTTTCCACGTGTTTGCAAAATCGGTCGAAAACAAAAATCCGTTTGCCACCCTCCGTCAGCGTATGGCTCGTTCCATTAAAACAATTTTACATACGCTGCTAATAGAGGTGCCTTCTCATTGGTAGCATGTTGCAGCAGCAATTGTCTCTAATTGCCCGGGAAAAAAAAAGTTCATATCTGAATATATCTGAATCATGTCTGTAGAATCACGATGCTGAAGTTTGCATCGTTGGACTGCAACGAATGTAATTTCATTTGGCACATTTCACCGACAAAAGTTGTTCAATTATTTTTAATGATATTTATTTAGCGATCTATATTATGGATCTATAAAAAAAGATCACCTGTAACAATAAAAATATGGAAAATAAAATGTAAAATGAAACTTTCGTCGCGTTCCAACGATGCAAACTTCAACACCATGTAGAATCAGATATGATCAGACAAGAAAAACGGCCATATCTGTCCATGTAGTGTCATGACAGATCACGTATGCTTATATCTGAGCATGTATGATCATATCAGATCCATTTTGATAATTTTGAGAGCAGACCCGTCCATATCGCAGCAGGTCTGACCAGATCCAATCCCCAGGCAAGATCTGATCTTGTTGGACCAGATCTGATTTTATTGGGCCAGATCTGATCATGTCAGGCAAATCTAATCTTATTGGACCAGATCTGTCTGTCCGTATAAGAATAAAATACCGTGGATCCCAGTAGACCTGGACATCTATAAACAATAGACCTGCCCATATGATGGAATCATAGTTTATCTGAACCATCAGTACAGGTATGACTCCGACTATACCAGAGCAAATCTTACCCTGTTGAGACAGATCAAATCTTTGTTAGTGCAGTCGTGAAGATATTAAAATGTTTACATATTATAGAGCGGGGTTATTAACACGTCATCACTTGACGTGTTAATAATTAATAATATTATAGTAACTCACATGATCACATATAATACAGTCAGGTGAGGTACCATATCTGATCGGATATCGTCTCATATCCTCATATATCGTTTCATATATTCAGATGTTTTCATGTGTGAACAACTGAACTGCATATACGACAAGGTATGAGCGTATAAGACTTCGTATATTTTCCAGGTTTGGTATCGTATCTGGTGGGATAAAATTTTATATGAACGTGCCTGCTCATATATCACATCATATATGTTCAGATATGGTTTCACGCTGCCAACTCGCCTTGGTACCTGACCAGATAAAAACACATATGCGATCTATATAGCGGAGTCTGGTACCGTATTTGATCGGATATGATCTTACACGAACAGATACGTTCACACATCACATCATGTATGTTCAGATACCAATTTACGGTACCAACTCGCCTTGGTACTTAGTCAGATATAAACAGATATGAGTTCATATATGGTCAGGCCAGATACTGTATTTGATCAGATATGATCTTCTATATGCATATGTGATGTGGAATATGATCAGATCTAATCATATATGATACTGTAAAATGTCAGATATAAATATATCTGATACATATATGACAATATCTGAAACATATATATGAACATATCTACTCAGACATGAACTTTTTTTCCCGGGTGGTAAAAATCTTGAGACAATAGGACACCATAAAGCAGCGATATTCAAAAACGGACAAATAATATCACAACGAATGAGGCGAAATATGGGCATTTCGACCACGCCGTCATGTTGAAACTAAAAAGGCACCTTTAGACAAACTGGAAGATGTACCACGTGACATACGACTAAAAGAGGAATAGATGCACATCCGTTTCTTACGTTTGTCCAAGACTGACATTTGGAGGAAAAAAATCTCACATTGCCCTCTATTGACAGGAGAACAAAGTGAGACGTCTTTTTCCGAAAATGTCAATAGTCGTGAAAAAAAAAATTTTTTACAAAGTACAAAGTACATCCAAATATACAAATATACAAATATCTTTTACCGACTTTCACGTCGCCCATACGTGAATGACAGTAACGTAAATATCTTCGATAACGCCCGACCCTGCTCAGCGTAACACCTCATCATACCACATCACACAGTCATTTTCACCATGACGAAGGAACCAATAAGTGTTGCTTGGCCTCCGTCGAGAAGATAAAAAGAGCGAGAATGGAAACCAAAGAGATACGCAAAAAAAGTCCGGGAGAGTGACCTTCGAGTCGTTTGATCGCGTGGCTAGACGCTCCAATTGCATGCAGCGTGAAAATATACTAATTTTCGAACGTTTGTCAAGAGCTTTTGTGTCATTAACACTGTGTCAAGCGATATTGCGGCAATTCCCGGTGTCGTTGACAATCTCAATCCACCCAACTAACAGATCGTAGCTGTTTTCCAATTATGTCGTTTGATTGTTGCTAGCACGAACGCGCTTCAGATCGTACAGGCAAAGTGAAGGAGATATCAGCAAGACAGACGGGATAACAGTTAAATACGAGGGTACTCCAGGAATTCGATAATTTCATTCGGAAAATAGGAAGATGTTGGGGAAAAAAAAAAGTTCGATCATATCTTTACGGCAAAATAGCTGAGCTTGCGTAGCTTCGATCGATGAAATTCAAATGTTTTAGACGTTCAAAGGCCGTTAGTTGGGTTGATCAATAGGTAAAAAGACAGAGTCATTTTTTGGTTCTCAAAGTAACGAACTTGAAGCGAGTAAATATTGGCGGAGCCGCGAGTACAGTCAACCTCGTCGAATGATATATTATTGTATCTTTCGTAAAACGAGCATACACGATTCTCGACTCATCTGTGTAGTTATCGTTACGCGGTTGCAGCTTCGTATCAAGTGCACATTAAAAATAATGCCTTTCCTCAGTTTCTTGGGCTGGTGAGAGCAACGGTGGCGTCGGAACGGAACGACTGTCTCACAGTTTGCCGGGAAGTCCGGCTGATCGAAAACCCAATTTTGAAGTCATCGGAAGCGCCGAAAGTCTCGTCGGTCGTGTGAGTAACAATTTCACCGAACACTAAACATCGGCCCTGCGATATGCTCTCGCGCATCTGTCCAAACTCACTGAATCGTCGTCGTTGATAATTTAGCCGCGAGACTGCGCGCCGCGGTTGTTCTCGTTACTACAGAATTCTCAACTTTGGCCGATTTTGCGAGCCCGCCCTGGTGGCGAGTTTCAACATTTAACGAAATTTAAATCGAAGTCTTTTTTCATTGCGTTGAGCAACTTGCGAGAAACATCACTTAAGTGTCCGCCTTCAATGTTGTTGAAACTCATGTATGCGATAAAGCTTTGCAAACTATTAGACGCGTAATTTTTTCTGTCGATGGAAAAAGGGTTTAAGGGAGGAAACCACCCCTGTCTGAAAGAAAGACCTGTCTCTCCTCAATTTAATTTTTTTTACACTTTACATTAGAAGAGTTTTGATTATTGTTTCATGCAGATCGGTGGACTGCTTGTGGGTGAAACGGCAAAATCACCCCTCGACACGCCTTTCTTTGAGGGGTGATTTCTCCCGTTAAAACCGTATTTCTGCTAATAAAAAAAATACGTGTTCAATATTTTTCAACTGTTTATCACTTATATGAGTTTCAACAAAACCGAAGGCAGATACTCAAATGACGTTCCTTGTTAGAAAGGTCGAGTTTCGCTAATGAATATTAACCCATCGACTGCACACTTCCGCCACGAACCTTTGACTGGATGTGGGGTCGATCGGACCCCAAACGTTTTTCAGGTCGTTGTATTTCGATAAATATGATTTTTTTTTGCAGAGACGTTTCTTGTAGTCAACGATCCTTATATATATATATATATATATATATATATATATATATATATATATATATATATATATATATATATATATATAACATTCCATTCTATATGTAACATTCCATTCCATTCCATATATATATATAGGTACTCATACTTTTCCCCGAAAACATTTCCCCGAATGACACTTCCCCGAATGACATTTCCCCGAAAACACTTCCCCGAAAACATTTCCCCGAATGACACTTCCCCGAACGGCACTTTCCCGAATCGACACTTCCCCGAATCGACATTTCCCCGAAAACACTTCCCCGAATGACTCTTCTCCGAAAAACAGTTCCCCGAATCGACACTTCCCCGAATGACACTTCCTCGAAAAACATTTCACCGAATGACATTTTCCCGAATGAACACTTCCACGGACGACACTTCCCCGAAAATGAGTGAAAAAATTATTTATTTTAAGTCAAAGTCAAAATGGGTAAAAATTATTAATCGAAGGGTAAATAAGATGACAAGAAAAAATGAGTGAAAAAGTTATTTATTTAAAGTCAAAGTCAAATTGGGTAAAAATGAGTAAATGCGTAAATGGGTGTGAGCGCAGGGCACCTGGGATATGCGTGGGGAATAGTGGAGTGCGTGGAACACTGGTGTGGGCGCACGGCACCTCGAATGTGCGTGTGGAATAGTGGATTGCGTGGAACACTGGTGTGGGCGCAGGGCACCTCGGATGTGCTTGGAATAGTGGGGTCCGTGGAACCCAAACAGACCCAAACAAACTGTTTTTCGGGAAAGTGCCGTTCGGAGAAGTGTCATTCGGGGAAATGTCAATTCGGGGAACTGTTTTTCGGGGAAGTGTCGATTCGGGGAACTGTTTTTCGGCGAAGTGCCGTTCGGGGAAATATCGATTCGGGGAACTGTTTTTCGGGGAAGTGTCATTCGGGGAAATGTCGATTCGGGGAACTGTTTTTCGGGGAAGTGTCATTCGGGGAAATGTTTTCGGGGAAATGTTTTCGGGGAAATGTCATTCGGGGAAATGTCATTCGGGGAAGTGTTTTCGGGGAAATGTACTGATACGATATATATATATATATATATATATATATATATATATATGTATATATATATATATATATATATATATATATATAGAGTGTCCCTCTTATTTCTGCCACCCGAAATAACGCGGTAGTTATCGACGTCACAAAAAAATGTTCCAGACAAAAGTTGTACGGCGTAAAGGGGGCCATCAAATGCGACCAATTCTTTTAATTTCGGTGGAGGCGCTGACGCCCAGAGAAGGTCATCTCCACTTTTTTAAATGGAATGATACATTTCTTTTCAACCATCGTGTGGAGCACCCCAGGCCGCATGAAAAACATTAGGGGACCAAAGTCGTTCAAGGTCATTCAGGGTAACCTGTTAAAATGAAACAAATCTGAATATCTCGGATCACTACGAAATATTTGGTAATGATCCGAGATGTTTAGATTTGTATCATCACTACTAACCTTGAGTGACCTTGAACGACCTTGAACGACCTTGAACGACTTTGACCCCAAATGTTTTTTATGCGGCTTGAGGTGCTTAACAAGATCGTTGAAAAAAAAATGTACCGTACCATTTAAAAACGTGGAGCTGACTTTCACTGTGCGTCAGCGCCCCCACCGAAATAAATTAAAAAAATTGGTCGCATTTGATGTGACGCTTTTTTGTGACGTCGATAATTACCGAGTTGTTTTGGATGGCTGAAATAAGAGGGACACCCTGTATATATTTGAGTATATATTTTAAGTATACCAAAATATATTTAAGTATACCAAATATATTGGTCCATTGGTTAAGTATATCGAAATATATTTTTTTAAGAAAAACAAAAATAAAGTGCCCAAACATTCGTTCAACGTGGGAGATGCGTTGAAAAATACGTACTTGTACGAAAAAAGAAATGGGGTCAGAACGACCCAGCGTGCAATCCAAGGGTTCAAACACAATGAATTTTCTTTCGACCGCAAATGTCTCCGATAAAAGTTCAGATACGACGTTTCCGCAACGTTCTCTACATAACTGACGAGAAAAAAAATCAACATAATTAAACGCAGTCTGTTATGGAGAATGGCGTAACCAGCTGAAATACGTCAACGAGGGATATTAGCGACGGTTAAATTAATTAGTTAAAAAAAGAAACGAAAATTAGGCAGTCTTATTAAAATTTAGGGGTCGAGTTTTTAACGGAATAAAAAAAGATGTTCCTCATTATTCATCGGTGAAACGTTCAACTCTCTTTAAGGGAGCTTTTCACCATGCTGGACTCAAAATAAGTCAATTTCTATGAATTAACTTTACAAAAAGGATTACGCAGATAATTTTTTCCGTTCTCCGGTTTTATATGTTCAAATTTCGGCCTGTTAAACCGAACATTTTAACGGTAAGTACTGATGGCGGGAAATGTAGCTTCATCCTGAGTGCTCTGAAATGAACAAAAACTACACACGGTACAAGAGTCGCGAGAAACAGAACACCTGAATATCTCAGTTGGATTTGAAAATACGAAGTATGTACATACGGGAATTAGAATGGTTTGAAAGAACGTACATGGCTATCGTAATTTTTCATTTTTGTTCGGTTTTTGAAGGTCATCAAAGTATTTTTAAATGGAATATCATATTCTTTCCCCTTGCGCATTGAACCCGGCACCCAAACGAATTGAACCATGTAAAGTAGGCCTTCAAATAATCAAACCAAACGGACCCAGAAATATTGAATAAATAATAATTCAACGAGTTTTTATCAACTTTTTATTGTCAACACTAACAGTTCCACGGAATTTTGTAAGAACATTGAGATAAACAGAAACTGATGGGAAATTATGACGATCAGAAAATTGATCTTCGTACAGCCGTACTGCTTCTCTTAAGGCCTTAGGCCACAGTAACGGGTATAAAATCACTTGCGAATTTAACAATTTTTTTTTCGTATGAAAAAGTCATTCACTCATAAAATTAATTACCCATCTATTTAGTATGAATATCAAGCTGTTAAAACATATATACTTTTTTTCGATGTACAAAATGGCCGACTAATAATATTTTCTTTTGTTATCTTTTTTTTAAAGCGCTCCGCGGCCTGACATTTAGCATCCACGATTTTTTACCTAGAACAAAAAACAAAAATTCTCGTCAATGTACATTAGAATACCTAGATAAGTACGTATGGAATTTAAACAATATTGTTTTATTCAAAAGTTGTAAGTATTTTAACTTAAGGCCTTACCCCCACTTGTAGCGCAAAAAAGGCCTTTTTCATGAATATTTTTAAAGAAAACTACAAAACTTTTTTAATCGATCAATATACCATCTTGAAGAACTTTCAGTAATTTTTTTATTGAAAAATATTGCATTGTTTAGTGGCAAATGGCCGTCAATGAAATAATGTTTTTATATACACGGTTGGCGGTGACCAACATTGCGGCGAAGTGGATCATCTGAAAAAAAAAATGCGGATGGATTTAGTCAAATATAAGTATAAACTAGTCTTTAATCGAAGGATTTTAAAAAAATATTCATTTTTCACAAAATGGCGGACAGTCAAAGTTAATGGTTCGATCTTAACGAAAAAAATCGGCCGTTTTTTGGCTATAAAACGGCCATTTTTTTTCGAAAAAAAAAATCGAACGATTAAAGACTACATTTTTATGTATTAAATAAGCCTGCAAAATTTCAAGAAGATCGGTTCATTAGTGTTCGAGTAATCTTGGTCACCGACTTCAGAAATGCCATTTTGAGAAAAACGCGTTTAAAGTTTCAATTTCAGTTTACACGAAGAACGGATTCTTCTCTTTCGACGCTCATATCTCAGTCAATTTTGTTCGGATCGACTTGAAATTTTCAGGACATATTCTCAGATACTTATACTTCAAAAACGAATGCAATAAAAAAAAATCGATTTTTTCAAAATCGCAAGTGGGGGAACCCTTAAGAAATGAATTTTCAGTGAAAAATTTCATTACAACTGCTCATAAACTGCTCATAAAATGAAAAGTTTTCGATTAATCAGAAATTCTGTACGTACTCCTCTGCGAAATGCAATTAGGAACGTAACTTTTAAATTTAAAGTAAATCGGGTGAAAGTTGTTGAAGTTATTTGTCACGCCAATTTGAAAAAAGCTGTTTCGAGAAATTTCGAGTATTCGGCCATTTTGTACATCGAAAAAAAAATTCTAACAGCTTGATATTCATACTAAATAGATGTATAATTAATTTTATGAGTGAACCAGTTTTTCATACGAAAAAAAATTGTTACATTCGCACATGATTCTATACCCGTTACTGTGGCCTAAGGCTTTTTAAGGATGTATTGCCCGTAGATTCCCTACCTAAAGTGAGTTTCGACGAGGATGTTGACTACTTTGCGATGAGATTAAATTTTTTTCATCAACCCCGTTGAAGGTGCTAAAAACATTCATTTCCGGTAATAATAATGCAAGAAAGTTGTAAGGAAATTGTTGAAAAAAACATTGTTCAACAAATATCCGGTGAACTACTTTTTTATATTATAAAATAAATTCGTAGATTTTTCTGAATAGCTGTGAATTTTTAAAGAATTTTCTTTCCATTTTCATTTCAATTTTTTTAATTGATAAAAATGTATGAAGAGGCAGAAATGTTCAATATGTTTTTGGAGCAATGTTCCATATTAAATCCAAGAAGCGTCTCAAAAATTCAAAAAGCCTCTGAAAAATTCAAAAACGGGTTTTTCGAAATAGAGAGAAAATTCTTCAAAAAATCAAATGTATTCGGAAAAATATCATGATTCATTTAATGTCACACAAAATCAAGTTTACCGCAGATTTTTGAACAATTCTTTGATGTAAACAATTTATTTATAAATTTTTGTGCATTCTTATTATTCAAAACCAATATTCTTAACATCTTCAATACGGTTGATTTTTTTTCGGATGCGAAATCCGCGTATACAGGCCGTGGAACTTCATGGAGTTTGCTTGAAAGAGGAACAGGACGGTGGCAGTCATCAAACTTTTCCTTGGCTTCTGCGCATCCCCACTTGTACCACCAATCTTTTCCGGGGGGAAACCTCTTGCCTCGAATTTTAATCCGTCGAGCATTTGTGATAGGTTGTGTCTCAAATTACATTTTTGCATATCAATTACTGAGTCCGAATGTCTCCTTATAGCCAAACCGTAATATGTACTCGAATCTCGATTCAGCTTGTCGGTAATTTTCCCTGCACCTTTGCCTCCCAATCCCGAATGTTTTTTCTCTGCAGATCTAAGCCTTCACACCATTCTCTTTGCTCCGTGTTCCAGGCACGCTTTTTTCAATACTTCAAATTCATCTCCATAAGGATTGTCCGCTAAAAGTTATTTGACCTTTGTAAAAGGCGATCTGTACCCTCTAGACTAAACTTGTTCTGTGTACAAATTTTTATTCAGAATTTGATCCGTGTTCATTTAGGTTCAAGAATGTATTGACTAAACTGACGGCCCAAAAGTGGCTATCGGTATTTACTTTATACACACTACACACACAAATTAGGTAGAATACCGAAAAGGCGAAAATCAGCGTCTTTCGCGATCAGAATTCTGGTTGCGGGCCGTTCTCTTGAAATGGCTCTACAAGACTTGGTTTTTGGGATTCGAACTTGGTAGTTGACACTTCAGGAAAATGCAAAACTTTCGATTACTGCACAATTGCCAAATAATGTTACAATAATATAGTTCATTTCATTTATTACAATATTTTACGAATATACACTTCGCACAAAAATTTAGGGAGCAAGAAAAAAATCCAAATTTTTGGGGGATTTTCAACAGGCTGTAACTCATACAAAAATGGTCGTACAGCAAAAAAAAAAGCAAATTGTAGCTCTAAGTGTCTAGTTGTCGGATCTGAGTTTGAAAATTTTTTTTTGAAAATATTTTTCGAGTAATCATAAGAAAACCACCGAAAAAAAAATGTTCGAAATTTTTTTGGTTTTTTTTTTAATCTACGGACGTGGAAAAATTTTTTTCGACTTAACCTCTATATGGACCGGATAACTTGTTTATTCAGCTTTAATTTGGTTTTTTAAAAATCTCGATACGAGCATTTCTCGCTGAGATATCGGTGTTTGAATGGAAAAAGATCATTTTGTCTTTGATTACCAATATCTCAGCAACCAATGATCGCACAGAAATTTTGAGGTTGGTTTCAAAAACTTGAATAAATTCTCTACAAGGATTGGCAATTGAATTTTGAAAAAAATTTTTTTTTTCAATCATTACATGAATTTGAAAAAGCGACCAAAAAAGGGCTTTTTGTGGTTTTTTGGAAAATCAAGCGCCCAATCAAAAATATTGCGGAAACCACTAATGTTAAGTGTGCCTTTTACTGTTCAATATACCCACAAAAACCCTACGAAGTTTCAATTTAATCCAGCCAACCGTTTTTTTTCCCACTTGATCGAATTTTTGAAAACATCAAAGGAGCAAGAATTTCGCTCTGAAAATATCAATTTTTATCAAAAATGAAAATTTTTTTTTTTTTTTTTTTCATTTTTCTCTCAATTCTGTATTAGTGACTTGGAAAATTTAAGAAAAAATCGAAAATTTTTGAAAAAAAATTCCAAAATTTTTGAAAAAAAAAAATTTTTTTTTTTAATTTTTTTTTCAATTGGCCCTAAATTAAAGAAATGTAGCGACTCACTTTCTCACCGATTTTCCTCTTCCGCACTTTAATTTTCCTAGTCACAAATTAATTGAATAAATTAAAAGTTGATACCCCCAAGGCAAGTCGAATATTCGTTCTACGAATATTGGGACAATAATTTTTTTTATTTATTTAGTGTCTAAAAAATTTAAACAGTGTCTAAAAAAAAACAGTTTTTCTTAAAACTAACCTGCTTTCTTGGTAATCGAGCCAATCAACAGTTTTTCTCAAAACTACCGTATTTTTTAATTTTTAGAAAAGCAAATTAACTGAGTTTTTGCAAGCTTTAGTTTTGTAAGGATCACGAGGATTTGTTGCACGACGACGACCTTGGCCAACTCGTCGTTGATAATCACCGGTTTCCAAATACCGATTGTATGCGCGAGATACGACAGATGAACTAATGTCCATACGATCCCCGACTTGTCGGTAATTGTACCCTTCTTCAACTAGAGTCACTATCTGAGCGACTTGTGGCGCGGATAAATGCCGCCTAGGCATTATGAAAAAAAATAAAAAGAAAACTAAAGCTTGCAAAAACTCAGTTAATTTGCTTTTCTAAAAATTAAAAAATACGGTAGTTTTGAGAAAAACTGTTGATTGGCTCGATTACCAAGAAAGCAGGTTAGTTTTAAAAAAAACTGTTTTTTTTTAGACACTGTTTAAATTCGCACAAAAAAATTATTGTCCCAATATTCGTAGAACGAATATTCGACTTGCCTTGGGGGTATCAACTTTTAATTTATTCAATTAATTTGTGACTAGGAAAATTAAAGTGCGGAAGAGGAAAATCGGTGAGAAAGTGAGTCGCTACATTTCTTTAATTTAGGGCCAATTGAAAAAAAAAATTAAAAAAAATTTCAAAAATTTTGGAATTTTTTTTTCAAAAATTTTCGATTTTTTTTTTATCTTTTCCTTAAATTTTCCAAGTCACTAATACAGAATTGAGAGAAAAATGAAAAAAAAATTTTTTTTTTCATTTTTGATAAAAATTATGACATTTTCAGAGCGAAATTCTTGCTCCTTTAATTTTTTCAAAAATTCGATCAAGTGGGAAAAAAAACGGTTGGCTGGATTAAATTGAAACTTCGTAGGGTTTTTGTGGGTATATTGAACAGTAAAAGGCACACTTAACATTAGTGGTTTCCGCAATATTTTTGATTGGGCGCTTGATTTTCCAAAAAACCACAAAAAGCCCTTTTTGGTCGCTTTTTCAAATTCATGTAATAATTGAAAAAAAATTTTTTTTTCAAAATTCAATTGCCAATCCTTGTAGAGAATTTATTCAAGTTTTTGAAACCAACCTCAAAATTTCTGTGCGATCATTGGTTGCTGAGATATTGGTAATCAAAGACAAAATGATCTTTTTCCATTCAAACACCGATATCTCAGCGAGAAATGCTCGTATCGAGATTTTTAAAAAACCAAATTAAAGCTGAATAAACAAGCTATCCGGTCCATATAGAGGTTAAGTCGAAAATTTTTTTCCACGTCCGTAGATTAAAAAAAAAACCAAAAAAATTTCGAACATTTTTTTTTCTGTGGTTTTCTTATGATTACTCGAAAAATATTTTCAAAAAAAAATTTTCAAACTCAGATCCGAAAACTAGACACTTAGAGCTACAATTTGCTTTTTTTTTGCTGTACGACCATTTTTGTATGAGTTACAGCCTGTTGAAAATTCCCCAAAAATTTGGATTTTTTTCTTGCTCCCTAAATTTTTGTGCTAAGTGTATTATAAAGTTCTGTATGATGAATTATATTCTTGCAATTATCCAAAGCGATTGAAAGTTTTCCAATTATCTGAAGTGTCCGGAAATACTTGGCCGGTAGTGAACGTATTCTTGATACGCGAAACTTGAGACAAAACATGCAATTTTCAAGCCCAATCAAGTAGAAGTTAGACGCAAGTGGCAAAACTACACCATCAAATACCACTTTTTCACGGGCGTTTTTTCTACCTCGTCGCCGTATAAATCAAGATACCCGTAGTCTTTCCACCAATCCTGACACAAAAGTCTACGAACATCATTCGTCTAGTACACGTATATATGTTCCGAGCGATAACGAAGTGTTGATACTTGTAACAGGTACTCGTTGAGCAGGGACTCGGCAAATATTGCGACCCCGATTTCGTCAGATACACATCGCGAGAGATGCAGGAGGCCCTCGACATGACGAGGGAGGAGATGGATCGTGCGGCACATCAGTTGCTTCTTCAGGAGAGACGCGGTCAACCGTTGACCTTCCAGTTACAGCAGGGCGTAGATCAACAGTGGAACGACCCAAGTCAGCAGCAGCCCGGTGCCAGAGAAGTTGCTTATCAGCAATTACGTGAACAGCCGCTCTCATTTGACCAACAACAGCAGCAGCAACAACAACAGCAATATCGTTATCAACAGCCTCCATCTTAGCAACGCGAATGACGCTGATGGCGTTTCGCGTTGAAAAATTAGTTAAAATTCAGTACCAACTAAATCACAACTCGCGTCATTTTACCAAAAAAAAAGGAAAACTCACGTCGCGTCGTGTGCGTTAAAGTTGTATAAAAGTATATTTGAGAATATGTGTTGTATACATGCATACACGCACATTTGCGAATAGCCGTAAAGGGGTATTCCTAAATTTTGTACATGTTGTATAAACATTCATGCGCTAGTCCTACCAACACAGTCAACACGCACATACTTTGTATGCCACGTACCATTTCCGTAAAATGGCTGGGTGTGTGTGTGTGTGTGTGTGTGTGTGTGTGTGTGTGTGTGTGTGTGTGTGTGTGTGTGTGTGTGTGTGTGTGTGTGTGTGTGTGTGTGTGCGTGCGTGCGTGTGTGTGCGTGTGTGTGTGTGTGCGTGTGTGTGTATAGGAAATTATGACTGGGGCATCCTATGCCAATTCAGCCACTGAAGTGAAAACTAATTTTTGGAGTTGCTCTCGCAAGCTCAAAAATGGCCGCAAATTATTGTACATCTTCCAAGCGCATATACCAATAACGAGAAATAGTCGAATATACCAATGGAAATTATACAGTTCCCGCGTGCTTGTCAACTAATTTCAGTTACGCTCCAAAAGCTTTTCGAAGTGACAATATTTTTTTGATTTTGTATATAACCTTGGAAAATCCACATCAGTTCGTGAACATTCTTTAAGCTCTGATGAAATTCCGAGCATTTTTTTTGTTTGAATTATCGAGTCTTTTAATCGACATGGAAAACCGCGTATGTATACGGATAAAGGGGGGCGTTTTCTTTAAAAAGACAGGTCGAAGAGTTTTCGGGGTGATACGCGTTGGCAACGAACTATAATGCAACAAGTGATTCTAAAGAGGTCGATCTTCGTAATATTGTTGAAAGAACGAAAGAAAAAAACGAATCACGTCCGGGTGAACTAAAAGAGAGAAGAAAAAGGATACTTTGTTGATTTTCAATTTTTTTTTTTTCAAAAACTTACGCGACGGATATTTCTATCGCGTTGTATCATTTCAGAAGAGGGAAGAGCGAGAAGGATATAATGCCATAATACTATTCGACAAAGAGATAAATAATCTTGCCGATATTATTGTTACTACATCTCTTGTTCTATTTGAAAAGAAGAAAGGATGAAAAAAAAACTGTGAAGATATGTGCTACCCGTTTCTACTGTACGTATATAATTATGCAACTACACATCGTAGGATCGAGCGCACCATTTGTTACTAGAATCACATTTATTACCGCATACTTCATTATTTTGAGGTGTGTATGTATATATATATATATATATATATATATATATATATATATATACTACTGTGGACAAAAAGTTTGTGCAGTGATTGTTTGCCGCCGATCTGGCAACACTGTAAGTAGCCTTCTCTTTACCTTTATTGCAAAGTTCGTAACAAACACGCTGACATTTAGTTTTTCTCGACTTTTTTGGTCGAGGTGGTTGAGTGGTTGAAAATCAAATCGCTATAATTCGAGTGGATTGGACATCCACATGGATTCACTTCTTCCATTCACACTTCGCGTACACTATATCTAACATTTTAAGAATTTCCAGACCGTTGTTTTCCAAGTTCAATAAGAAATTTCGCGTCTGTTCATTGTTCTATCAAATGATTGCGATGAATTTTTTCAAAAATCTGCCACAATAAAACTACCTTTACAAAAAAAATTGAGAAAAACTAAACGCACACGTTTTTACTATCAAATTGGACTATTACTCGCAATGTCGCGAGATCGGCGACAAAAAAATAGCTGAAGAACTTTTTGTCCGAACCACGTGTGTGTGTGTGTGTGTGTGTGTATATATATTATGGTTGTCGACATGATATAAAATTATTATTATGAATTTTAACCATTATTACTGTCCGTAACGAAGATTTTAAGAGAGAATAACAAGTGCCTAAGTATCTATAATAACTTATTTCGGACCAGAGAAGATCTTTATGAATAAATTATATAATAGTTAAAGTATATTAATACAATTGATGAATTATTCGATACGTAAGCGATTGTATTGGTATATACAGGAGGTCTACTGAGTGCATTTCCGCATACTCCTAGACACATAGTGTGGAGTTGCTAATAATGCAATATATTACGGTGATGCAATATATCGATTTCATTGAAGATTCTCACAGGAATCTGCAACGGATATGGCGAATCTACGAATTACGTATCGGAGAATAAATTGAGAAATGGATTGGAAATTAATATTGACAATGAGCGTAGGCCTTATTATTTATTTTTTACTAATCGGGTAACGAATTTCAGAAATTAATGTTCATTTGCTAAAGGATAATGCATTATTCGTAGCCTCATACTACATTGACAACTCTGAAGTAACACGAGGCATGATACTTGTAACTGGGGAAACGAGAAGTTTGTAAGAGCCGAAGAAATTAAGACACGGCGCGTTCACAATTTGTCAAAGAAACGTTCAAAGTTCTCGTAACATTTGGGTGTTTCGTTGACGTGTGAATTATTCGGCAATGTCTTGTGACAATTGTTCTTTGTTGACGCTATTCAAAATTGTAGCGGCAAATATTTTGTTTCTCGATTATATCAGGTCAAGGTGTTTTTCATATTGTTCGACGATTAGTTATTGTTGTTTCGTTTGTCGCAATGTAGATAAAACCGCGCTCAAGACGTCTCCTATTGTGATCGCAAATTCACGCTAAAATAGGAATGTTCAAAGAAATCACCGCAGCACTCGTGTATTTGGCAGATTGGATGTTACGTTGTTGACAGTACCGCATCGCGAATTAACGAGACGAATTTACGAAAATTAAAGCTCTACGTGAGCGAACAATTTGGAGCAAGGATTATTCCGTGGAAGGACAACCGTAAAAGAGAGACACCGACAGCTATGGTGAACGTGAGAATCATTAGGAAACATAATTATATACACTCAATTTTATCGTATTTGCTTTTCGACGTTGTCCTTCTTGTATTTACAATGTACCATATAATGTCTTTTTATACTATTGTAAAAAGTATTTACAGTTTAAACGAAGGGGGAAAAATTAAGATCCATAGCGATCATAGGCCTCCGAAGTAACTCTTGTGGCGCACCCTTGCGGCGAGTTTTGGCAAAACTTGGATTGGTTTTCGTCTGCTAGTGCAGTATGCCGGTCGCCATTTAAATCAGGTGTCCAATCGATGATGCTTGCTCAAGCCTAGCTCTTTCGTGTTTGTGCCGGTTTGACTTAAGGGGTAAGGCCACTGTAACGGCCCAAAAAAAAAGGTTTTTTCACTAATTTTTTGCTCCCGAAATTGAAGGTATTTGAAAAAAAACTTTTAATGGTGTTATCGGGCATACATTAAACTTTATTATAAAATTTTTTTACAGTAAAAAAAAACAAAATGGCGGTTCCACAGCTATCTTCCCGGGACATGTTTTGCTTCCAGGGCTCCGCGGCACGCAGCACCACTGGTGCACTTTTGAATCTAGAACAAAAAAAAACCATTAATCTAGAGGGCTATAGCTAGAGAATGTCGATCGGATTTTAAAAAGTATCAATTTTTGTGGATTTGGCGTGCGTTTGAAAAAAAAAATTGATTTTTGACGAAAAAAACGGCAAGTTTTTTGTTAATAAAAAATCAATAGATAAAGTTCTTGAAAATTCCGATCGACATTCTCAAGATAATGTAAATGTTCACATCTGGTTAAAATTTCAAGTAAAAAAAATGAAAATTGTTCGAGTTGTGCTGCGTGCCATTTTGAAAAACCATGTTTCGAGAAAAACGCGTTTAAAGTTTTGCGAATAGTTTTTTATTGGAAAAAATTTAAAAAAGACGAAGCACAGGACCTTTTTTTTCTTATTCTAGAGGGTTTAAACTATTTTTTAAGCCAATAAAAAAAAATCGATTTTTCAAAAAATTTACAGTGGCCTTACCCCTTAACCGCCATGTGCCAATCCAAGTTTTGCCACCGGCAGCCGTTACGGGGCGCCACCACGAAAGTTACTTCGGTGGCCTATAGCGGATGTTTGAAAAATCACACACAGAGAAAAACGAGCGCGCGAGAAAGACCATCTTGCATACCGAAAACACCGCATACTCGTGTGCAAAATGTATAAAACTGTGATCAGAAACGAAACTTAAAACAAAGAGAGAGAAAAAAAAACGCCGTTGACCCTTAAAAAAACGTACGTGAGGAAAAAAAACTCGATCATTTGAAATCTTGACGTTTAAGTATTGGAAAAATATGCCGTACGCAAACTTTACACGATCGTTTTTTTTTTGTAGTACCGCACGAATCCAGGAGATGTCGGGCCTCACACCCAAACGAAAAAGACTTTGAATAACCGAAGACATTACGATATACGTTCGATTAGTCAAGCTCGCCCTCCTCGTTGAATCTATCCCTCCCTCCCTGTTGAGCGAGGAAAAAGGAAAGCGACTTAAAGAAAAATCAACCGACCAAATATCACTGACGAGTGCCTGATTGTCCACGATATTATTTCTTTCCTTGAGCCAATTTGTATTCGTCGCACATACGCGCGAGGACGTAATGTTACCGCGTACACAGTTACCGATACGCGAAATACCGAGGACACGCAAAAATGATTTGGCATCTTTTTTTTCCAAAGACGAATACAAAATGGTCAAATCACATAGTCGCGCTTCGTCTAAAAGTCGCTCGATCATATTTGCGCACAAAAAGTATACGATAAAATTATCGTCGAGCGACGTTGGGAATATTCATACGTTGAGTTGAAAATGAACGATTCAAGGGAGACTTTGTCCTTGGAGTGCCATATTTCAGGTGTTTACATTTTATTTTTTTTTAAAGGAAACGAGTAAAGCTTTTTGAGTGCGGTTTTTTTCTTACTTTTATTCATGATATACAGAACATTAACATTTTTTTTAAACCAAAATGGCTGCCTTTGCAGGTCGTCAAATCGCGGGAGGTAACCGGCTGACATCACTGCCCCCTCTTTGTTGATCTGAAACACAAAAGCATATTATCAATCTGTGACCCTTTGGTCGTGGAATGACGGATGGGTTTTTCGTTGAGTAGAAATTTCGGAAAATGGCGGCAATTTAAAAAAAAATCGAATTTTCGCGTTTTTTTCGCACAAAAAGATAAATAATAAATGCAAAAATGTATCTATCGAAAAAACGATCCGTCATTCCGTGAAGACATATTTTCTGAGTATGCTCTCCAAATTTTCGGTCGATGTGTTAATTACAGCGGTCAGGAGAATGTCAGCCATTTTTAAAAACGTGTTTTCGAGAAAAACGCGTTCAAAGTTTTGTAATGTGTTTACACAAGTGTGTTTATAATTACCGCTAATCGGCAATGCCTGGTCCACAGAGGCATCCCTCCTCTTCTTCTAGCTGCTCACGTTGAGCCGCTAACATCTTTTTGAAAATTTCAAGGACAAAGTCTCCCTTGAGCGAAACAAAAAAAAAACTAAAAATGAAAACGGTATTCTGCCTGTATGATTACTCGTAGCGTATCAACATGACCGCCGCTCTGACTCTGGGGAACCGTGTGGTGAAGAAAAAAAAACAAAGAAACGCTTTTGCGAATTAATATTTACGGTCGATAATTTACACATATTTTTCTTAAATAAGCAGTTATTGTTATATCCGAAAACGCGTTGATACGCGTGCACAAAACGATGTAAAAAATAAAGGTCGAGATAGAGAGGGAGCGAGAGATAAATATTCGCGTGAGCACCGTTCAGCTTAGATTATTGTAAATAGGCGAATTTACATAATACGGTAACTTATGAAACTATTAGCCACATTTTTCGATTTATTTAGTTCCATAAGTGACAAAGGGAGAAGAAGAAAATAGCAAACTTTCGATCACGTTAGATAGGTTATATAAGTCAGTTATAACGTGTAAATTCGTTCGACGGGGATTTATACAGAGCGATGTATAACGTGTACATTTTATTCGAAACTATATATATATACATATACTGTATCGTTCTCATTTATCCTTTTGCACGAATTAACAATGAAAATCGCAGTTTACAATGTCAATGCAGATTATCCGTCGATGGCGACGTTCGCGATGAGCGACAAGTGCAGAAAGAATATTTAAAAAATGATGTGAGGAAACAAGTGAAAGTTTGTGGAAAGCAATGATTTTGCCAAACGGAGACGATTTAACACGAAAGTTTGTTGTGTTGCTGTTGTTGTCGAGATTGTGCCGAATTGAAGAAAAAAAAAAATACACGAGTTTCAAGGATCTCAATACATGAGCGTTTCTTTTCACACTTTTACAAAAGTACATCGTTCTTTTTTATCAACGCGATTAACAAAGTCAATTTTTCGAGAGTTAAGCCGCCATTTTTTGCCTATGTAATTTCAAACAGTCCATCTTCACGATTGTTGGTCAAATTTTCTCGAAGATGGTGCAATGAAATTCAATGAAAATCCCACATACAATGCATTATTACAGCACCGACGCGTGTCTGAACGTTTTTTCCATTCATAACAATGCAAATTGATTGAGAATTACAATCAGCATCGAGCTTGCGAGGCTTCGAGGAGAACTTTGCGAAAGAGCTCTTTGAACTATACTTCCTTTTTCACTTTAACCTCGTGCCACCGTTTTCGGCTTTTATAGGTCGTGTTCGTTGGGTCTCATCATTTTGATACGAACAAGTGCGCATGTGCATAACGATGCGCAACGCGCAACTGCGCAATGAAACGTGCGCATCATCAAATGTGCATCATTATGCGCATGCGCAGTCAAAATGATAGGACCCAACGAACACGACCAGTGGCGCGTTGCGCATCATTATGCGCATGCGCACTTGTTCGTATCAAAATGATGAGACCCAACGAACACGACCATAGCTACAATTTTGTCACCTCTCTCGGCCCCTCTTCTTCTAACCTCCAGGTTTAAAAACCGAAATCCATGAAAATGGTATTCCGATGCTAATTCGCGATTAAAATCATTGCGTTTACTATAAAACGTAAAAAAGTTTCGGTGAACAAAAACAAGAAGAAAAAAAAATTTGTCAATTTGACGAGATTCTAGCCGCCGTGTTATGGACCGTGTTTGAACAATTTTATGTCAGGGATTACTATTGGAGTTCGTAGTTACTGTTATTTAAAAAAAAATAACAGATTGAGAATTATTTTAAATCTGTACTTATAAAATTAATTGGGGCGATGAAGGTTGATTCTTTTTGGAATTTTCGTTCGTGCACGCATCACGTAAAAACTACTCCCGCAATACGGATGGAGTTTTCAGAAAAAATATCGGGCTTAACTTGAAGTAACAGTTTTTATTTCATAGCAATTGGCTCGCTCAATCGAAAGATAAGCGAAGTTAAAGTTTTGAAAAGTTCATTCAACAAAATGGCATCGTCACGTATTTCAGTTATCCGCGCGCGCGTATTCGCGGGCACTCCTAGTAATAATTAAATGTAAATCTACGGAACCGTGATTCAACGCGGTGACTGGCGAAAACTTGATGGCTTTTTTCAATCGAAAATACGTCCGTTTAATGCTCACAACCAACTTGACTTGGTGGAATTGTCAAAATCTTTAATCTCATTGTATCATACGTATATTTCTATTATTTTACATAACAATATACAGACGGTGTACACGCATTGTTTGTGGGTATACTGTATGTTTGCCGAAACGGGCTTAGGCTCACGTAGAAGTACACAGCCCTCGCTTTCTCGTTCGCGTTTATCTTCGCGAGCTAAGATTTGACTCGAGCTGACGCTTCGGTGAAGCTGGTTATAGCGCGAAAAGAGAAGAAAAACGAAGAGAAAACGTAAGTCAGGTTCGATCGAGATTTGAAAGAATCAACTAAACGGATGAGAAAAGGGCCACAAGGAACAATACATTCGCTACTACTTCATAACTTGAGCTGCCTTTTTAGCTTTGATGAGCTCCACAAGTTCCTGCAAAGTGGAAAAACAAACAATTCACATTTCCGTTGAACAATAATCAAAAGACGTTTTGTGGGAAAGGGGATTTCTAACCTTGTATCGTCTCATGCATTCCTTTTTCGTCCTCGTTGGTATGCAACTGGCGATCTGATCCCACCTATCGGCAACAGGCGCGGAATAAGTCTTGAGTGCTTGCTCCAAGAGCTTTTGTTCGGCGGGTGTCCAAGGCTGCGAGGCAACGTTCGTTGTTTGCTGCTGTGGCTGTGGCGCCTCGTCTTTCCTGACCTCGTCGGCAGTGCCGTTTGATATCGGATTATCGAGACGCTCCGTAAACGCTGGCATTCTCTCGTCAATCGCCTCTTTGCTCTTCTTCTCGGCGACAAAATTGTCGTAAGCCTTTTTGTTGGCCTGCTCCTTGAGGCTCGATTTGCTGAAGTCGGTCGACTGCAAATCCTTGGCTTTCGCCAATACCTCTTTGGCGTCCCGTTTGATACCGGTCGCGTAATTGCCGTGTTGATTTATGAAATTAGCAACAACGTCCCAGCGTTGATTAGTGCCGGCGGGAAAGAGATTTACGGCTTTTATGAGTAATTGCAAATCGTGCTCGGTCCAAGGTACCAAGTGCGCTTTCACTTGTTTCTCCGGTGTGGAACGCGGATCGTTGTTGGTTACGCCGACTCGCCTCTCCGCTTCCATTCTCTTCTCCGTCTCGGTCACGATTTCAACGAAAGCTTTGCGACCGTTGGCTTGCAAATCCTTTATGGCCTCCTCGAGCTGAGCGAGCTTGAAGAGCTCGCAAATTTTCTCCACGCTTTCCATATTTCTTATGCTCTCGGCGGGCGTATGGGCGAAGTAATCATTGCTTTTGCAAAGATCACGAAGCGCCTTGCGTTCCTTCTTCAAGGCTTTCTTCAGCGTTTCCCTTTCCTGCTTGAGAACATCGTTCCGCGCTTTCTCCTCAGCGTCGCGCTTCTCACGCTCTTCCCGCTCTTTTGCCGCTGCCTCACGTGCCAATCTCTCCTCCTCCTGCTGACGCGCCTTGGCCGCCTCTTGTTTCGCTCTCTTCGCCGCTGTTTTTCGATCCTTGTCCTCCTGCTGGAATTTCTTTATCCTCGGGTCGGTGTTGTAGGCTACGTCGACGAGCGAGCGAATCCTCGCCATCTCTTCTTTCTTTCGTTTGGCGCGTGTCGCCTTGTTCTTCTTCTCGATCCATTTTCTCATGTCACGGCTGCGCAAAAGACATTCGTTAAGAACAATCCTTCGAGATGGGAAAAGAAAAAAACGTTCGCGTAGCGCTCGGTTACTCACTCTTGTCCGCTCTCTTTGTCCTCCTCGTCGAGGTACGAGTACTCGCGCCACGACTCAAATTCGTACCAGAATGAGTAAAAGCGCTCGACTTGATCGCGCGAAGTATTCGGATCGCCCAGTTGAGGCACCGGCTTCTTGACGGACCATCTGGCGTTCTCCTCGAAGGCACGTCCCACGGTATTGTAAAAATCATTTTTGGCATCTTTCTCGTCGGGCAAATCGTCGCTGAAGTGAGAATCGACGCTGTCGTAACTGCGTCGCTTCACGGGATTGCCGAGCATCTCCCAGGCTCTCGTTATACAAGTAAAATAGTCGTCGTCCTCTCGTATCTCTTCGCCCATCGCCTTTCGCTTGTCGGGATGATGTTTCAGGATCTTTTGTTTGTCTACCGATGAGAGCTCGTTAACGTCTCGTACGAGGTGAGAAAAAATCTAAATGTATATTTGTAATGCTTACAGGCTCTCTTGATAATGTCCTCCGTGGCTTTGTGCCTGAGCTTTCTCAGTCCCAGTACCGCGTAATGATCCTGTTCCTTCCATTCCTTGGGATCCAGCGAGCGCAAGTAGTCCAAATCATCTTCAAACTGATCCTCCGTGTTCTCTTCGTCGCCGGACGACTCCGATACCTGGCCGGTCTCCGTATTCCTTTCGAATTGAGTCCTGAGTCTGGTGTGAGCCACCGCGTGTAATACCGGAGTCCCAACAGCTTCGAAGTATACCTTGCGCAGTGCTGAAGAAAAAACACGAATGTACCGTAGATATCGAATATCAGGCTTTAGACACATTTGTCGAAAATTCGATTTTTCCCATCGACGGATAGAGCGGTAGTACTATGAAAACGGAGAATACGTGGTCGAAGCGAATATGGAAATCGAAATAAAGTTTTTTTTCTTACACGAGGACAATTTAAAAAAGAACAGTACTTGACTGATTTTCACCTAGAAGACATTTCAGACAATTTTCGTAGCGTTAGTTTTCGAAGAATTCTTTTTTGGCCGATACAAAAAAAGTAAAGTCGTTTTTCGAAATTTTCCGATGCCTCGCGGCTGATGGCCTTAAATATAACCTCCATTGCACGCGTATGAAAACGCATAACCTTTATTACTCTTATTACTTACCGGATATCGTGTTGAATATAACGCATTCGCCCATTTCCACAGTCTGTGTCATTTTGTGGCAAAGAATGCGACAAATTTGCCCACTGAACGAACGTAACAAACAGCACAAATTCGTGTCCTACAAGCTCACGGTCAAAAGAACGAGGACTCGAGGCATGGGCAAAACGCGCCGCTCCGAACAATCTTGTGTGCACACCACGCACGTTTGGCTCCCTCCACTTTTCACTGTGATTTTTCGCACTGTTCTCTCTCGCTCGTTATCCACGCGCGGTTTTTCCTTCAAGTATCGGACCGTTTTTTAATCTCAGCTCAATTTGTTGTTCTCTTCCTTTTGTTTATCGATACTCAAAATCGACTTTTTTTAAAATTAATCGATCATTGCGCATAGCGATACCGTCGATCGCGGAACTGCAGAGGAGTCGGGCGCCTTGGATAAATATTGAAGCGTCAAGCGCGACGCTCTCACGTAACCTGAACGACGGTAGCCTATCGGATAATCGCAGGTTATTGGCCTGTTCAATTTCAAACTAATTTGAATACCGCGAACATGAAAATCTTTTTATATCGACAATGTAATATCACTGAGGTAATGTTAATAGGTGCTATTTTTAAATTTCTAGTTGACGCCTTTTAACGGCGACCTCTGAAGGATATTTTATGGCCATTTGAGCTTATGATACACACAAGATCATGTTACGGTGATTGGCTCTGCAAAATAATCCGCCGATTTGGACAAAAACAAAATATTCAAGTAAATTGATATGGTCTTTGATAGTTTCAATTAGCACGTAAATAAAAATCAATTGTGCGAGTTATTTTCATCAGCGCCGCCTTGAATATAATATTACAATAATGAAGTAAAACACAAAGCACAGATATAATCGGCGCTAGCAATATGGTGCCATCTTGAGGTTGTTGCGTTAAAAATAGCGTAGATGGCGCGCGTAACCGAGAGCATGATCATTGAGGTGTATAAAAATAGTCCAAAGATATTAACTGTAAATAAAGTATTTCTTCAAGATAAGACCGATAAGTATAAAAGTAATAGAAACGATTCGACGCGTTCTCCCGCACCGGCGGTCAGATAGGAAGGGCGGCAAAAATATCGCTGCGTCAAAGCGTAGAATTTGTCGGTGAAAGAGAATGGAAACCTCACCAGCGGAGTAGCGCTCTCCACTGAGACCTCGCTCTGCTGGTAAAGAGGGTTCCGTTGTTGTTGGCAACCGCCGCAAGCAGACGATATAACATTAGTTTCAAGAAAGGAATTCTTCGCGGACCACGTGTACGGTCAATCGGAGGAAAATAAGAAAATTTAAACCAGCTGATTTAACAATAAGCCAAACGACAGTGTGATCGATGCTTTAGAATTAAAAAATATTATGTAGATATACATCAAGTTGATTGTTCGTATATAAGACCTCGTAAAGTAGTTATCGATAACAGAAACAATGGGGAAAAAGCGTAAACCCAACATTCACAATGCACAGGAGATAGAAAAAGCCCCATCGATGCATCACAACGGTCAACCTGCCTTCGGCATTGTGAAAACTACGGATAAAAAGTCGAATGTTCCTTCGACTCTGACGAGAAGATCCAAAGTTGTCGATCGAGAAAATAGTGAGTATCGTTATTAGCTTATATATTTAATCGGATGTTTCCAAAATACACTCATTCGCAAATCTCCAAAATCGATTTCACATTCCGATAAACATCGGAAATATTCCCGAAATGTAATTTGAGTAGAATATTTGCTGACGAAAATTTAAACACGATTTAAATTTTCATCTACGAAAGATAAATGTTAATTATCGTTGTGTAAAAAAATGGCAGGTCTACCTGCCGCATCCGAGCCCACGCTAGGAAAAACATTGAAGAAGAAAAAAAAGAAAATGGGTCATCCTGTAGTCGTCGAGGATACAGGTGGAGAATTTCCGAGTATACCGTTGCCACTGCGTTACAAAGTAATCGCTCGTCCGATCGTAACCTGTGTTTCGCCGGGTACATTCGTCAGATGCAAAACGATTAACAACGAAGGAGCGGCGAATCGAGCTCGCGTTACAATTGCCGAGAGCATAAAGCCGAGTACCGAGACGTCGAAAAAATCTCCGAAAACTAAAAACGCGAACCACGAACCCGTGATCACGGACACCGAGGAATCGCAAGTTTTTCCAAGCAGACGGTCTAGCTCCGACGCGCCAACCGCCAAAAAACACACATCCGTGGAAGTTGTCGAACCGCCCGTCGTAGTAAACTCGCGCGTTTCCGAATACTCCGCCGCTCTCGTGAATGTGGGCGAAAAAAATGAGAAGCGATCGCCACGTTTCTACTGCTTCAGAAACAAAGTACTGGTGATAATGGAGGCCGATTGTAAATTTTGTTTTCACGGAAAGTTAAAAGTTCGCGTGCTGTACGGCACTGTGAGAGTCTACGGTTATTCCATGAGCGCCGCCCAAAAGAATTCATTTCTTTCAATTTATTCGCCGAGAGCTTACAGTCCCGTCGCCGTTGAGGCGATCGACGGCGAGACGACGAACAAGAGTCTGTCGAACATTTGGAAAATTTTGGGCGAAGAGTGCGAAGATGGTAAAATGGCGAATCGTCTGCAGTCGGATGTGAGCTGCATGGAGGAAGGATGGTCTGTCCTATTGTTGGAAAATTTCGACGATCGACTGACGAATTTTCTCGCTGCGCATTTTCCTCACCATCTTTTTCCACGTATCGACGATCCGTCGAATCACTCGTGGCGAGAACCGCGCCGCGCCGAAGTTGTTCTCCAGTCAAATTTACGCTTTGACGATACTCACGAGAAAACGGTGATAGACTCGCGAGGTATCGACGACGTGGCCGACGCGATTCGCTATGATTGGGAAACGAAGGAAAATTCGCGAACGATCGTGGCCGGTGGCAAGGCAGTCGGTAAATCCACGACGGCGCGTTATCTCGTCAATAAATTGCTTGGAACGTGCGAGTCCGTTGTTTTCCTCGATCTTGATCCTGGCCAGGCTGAATTCACGCCCGCCGGTTGTATGTCCCTGACGATCGTCGAGGAGCCCCTTCTCGGACCGAATTTCACGCATCTCCGGACCCCGTACTTTCAGCTTTATCTCGGTAGCGTCAACGTGACGCGTTGTCTCACGCATTACGTCGAAGCTGTCGAGAAACTCGTTCGCCGTCTCAACGACGATCCGAGGCTTTCGCATCGTCCCGTTGTCGTCAATACTATGGGTTTTTGCAAGGGAATTGGCTGGGACGTTATGAGCTACGTCGTCAAAGCTCTATTGCCCACCGACGTTATTCAGATAATCTCGAAGCGATCGAAGAACAATTTTGACGATACGCTCAGTCGTCAGGTCATCGATCGACAGGTAATTTCTCGAATAAACACGCAATTTCGTGATCGATCTATCGGTTACGTGTAACAATCGTTGCTGAATGATTTTTTTGTTACATCTACTTTTTTTTTACGCGAAGAATCTTGGATGGATGACGTGGAGGAGAGACACGAGCATTGGTGAGAAACCTACGAAGCATCGATTACACGTTATTTACTCCGAGGCGGAAACAGCGGCCGGAATCGCGGAATCTTGGAACCTTGAGGCACATCAACAGCGCGATCTCACCATGATCTCTTATCTCAGCGAAATCGCAAACGTCGCTGATCCCACGATATCTCAAGTTCGCGGTCTCTCGTTGACCATCAATGCCGCACCTCCCTACGTGTGAGCAATGATGGTTGCGTCTGCTAACCTACTCTTTGCTTTGACTCGCAGTCAATTATTTATTGATACGCCGGGTGGTTTATTAAAATTCAATAGACGCTTTTTAAGTAACGTAGAAATTTTTTTTCCAAAACGTAGCTTTATTTTTTCTTACAATGCAGTTCTTTGTAACATGTTACACTCATCCGTTTTGATAATACGGCGATTTGTTTTTTTTCTTCTCTCAATCGATATTATCGTCGTTTCTGCAGTACAGGCTTGATTTTCTAGGATTCCATTCGCCGCAATGAGCGTTTCAATGGCTGGAGCCTTTGTTCCCCAGGTATTGTCGGCAATGAACGGAAATATCGTCGCTTTGTGCGGCGTTGATGCAGAATCAACGGACAAATCCGACCGCGCGAACAGCGCAGCATCAACTTATCCGCGAGTTCTCGTAAAACCTCCATTGTCCACGTGCTACGGTTTCGGTATGTAACGCAATGCCATCGGAATCAAGAAAGTGCAAACTTTCAAATACTTTGCAAATATCGATTGGAAAAGGTTCCAAAAAAAATCTCCACTGCTTCACGCGATAACGAAAAACAGTGATTTTCCATTTTTCATAAACGAACCCGCGCTATGCTTGGACGCGTCTTACGCTCTTTTGTTGGATTTATTCCTCACACTGAAAAAAAAAATTCAGTTGGTTTAACAAAATGTATCTTTAAATACGTTCAACTTGATTTTTGATTGGCATAACAAACATTTTGTTAATCTAACGATAGTTTTAGTGGTGTGAACTGTAGCTTATTTAGCTACAGTTCACACCACTAAAACTATCGTTAGATTAACAAAATGTTTGTTGTGCCAATCAAAAATCAAGTTGAACGTATTTAAAGATACATTTTGTTAAACCAACTGAATTTTTTTTTCAGTGCATGCCCGCGTTCGTCATTCTCCATCAAAGCTACGGATAACGTTGGTAAATACTTTTGTAAAAATTATTCGAAGCGTCATCCACGCTGATCAAACGAGAGACAACATTGTTTACATTCCCTAAAACGCGTGAACTGTTATAATCCTTCATTCGCGTTTGTACACTGATTCGTCTACCGCGGCTTATAAGTCGCCCTCGCTCAAGATGCTCCACGGTCGCAAATTAAAGAAAAAACACGTGTTTTCAATTCGCCAGGTATATTGCGCGGCGTTGACATGGAAAAAGAACAAATGTTTTTGAACACGCCTCTCCCAGGGTCCCACGTGAAACACGTCAACTGCCTCATCGGGAGCGTGAACGTTCCGCAGTGTCTGTTGCAATTGAATCAGCAAGGTGCGCCCTACACCGGGAGCGAGTACGACTTGCCGACTAGTCGTGAACCGCGCAGAGGATACGTACGAACGCGCTATCAAGTCGCGACTTGACCAGGAGCGTAAAAAAAGAACATTATTCAAAAACACCAAGAAAACCATAGCAAAAAAGTGTAAAATCGGTGTTGCGTTATCGTTGCGCGGGCTGTCGAAAAAAAAAGTCTAAAAAAGTAAAACAAAAATCCATGCGCTTCGCGAGTAAAGTTTCACAAAATAAAAAGTTAAAAAATGTTTTTTTCCTAAAAAACAAAAATGCCGTCTTTTCTTTCGCTAGGTAGATTCGTCGTTGCGAGTGGAAAAAAAGTTGCAAAGCGGCCTCATGATTTCCACAATGGTCTGTACGCTCCACGACATGGCGATCAGCTTTTGTCGCTTGGTGGCGCACAAGTTTTTCACGTCGGTGTAATGTTTCGGAAAGCCAAAGATTTCCTCGAGCTCGGTGATCCAAAGTGTGTCATTCGTCTCGTTCATGAGTATCGGCTTGAGGGCCTCTCTGCCCTGTCTCAGCGAGTTCACCCTGGTCGTGACGGTGCGTATTTTTTTCACGAGTGCGTGCCTATTGCAATTCGGCGTGAGTACATCTTCGAGATCCTGATTGGACAGAGGAAAGGATACAATTGGCAAATTGCTCCAGTACAATCTTGGCCTGTGTTGGGGCGAATAGTTTGCCGAGTCGATGAGCTCGGGCTCGCGTCCGAGATGTTCGTTTATCTCTAGACGATATTTACTGGGCATCGCGGCAACGTTCTCGAATAGCCAAAAAAAGTGTTCACCGTTGATGATCTCGAGAAGATTCTTGATCCGGCAATACTCGAAGAACAGTACACCGGTGCCGTTGGGATCGTGAAGACCGAGACGCAACGGATTAACGAGGCTGAGATCGTTGCACGGTGAGCCCCCGATCAGAAGATCAATCGGTAAGATCCCGCGTATCTTTTCCTCGCTGATCGATCTAACGTCGCCCAATCGTTCGACCTCGCGGCCGTGATGAGCCGAGCTCACCATCTCGGCGTCCGGGTCAATCTCGCTCGCGTAATAAGCCTCGATCTCTATGCCCAATTTTTTCAGCACTACCAGACCCGCGCTTATACCATCGAACAACGACAAAACACGAATCTTACGCTTGTCCCTCTTGTTGTAGAGCTCCAAGTGTCTCGCCACCGAATCAACGTTCGAACGAAACAAACGAGCGACTCGGTCACTCGCGCCTCGACGTGGCTCGAGGAAACCGTTCTTCGTGAAAATGCCGGACATATCGCAAACGAAACACAGCCATGGATCCTTCAGCATTATATCCTCGTAGAATTTCGGAGCGACGAGATACTTGATGCAAGCCGTACAATAGACCCGTGGACAATCGTCCCTGTCGCACATCACGACCGTATCCGAGCCTGCGCATATCGTGCAAAAAAAGCATTTTCCATCATCGCCGTACGCGAATATCGTTGGTTTGTACTTTTCCGAGCATCTCTCGCACAATTTGCCCACGAAGAAGGGATGTTCAATGCTGTACTCGTCTCCCGCGCAATCCTCCAAGCACATCAAGCATGTTTCTTCGATTTTCAGGCCGCAGGCCTCCACGCGTCCGACGATATCGCTCTCACGGATGGCGTGCTCACGCGCCGCTGCCACGGTGCAGTTGCTTCTGTACTTGCGCAACGCTTCGACGATGCGGCTCGGATATCTCTGAGGGATTTCGGAATTACCGGGAATTCCGGGCAACGAGTTGGTCGCCGAACGTGACGAGGGGCCGGAATTTTCCTCGTCGCTGGTTTCGAACCAAGCGAATATCTCGTTCATTCCCCAGTTCTCCGCCTTGTACCCGTAACGAGAACAATAATCACGGGCAGCATCGAGGACGCCTCTGCGGTAGCAATCTCTCCTGCAATTCCTCGCGTATTCCTTCATCAGGGAGATGCCCTTTTCGAAGTAAAGGAAGAAACGATGATTGACCTGTGACATGGTGTTGTCGCCGTACCATACGATCCACTGGCAGCCGAAACTCGGCTCTTTCATGCCGCAATCGCGATAGTCAACTATAATCGCCGGCCACCATACCTGGCCCGTTATCTTGGCCCACGCAATGACACCGGCTTTTTGCTTCATCAAGGGCAAGTGTCCAGCCACAGGTACCAAAGTCTTTTTCGCCGTGACGTTTTTCACGGAACTCGTGATTTTCGTGCTCGATAAGGCTGCTTTTTCGGCTTGCGTCTTCAACTCGGACAAATATTTTTCCGATGCTTTGTGATTTGCTCTTTTCAGATCGTCCAATCGTGGCTTTACGTTGAGCGGATAAGGATGAAGGATCAAACGATCGATATTTTCGAGGCTCGTCAGGTGTTTCTCGGCCCAAGCGTCATAGGGCTTCGTCAAAGGCCCGAGCTTCAGTATCTCGTCGTTGATGAGCTCGATCGTCTCGAGACAAGCCCTGTAACAAGGATCCCTCGAGTTTTGCTTCGAGCCGAGAGTCTCGATCATACGCTCGCGCAGGCAACTGGAGAACGATTGAATCTGCGTTTTCTCGCGCAGGTTGGAGATTTTGTACTCCCAGATCCAGCATACCCAAGTTTTATCCGGCAGCGACAACATACCGACGTCTTGGGGATCGATGATAAACGCGGGCCACCATCCCTTGCAGTTGCCCCATACCACGGTACCGATCGCTCGTCTCTCGCTGCTGTTCTCTTTGCTCGCAATGAAATTTCGCGTCGACAAGCGCGTCACCCGTATCGCGTCGTCTGCCGATCTACGACGTTTTTCCGTCGTCGACGTTTCGACGAAAGCCGCCATTTTGCCAGCGGCGATAACAGCGCTGTCCGCCGATCGCCGGCGTCTTCCCGGGACTGTATTCTCGCAGCCACTTTGCCGGTGCACTTGCGAGGCTGAAGCGAGAATCGCAGCGGTCGCGGTTTTGCGGCTCCTCGCCGATGCAATCTTCTCACCGCCATTTTGGTACTTGTCGTCCAAAGCCGATTCTTCGTTGTTTGACCCACCTGGTAATTTTTCGGGCGCAACTTTGTCGCTCTCTCTCAACGCGTTCGTCGCGAAATTTATTTTTCTCGTTAACGCGTGCCCTTTGCCGGAAGTAGAGTTTCTCGGAGTTTTCTTCGGTATTCCCGAGGCGAGGGACGAATCTTGTTTGAGTGTCTCGATGGTCGAGGTGAGTACCTCGTCGTTCTCGAAGTTCAAATCTTCAATGACGTCAAACTCCGGTTTCATCAGATCGACACTCTCGTCGATGGTCTCGAGTAGAGATTGCGGAAGATCGGTAAATGGATCGACCAACAATGACTCGTCGATATCCGAGTTTTCGTAATCATTTTTCGCTAATTCGTCGCGTCTCCTGCCGCCTTTTCGAACATTCTTCTCGTTTGTACTCGCGGTCGAAGTATCGCCGTGACATTTTTCCGGTTTCTCGCGCGATTTTTTCGTTGAGTCCGTCTCAATGGATTTCTCAAGGACGAGACTGTTTTGCTCACGAGACACGAGTTTCGCCAGTTCGTGCGCTCGGTGTTTTCGCTTGCGTTTTATCGCGATTCTCTCGATTCCTCGTACCTCTTTGCTTCTCGTTCTCTCGGGTATGCCTTCTTTCTCGTGATTATCGTTTTCCGAGGACGAATCGTCGTCGCGCGTTCGATACTTCTTCTCGCCCGGAAAACTTTCCGGCTCTCCGACCTCGCGATTCTCGAGTCCGTTCGCGCGCTCGTAAACATCGTGATTTTCTTTGCCGTTGCAAACAACGTTGAAAGGATTGTATACCACGGTTTTTCTCGCTACTGACGGATCGATGTTTCTCCATCGGCGACTTCGAAATTCCTGCGACCGTTGGCTCGATTCCTCGTTGGGACTCGACGCGACTCTTTGCCCGTAAGTACGCTCGCGAAATACACAATTCACGAAATACGCCGAACGTATCTGCGTCGATCGTGAGCTCGTTCTTTGCACTCGGTGTAATCTTGATTTTTTCCTTGTGCCTCGACTCGCCGAAAGTTTTCCAATCGTGTCGCATCTTTCCTCGGCTGCTGCCGGCTCCGCGACACATTTACTCGAAGACGTCACCGGTCCAACGATCAAACCAAGATCCTCCGCGCACACCTCCGACCACACGCTCCTCGCCGCCCACTGTCTCGTTCTGTTATCGTGAACTCTTCGCCGATCGGATCGTCTCGGTATCTACGAACAAAGTTGAACCACGGTTATCGCGAGCTCGTTGAAACTCCTTAGAATCTTTCACGATGCGCACTCTACGGACTTGATATTCGTTGTGTATTGTGCTTTTGTTGGAGTGTTGCTTTTTTTCAAGCTTTTGTAAGAATCTTACGAAAATGCCAGCGTCCTGATTGAGGGGGGGGAGATACCTTTAGACGAGGAAAAAATTGGCTGATTTTCATGATGTTTTTTTTTCAAGGGAAACATTTCTTCGCTATTTTTTAGAGGTAGGGCGTTTTATTAGTGCTTTTGACTGTGACGTGGTATTTATTTATTTATCGATCTGTCAAAATGGCGGAGGTATCGCAAACCTTTTGCCAAATTTCACAATTACTTAAGGGGTAAGGCCACTGTAAATTTTTTGAAAAATCGATTTTTTTTTATTGGCTTAAAAAATAGTTTAAACCCTCTAGAATAAGAAAAAAAAGGTCCTGTGCGACGTTTTTTTTTAATTTTTTCCAATAAAAAACTATTCGCAAAACTTTAAACGCGTTTTTCTCGAAACATCGTTTTTCAAAATGGCACGCAGCATAACTCGAACAACTTTCATTTTTTTTACTTGAAATTTTAACCAGATGTGAACATTTACATTATCTTGAGAATGTCGATCGGAATTTTCAAGAACTTTATTTATTGATTTTTTATTAACAAAAAACTTGCCGTTTTTTTCGTCAAAAATCAATTTTTTTTTCAAACGCACGCCAAATCCACAAAAATTGATACTTTTTAAAATCCGATCGACATTCTCTAGCTATAGCCCTCTAGATTAATGGTTTTTTTTTTGTTCTAGATTCAAAAGTGCACCAGTGGTGCTGCGTGCCGCGGAGCCCTGGAAGCAAAACATGTCCCGGGAAGATAGCTGTGGAACCGCCATTTTGTTTTTTTTTACTGTAAAAAAATTTTATAATAAAGTTTAATGTATGCCCGATAACACCATTAAAAGTTTTTTTTCAAATACCTTCAATTTCGGGAGAAAAAAATTAGTGAAAAAACCTTTTTTTTTGGGCCGTTACAGTGGCCTTACTCCTTAACGGCGGAGTAAAGTTAATTCGGCGAAAAAAAGGCATGTTTTTAAGATTTTTTTTTGGCGTAACGAATAGTGTTCGTTTATTGAAAAATTTACATATAATAAAGTAACATTTGAACAACATTCTCCTAAATTTGCATTGCAAAATATTCAAAATTGAGCGAGTGAAAATTAGACCCCGGAGGCGCCTCGAAAAAAAGTTGGTTCGCGGTGCGCACCGTAACTCGCAACAGAATCATTTGAAACAAAAAAATCAAAATGCATTTGTTGAAGGAGATGTTTCTCGAGGTAATGACGGGAAGATTTTTTTTTTCGATTTTTCGATTTTTCGTAGCACTTGGGAGCCAAAAACCCGATTTTCGCTAAACAAAATCGGCTAATTTGTTGTTGAAAAATTAGTAATTATTTAAAAAAAAACAAAAAAGCTCTCGACAATACCTGGTGAATTATGTGAAGAAGTACTGTGCAAAATTTCAAAGCGATTGGTCCAGTCGATTTTGAGTTATCGTGCACACGGACTTCAAATATGACAAGTCTCAGAAAAACGGTTTGAAAAAGGCAGAAGAGAAGAGAACGGCATGGAGCAATAGACGCTCAAATACTCATAACTTCGTCAATTTTACTCCGATCGACTTGAAATTTTCAACACAATATTCTTGATGCATTCATTTAAAAAATTAAACAAAAATGAAAAAAAAATTTAATACTTTACCCCGCCCTTAATATATGATTGCAGTGTAATTAAGGGAGACTTTGTCCTTGGAGTGCCATATTTCAGGTGCTTACATTTTATTTTTTTAAAGGAAACGAGTGAAGCTTTTTGAGTGCGGTTTTTTTCTTGCTTTTATTCGTGATATACAGAACGTTAAAATTTATTTTATTTTATTTTAAACCAAAATGGCGGCCGTTGCAGTTCCGCGAAAAAGGTCCTCAAATCGCGGGAGGTAAACGGCTGACATCACTGCCCCCTCTTTCTTAATCTGAAACACAAATTCAAAGCATATTATCAATCTGTGATCCTTTGGTCATGGAATGACGGATGGGTTTTTCGTTTAGTACAAATTTCGGAAGATGGCGGCAATTTAAAAAAAAATCGAATTTTCGCGTTTTTTTTCGCATAAAAAGATAAATAATAAATGCAAAAATGTATCTATCGAAAAAACGATCCGTCATTCCGTGAGGACGGATTTTCTGAGTATGCTCTCCAAATTTCAGGTTGATATGTTAATTACAGCGGTCAGGAGAATGTCAGCCATTTTTAAAAACGTGTTTTCGAGAAAAATGCCTTTAAAGTTTTGTAATGTGTTTACACAAATGTGTTTATAGTTACCGCTAATCGGCAATGCCTGGTCCATAGAGGCATCCCTCCTCTTCTTCTAGCTGCTCATGTTGAGCCGCTAACATCTCCCGCTGCTCAATCCGGGACAAAGTCTCCCTTAAACGTGCGTGTACTCTTGAGTTCACACTCAAGAGTGTCGCTCTGATAAAGTTAAATATTAACAAATACCAGTGAAGGAATACAAAAAAAACTCGGAGTAGGAGGCATAGCAGGCGTATTTTGCCACTCATGAGAATTTTTTCTTCAGAATAATAAAAAAGATTCATTGAAATCTAGTAAATGCGGTTATTGGGTCGTTTTTTATTCGAATGAACGGAAATTTTCGTAAAATCAGTTTTTTCATTTCATTCTACTATTCCAACGATTTATTTCAAATATATTGATTTAGTTGAATCAAGAATTATTCAAATTCGTTGAGTAATAAACAATTAATCGGTTTCTAATAATGTTGATATTTGGTATTATTTGCTGGAAAGAATATCCTGGAGTAAATAGGTCTGCTTGAATTTTTCCATTCGAATTAACTAGCAAATTCATAGACTTGGTAGTACGCTCTATGGCCGGTGTGTGGTGAAGCGTTCGCGGCTTATCCCGCAAGCCATTTATACTCTGAACGAGCATATAATCGAGTCCGCGAAACGAATCAACGCACCACGAATTCTGCGCAGTGTTGTTTATACTCGGCCAAATGTATTCCGAAAGACGTGGAAATTAGACATCTTGTAATACCCACGCAAGAAGGATATCTTCTCGTATATACCGAAATGGTGTCAATACAAAAGAATTGTTATACTTCTTCACCATTGGAGATTGTTAATAACACGGCTATAAAACCCGCTAATATTTATCCGGTACAAAACATTCAAAGAAAACATTTGAAACGTTGACAAACATTCCGAGAAAATATGTTGAATGTGCTAGGTGCAAATATAAATACTAGCCATTCAAAAACAATTTTTATTCGTTCGAAATATCAATGTATTTCATTTCGACACATTTATTGCATGCAAAAAAGACTTCAAGAGACGCGGCAGTGCCTTGTCGCCAAGTAATAAAAAAACATTCCACGCCACTGATGAAACATCCACGCCAAATCGAAAATCTAATGACATTTTACCAATGTAATGTGATTTTTTTCTATCGATTTTGTCTGCCTCATTTTTCGATCCGTCTACTCAATCCCCCCTGATCTCATAATATTCACCGAATTTCCGAACAAACTCACGACCAGAAATTGTCCCACCTTACGTGGGTTTGCTGAATCGAATAAAGTCTTTCGGCCATGTCATAAACTGATTAACATTTTCCTGTCAACATCCGCAGTAGGCGCGTTTGAGATGCTTAGCGCAGCCGCGAGAGCACCACGTCCGGGCGAACGCAGCACCTCTGCTGCTATTGTCTTCGCTTTAATGTGTACCGTGATTTTGACTGCTTAACCCCTAAGTAGGGATAGGGGTTGCAATTTTTTTTCTTCTTTGAATCCAGTTTAAAAACATAGAAATGCAATGAAGTGCAAAGAAAATGGAGGTTGTAACCTCAAAAAAAAAACAAACGACTCTTTTCAGAGCCAAAAATAAATTGGACGAAGGTCCTTCGCATCGCAGATTCAGACCTTAGAAAACTCTCTGAAATCATGGATCGGACGGCAATAATTGATTTATGTAAAAACGAAGAAAATAAAAGCCGAAAATATGGAATTTTCTAGCATCGAATACAGGTAAGAAAAAATCAGGTACTGGAAAGAGAAGACGAAGAAAAAAGATCAGTGTCCTTCAACATTGTCAGATAAAAGGATCTTCGTAGTCTCATTAATTGAAGAATCATTCACGACCATAGCAGGAGTACTGTGTTATGCAAAAGTTGAAGAGTCCGATGTACCAAGATTTGCTAAGGATAGGGCGCCACCTTACGTGCCGCAGTTCACGCAACATCGACAAGCTAGAGGTGGAGGCATTTGCGAACTCAAAGAAGAAGGCAAAGCACGATATTGCCCGAGTGATGCTTGACAAATTCGTGAGAAATACGAGTTTCAAAGAGTCATACAACTCGATGACCCACATTGCCGGACAGGCTGCGATCGGCGTCACCAAGTACATGGTAAAGCTCAACATGCTGAAGATAGTAAAGCCATCAATAGCAGTCAATGAGCCGTTCAGCAGAGCGAAGATCCTCTATCTCGATCTGGAGAATTACAGCGGTGTAAAGAGAACCCTGCTAACGACGAAACCCACCGTGGCTCTCGGTAATTCTCATCTGGTGTTGAAAAGTGCTGCGAGCCACTCGTCAGGCTAGCCGCAGTTTACCTCATCCACAAGAATTAATACCCTGACTCAATGAGACTAGCCAATAAACAGGAGACCCTCAACGACGTAACGAACCTCCTCGGCTTCAGCATCGAGCATGATATCCTCTCGAATACCCCAGAGCCTATGATGGTAGTATGCATAGGAAGTTTATCCTAAATGCATGGATCATTAATTTATTCGATAAAAATTCCTTTGACAATTTCGATCATATTGGTGTTATTTTAATTCTTTAACAAAATTCAAGAAAACGAATTTTCAAGTTTATAAAAATAATAAAAATTTCGAAAATGATTTATGCTACAACTATCGTAATGGGTCCTAGTGATCGTCATGTTTACGCATTAAATAAGTATTTTAAGATAAAAATCAGTCCTTTCTGCAAATCTGTGGTATATTAGCTTCCAGAAGGTATTTACTATGTTTTATTACATTTTCACACCCGTAAGTATACGTATAAAAGAATAATCAAATTAAAAAATATTCCGCTACGACGTCTAGCTGTCATTTCGGCCGAATCCTTCATTAGGAGGTTAACGTGAACCATGTCACATCTCGGGTGATTTCAGAATGCCTGTGGGCTTGCATGAAGAAAGTTTTCCTTCACGTGATTAACAAGGATTTTAGTTTTGCGTTCAGCATAAAAAATTATAGTTTTATGTTAATTTCAACGAATTTTCATATATAACGATTACCGGTTCAGCAACATAAACACTATGCCGATTAATCGCCACGGCTGTCGATAACTGGGGCAATGTTAGCAAAAAAAGAGTCTTACGAATCGAATTTTAGTTTATAGAAAATCAGAAAGGAAATATTGGGTCCGTAATTAGCATTGTCTAAAGGATCCATGGACCAGTAATCGTCATACACATATTAGCGATAGTAAAAAGATATACATATAAATAAATGTTGTCGATTACTGGGTCGTGGCCATGTCGATAACTGGGTATGTCTTGAACACAGGTGAACAGCACTCGATCGAAGTAACATTAAAAAATATTTTATGAAAAAATAGCTGTTTATAATGACTACAAATAAATGAAAATTATAATTCTGTCGTAATAGGCAATAATTAGTTTAATTTTTTTAATTAATAAAGTTCCATGGAAAAGAAATTTATGTTTCAAACTCTTTATCAAATGTTTTAATAAAAATCATAAAGTTTGTGACAGAGTGCGTAAAAATTATTCTGCCGTTCTATATGCAGACATAATTGAGTCAACAAAGTCCTACGAACCTTTGCACAATTAGTTAAGACCTTATATACCTTTGGATGGTCGGAAAACAAAGCTTTTTGGGATTTTTAAATAATACTAATGAAGCAATCAAAAGGAGGTTTCGAGGGTATATTTCACATATCTGTAGGTACCTCCAACGAGCTGACTCGTTAGAGTCGCACATGTGCACCCAGAAGAATTTTCTTTTCCCCGTAATCTACATGAGTTTTGCTGCCAAAGTACACACGATTATTATAAAATATTTACTTTTGTACATCTAGCCCGATTTTTTAAGAAAATCGCATTTTCGCCCTTGTTCGTTTCCAAAAATCGCAATTGGAAAACAATTGTAAAAATCGTGTGTACATCACTATAAAATGTATCTAAGAAGTTATAGCTGAAATTTGAAGTCAATCGGTGAAAAAGTGCAGGAGCAACGAGTCCGGCCGATTTTGAAAACATTTCTTCATGAAAAACGCGCTTAAAGTTTTAAAGCCATTTTTCTACATGTCTTAAAAAAATGTCCACCTAAAATAACTTTTGCATATTATTTCCGACATGTTTAAACATAACTTAAGTCAATAAAAAAAAAACAATTTTTTTTCAAAGGTATATAAGGCTTCAAAGCAGTTTGAACGCATATGACGATTAGTGGGACGTTCCCATGGCGATTACCAGACCAACTGTCATGGCACCATGACGATGACTCGTACAATAGCATCTTGTAACCTTTACGAAATATTTTCCCGAAAACTGTACCAGGCACGGGAATTTCACAAGGACCTTCTTCTTCGTAATAAAAAACTGATTAAGAACGACTTGAAATAACTTTGACTTACTTTTCTAGCTGAACTATATAAATATGCAGTCAAGCGATCTGCTTAAGGTGACGATTACTGGGCCATCTACCTTAGTTTCTACAGACATATTTGAAATTCACTTCTCTTTAAACTGAGGCTCAAGGCAAAAAGGTTTTTTTACTTTCAAAAAGATATGAAATCCCTTTGAAAAACTTTGAAAAGGTAAAAAAATTATACCTAGTAATGAAAAATTCCCCCGAAAACATTATCACTTGTTTTACCATGCTAAACGTTCTGATTTATCTTATAATATATTTTGATTTAATTTAAACAATGGTTTTATTTTATTTTTTTCAATTAAAATGTACGAAAACAGTGAAATAACTTTTTATAAAATGGCCGAGCAAGTCTAAATATTTGGTGAACAACATTATTAATCCTTAGGAATAATATTTTATTTTCATTTAAAAAATCATCTTACTGTTGTAATATAAAATTGGTATCACCATGATATAAAAGTACAACGTGAGTACGACACAAGTACACTGGAAATGATGTGCAACGACTTGGCGTGCATGGTTAAGAAAGAAAGCTCGCGAAGATACAGAATTTGCCGTTCTTTCCGCCCGCATAAATACGTTTTGCGACTATACATATGTATGTGTGTGTGTATTTTAATTATTCTCAATAATTTAAACTAATTCACTTATTATCTTTAACCATTACACCAAAGTCTATAAAACGAAATATATTTCATGCAATGTGTAAGTAATAGTTGTGTGATCGAGTAGAAAGTTTATACTTTTATATAACTTTTTAAATCATGCAAATAAAATAAGATTTCAAGTGTCGCCTAGTTTAGGGGTACATCGCCCGGTTCACGAATTTGTCCAATTAATTGCGGCAGTTTATGTTTTTTGAACCTATGAGCTAAGTAGTTGAGAAGATGGAAACCTTCGCTGAGCTTTCTTTTAAATCATGCATGCCAAGTCGTTGCACAGCATTTCCAGTGTACTTGTGTGGTACTTACGTCGTACTTTCATGTAATGGTGATAGCAATTGTACGTTACAACAATAAGAAGATATGTTAAATAAAAATGAAATATTTAGAAAAATGTTAGTCCTAAGGTTTAATAATTTTGTTCACAAACAGTTTAGTAAACGTGCTTTGCTACTTTATCAAAAATTATTTCACTTTTCTTGTACATTGAAATTTAAAAAAAAAAATACTAAAGCCTTTATTTGAATTTAAAAAAATATATTCTAAGACAAATCAGAATTTTTAATATGGTAATACAAGCGATAATGTTTTCGGCGGAATTTTTTTCATTACTTAGCGCTCTTTTCAAATTTGAAAAATAATTACTTGGCTTAATACTGAACCCTTAAACCCTTCGCGGTTACACGTTCTAGATATAACAACTGGCCAGCGTGTTTAGCCAGAAAGTGTGACCGCGAAGGGTTCCGACCAGCCCATAGATCCAAATGTGCTGAAATGATCCTTTAAAATTTAGATCTAGTTCGTTCCTATGCAAATTTTCGAACACTGAAAATTAAAAAAAAACGGTACCGAAAGTGATAATTTTCGAATGTGCCAAAATTGGAACATCAGGTCTAAACGGTTAAAAAATGTCATTTTTTAGTTACAAAAATAACAGTATATTTATTGTTCAATGATTACATAGGCAATATCGTCAACCTTAAGGGGTAAGGCCACTGTAAATTTTTTGAAAAATCGATTTTTTTTTATTGGCTTAAAAAATAGTTTAAACCCTCTAGAATAAGAAAAAAAAGGTCCTGTGCGAAAAAAAATTTGTTGTCCTTAGGAAATGAAGGTCGCCGCCAAGCGTGTCAAAACCCAAACAAACTTTAAACGCGTTTTTCTCGAAACATGGTTTTTCAAAATGGCACGCAGCATAACTCGAACAATTTTCATTTTTTTTACTTGAAATTTTAACCAGATGTGAACATTTACATTATCGTGAGAATGTCGATCGGAATTTTCAAGAACTTTATTTATTGATTTTTTATTAACAAAAAACTTGCCGTTTTTTTCGTCAAAAATCAATTTTTTTTTTCAAACGCACGCCAAATCCACAAAAATTGATACTTTTTAAAATCCGATCGACATTCTCTAGCTATAGCCCTCTAGATTAATGGTTTTTTTTTGTTCTAGATTCAAAAGTGCACCAGTGGTGCTGCGTGCCGCGGAGCCCTGGAAGCAAAACATGTCCCGGGAAGATAGCTGTGGAACCGCCATTTTGTTTTTTTTTACTGTAAAAAAATTTTATAATAAAGTTTAATGTATGCCCGATAACACCATTAAAAGTTTTTTTTCAAATACCTTCAATTTCGGGAGCAAAAAATTAGTGAAAAAAACCTTTTTTTTTGGGCCGTTACAGTGGCCTTACCCCTTAATCGAACACCGCTACATTTTTTAAAGAAAATTTAATGTTTTCTGAATTGCGATTACTTCAATTAGAAGTCGACCGTAATTTTCTAAATAATACCGATCAGATTTGCTCCTCTCAAAACCACCTTTCTCGTCGATCTTCTTTTTTGAAGTTCTTCCTCGAACATTAGTTGCATCGTACAATGCTCATTTTCTCTTCTGAACTTATGTCCGAATTTTTCGAGAAGCTTTTCGACTGTTGAGTTCGGGCTCTTGTACGAAGATGAAAATCCAGTACAACATGGTCGATGATTATGATAGAAAAACTGCGACAGTGAATGTTCTATACGATTCAGAATGAAATTTTGAGTCATTTATAATAATGTCTATTTATATTTATGTCACGAGATTATTTATTATTACCATTAATTAATATTACGTCTTGCCGATACCCGGCCACTTCACGGGCATTGAAGTTGGCAGCAATGCTCCTCATTCGCCAGCCAAAATTCGTAATCTTTCATCACACCTTAATGGTTCAATATTGAATATATATGGTTTACGATGGGCAAGATGGTTTTTTTTTCAAATCGTTTACAAAGGTTCAGTTCGCGTTAATCCATTGTTAGAAATGATTAATCTTGGTGCTAAATAGCCAAGAAAAATAACACCACACGTGAACGTCTTGCCCATCTAGCAGCATGTAAAATTACATACATTAACCTTTCAATCCGGTGAAAAAATTAGTTTAGTGCGCCTCATTACCGGGAACAGTTATTTCTCGTCTAAGTGATTATTACGATGGAATAACTTTCCTGTTTGAAAATTGCTCAATAAGGGTGCGAATTCCTCACCACTGAAATGCGCCTATGTTCTTCAGCAACTGGGACATATGTTGTCCCAGCCGTACTTTCAAAAAATGTTCACACTGCGACAGTGTGGAAAACCTCTAACAGTACAACGAAGTAAAAACGTGAGATCTTCAAACTTTGGCACTTTTTGCCTGAGATTGTAACTCCCATAGATCCTTAAGGTGGCGTGAAACACATAACATGTCTGTCTCACCCGGTTTGCCTTGAGTGTCGCTACTGTTATTTTCCTCCCGCATTCCTCACACCACCGCATACCACCTCACATCGCGTGTTAAAAATCGCAACGAACGCTTTTTCCCAATATTACCTGTCACTTCCGTAACACACTTAATTCCAATCGGATTAAACTCTTTCAATTTCAATTGAATCGTCATAGGCGGATCAAAAAAAACAATCATTAATGGTACACGGCAAACATAAATCGGTCCATTGTCAAGGACACTTGCCTTTTAGCATCGAAA
>OZ023315.1:61439650-61748389 GCA_964007375.1 Ophion obscuratus | reverse complement strand
CACACACATGCGCACACGACAGAGCCTATATTATGTACACCCGTATCTTGTTACTTTGTACATTATATACCACATAAGAACGCTGCATACACGGGCAACGCGGCACACGAGCGCATTATGTATAAGAGGAAGGACGGCCGAAGTAAAACGTTGGAAATACATACGATGTGCTGACACACATGGCACATACATGTGAGCGCGCGCGCGTACACGCACTGCTGCAAGCACAGGCACAGGCACTGTGTGTGTGAGGTACACGTGTGCGTGTGCGGCGTGGACGCAAAATCGACGATGCGTATGGCGGAACTTTCAGCAGCGTCCTCAAAACAGCCAGATATGCTGATAGTCGAAGCTACGTACAGCGGCTTCGACATGTCCTTTACCCGTTATATGAAACTTTGGCTATGTAGTCCAGTCGAAATAGGATTTCAGTTCGATTTTTTTTTTAATACTTGAGGGGGTGTAATGTAAAATCGAAAATCTCGATTTTCGGGAAAATCCCCCCCGGTGCGTTTGCCGCCATCTTGATTTAAAGAGGGTTTTTTTTTGTTTTTCGAATAACTCGCATATTTTCAACCTTAGAGTGAAAATAATGGTATTCAAAGTTGTGGGAAATGTAATACCCCACAAGTTTGCTGTTTGTAATGTTTACCCTAGGATCGATATTTATAGAGTTAGACTGCTAATAGGGGTAAAAAAACGTTTTTTTTAAAACGTATCTCGTTTATTATCAAGTTTATTGTAAAAATGGTTATAAATAATCGCATATGAAATTTTTATTCCTTAAACTTTGGTTATTAGCATTTTTACCCTAGGGTCAATATTTTCGGACTTATACTTAATTTAGGGGTGAACCTTTTTTTATGTTCAGTTATTTCGTTCATTATCAAGTTTATCGTAAAAATGGTAATGAATGGTCAGGTAGGGAATTTTATTTCCTTCAACTTTGGTCATTACCATTTTTACCCTAGGATCAATATTTTCGGACTTATACTTAATTTAGGGGTGAACTTTTTTTTTATGTTCAGTTATTTCGTTTATTATTAAGTTTATGGTAAAAATGGTGATGAATAATCAGGTAGGGAATTTTATTTGCTTCAACTTTGTTTGTTGGCATTTTTACCCTGCGATCAATATTTTAGGTTATAATGAAGGTGCGGGACAAAAAATATACAGTACAACGTCAATTATTCGAACCTCGATCATTCCAACCCTTAATTATCCGAACGATGACTTACTTTATCCGAACGCTCAATTATCCGAACGTTGGCGCGAAAGATACATTGTTGCTCGCTGACAACGCCGTGAGTAACAATGAGCAACCCAACATAACTTCTTCTTAAACGGCTGCGAGACTTAGCCGCTCAAAAACGCGTTACAGCCGTTCGTCAATTAAAAATGGACGATTTTATTAAATAAGGCATTCGACTTTTTTCAGGTGTTTAAAATACACACACATATATATATATATATTTATAAGTCGAAGAAATTTGAATTACGTACCTGGTTGTCCATCACTATTTTTAAAACAAATTCAATAATAAATTAAAGAAAAAAAATGAAAAAAATTACACCGCTATTTTAATTATAACTCCTAAAATATTGATCCTAGGGTAAAAATGGTACTAACCAAAGTTGAAGAAAATTAAATTTCCTACCCGATTATTTATTACCATTTTTACGATAAACTTGATAATAAACGAAATAACTAAACATAAAAAAGTTCACCCCTAAATTAAGTATAAGTCTGAAAATATTGATCCGAGGGTAAAAATGCTAATAACCAAAGTTGAAGGAAATAAAATTGCCTACGTGATTATTTATTACCATTTTTACAATAAACTTGATAATAAACGAGATAATTAACAAAAAAAACGGTTTTACCCCTATTTGCAGTGTAACTTTATAAATATCGATCCTAGGGTAAAAACTATGATCACCAAACTTGTGGGAAATTACATTTTCCGCAACTTTTAATATGATCATTTTCACTCTAAGGTTGAACATAAGCGAGTTATTCGAAAAACAAAAAAATCCCTCTTTAAATCAAGATGGCGGCAAACGCACCGGGGGAATTTTCCCGAAAATCGAGATTTACACTACCAACCACCCCCCTAAGTATAAAAAAAGAAAATCGAACCCCCGAATTAATTCCAGCTGAACCGAATTTTAGACCTATCTCGACTGGACTAATGTGTATATTTGGGGGAAGGACATGTTCACAATCTTACATGTAACGTTGACTATCAGGATATCTGGCTATTGTGAGGAGGCTCCTTAAACTTTCTAGAGTTGGATTGTGAGCGCACCCGTCTTACTTTGTTATACTTAAGGGCATGTCCAAGATCAACCTAACCTCACAAATTTTCCAGCCTAGTTTTCTCATAACTGGTTGAGTTTTTTTTAGGAAAAACAAGGCATCAGGCTCTGGAGAATTGCCTGACCCAGAGATTCACGATTTCTGTCTGCTTTAAATATTATACGTCTTTGAGAAATTTGTTTTCGAAAAGTTTAGCTATCTCCCTCGCACTCGTATGTCACGTGGTACACTGAGAAAAAAGAATCGTTGAATGTGCAAAAAGCATTTTGTTGTCTCGAAATGTTGTTGTTTCAACAGTTGCTCAGACATGCTAAATAAGCAGATAGTTTAAATGTATCTTTGGTTATTGCCCAACTATACTGTTTTGTTATGCCAATCAAAAATCAAGTTGAACGTATTTAAAGATACAATTTTGTTAGGCCAACTGAATTTTGGATGGATGAACGAATTTTTTTTTCAGTGCATACCTATTTCGCTTCAAGCTTTCCTTGGGCACTTGGCTTTTCTGCTCATTTTCGGAGCTCAGAGTTTCTGTTGTTGTCGCAATCTTCAAAGGCACCCCTTCGACTTCGACGTTATTGCATGAAATGTGACACTTTCCACGTTTCCCCTTAAGAACACGTGTAAAACCGTGTAATCTTTGATTGTCAATATCTCGAATACAGAGGGGTGAATTGTTTGGAAACATTGCAGGCAATCACTCAATAGTGTCTTGAATGTGTCCTCAAGATAAAAAATAAAATCAATAGAAAAACGCCTTGGCGAGACTACTACCTTAAACGTATAGACGGAGCATGCATTTTGTGCAGTGTCGTTTGTGGTCGGCTTAGTGTATTCTGAAAGACGTGGAAGTTATGGATACTTTCTGAAGTGTTCTGAAGAACACGCGGCGTGTTCATGGTGGGTGGATCCGTGGGGTCGAAATCAGTGGGGCAAACGTTTTCTTTTTTATTGCTCGGCGTCAAGAGTCTGCCGCGTCTCTTGATACCCACGCAAGGTGGAACATTCGCTCGTAAGTACCGAAATGGTGGTACCACAAAACATTTTTCATAATTTTTCGCCATTGACGATTGTTGAGAACGCGAATAAATATGTATTGTATATAAAAAAAGTACGGTTGCTAATCAAAATACTAGTAATTCAAATATATTTTTTATTCGTTCGCAATGACGTTATATTTAAATTTAAGGTACTTTTTGCAGAGGTCTGTATTTTGTGGGGGCGTGAGGAGAGCCTTTCTGAACCGTAGGTTAAATTACAGTATGGCGCCCAAAAAAAATAAGTCACAATCAATGAACATACCCAGTGATAAAGTGGAATAAAAAAATTTAGTTAATTTAGGCATTTTTATATTTTCTCTGAAAAGTCACGACTACGAAAATGTTTCCGCTAGTCACATTTTTCTAAGTTTTATCATCAATATTTACTTCAAACATTCGGTGACTCGCTGTTTTTATCGTCGTTACGGAAACTTTAGGCATCTAGAGTTATTTAGTGTATAAATGATTGGATAGAAAGATCACCAGCGTGCCATCTCTATAAAGCGCGATATAAATGAGACGATTTTTAGAGTCGTAATTTTTCGTCAAAAGTTCGGTAACTTGGCTTGAAATTTTACCAGTATACTGGGATGTATTTTTACTTGATTATAGACGAAAAGCAGCTTATTGTTAAATATCCGGGTTGATGAAAAGAAATACCTCAAAACGCATTTAGTGCCTGCAAATGAAGATATGTTTTTATTCAGATATATCTCTTATGCGTTCAAATCAGCGATGTATATTGATCACATGTATATTTCTTTACTTGCCTCCATGAAGGAACACTTGAAACAAATAAGCATTATATTTGAAACAAATACAATCGTCGTGTGCCATGAAGCAACAAAAAAACATTACTTCATTTGAGGGGATTCTCGATAACCCGATTGGACATGTTGTTCCGGCGGCCGGATCACTGATCAGACAGGTTTCAAGATACGGTCAAGGATAGTCTGCCCCGTAGCAACATTTCTGGTCGGGAAATGAAATAAACTTTTTTAACGGTGTGAATCACTGCGAATCATGCCCAGATTAGTTTTCCAAATTCGTTGGATACCCGTAAACCTTATCTTGACTTCCTTCTTTCTTGACGTTCTCATACATGAAGTTTCGCCAACAACACATGTGTGTATGCATATACGATTGTGTATGTACGTGTACATCCGCATACAACGAGTGCACCAGTGAAGCAGATTATGGTATTAGTATTCGAGGCTTGGGAGTAACGTTACTGGGGGTAACGGTACGAATAAATACGTTTAGTAGCTTTTGGTCCAAAGATCCGCAGCTGCATACGGGAACACGCCGAATAAATTTGTCGTTTCTTTTATTCGGCACGATTTCTCCGGGTTCATTCACTCCGATCATGCCCCGTACTGGGACGAAGCAGGTTTTTTTCCATCACTATTCCGATGAATGTACCGATGGCTAAGTGACTGTGAGGCGGAACCGCAATTGTGGGGAATGACCAATGTCATTGCGTTAACGAAGCGTATTGCTGCAAAGGGGCACGAGGAAACTGCATAAAACCCGTGCTGGTACAGTTTATTAGAGCGACGATCATGGCATCAAGGAGTTTGCGACCTCCACCCCAGTTTTCTTGTAACTCGGGGCCCGAGGGCGAAAATAAAACGTCACAGACCCCGATATAGCGTGTAGGGCTGAGCGTAATTAAGGATTTCATCACACCTTAAGAGGTTGGTAAGCCAATATGGGTGCTACACTATTGCGGAGCCTGTAAAATCGAAGAATGTAAACGCAAAACTTCGCCCTTCTCTAACAAGGAACATCGCTTAAAGGGTTAACCCCACTTGCGATTTTGAAAAAATCGATTTTTTTTATTGCATTTTTTTGAAGTATAAGTATCTGAGAATATGTCCTGAAAATTTCAAGTCGATCCGAACGAAATTGACTGAGATATGAGCGTTGAAAGAGAAGAATCCGTTGTGTAAACGACCGGCTAATTGAAACTTGAAACGCGTTTTTCTCAAAATGGCATTTCTGAAGTCGGTGACCAAGATTACTCGAACACTAATGAACCGATCTTCTTGAAATTTTGCAGGCTTATTTAATACATAAAAATGTAGTCTTTAATCGTTCGATTTTTTTTTTCGAAAAAAAAAAATGGCCGTTTTATAGCCAAAAAACGGCCGTTTTTTTTCGTTAAAATCGAACCATTAACTTTGACTGTCGGCCATTTTGTGAAAAATGAATATTTTTTAAAATCCTTCGATTAAAGACTAGCTTATACTTATATTTGACTAAATCCATCCGCATTTTTTTTCAGATGATCCACTTCGCCGCAATGTTGGTCACCGCAAACCGTGTATATAAAAACATTATTTCATTGACGGCCATTTGCCACTAAACAATGTAATATTTTTCAATAAAAAAATCTCTGAAAGTTCTTCAAGATATGTTCTTTAAGATGGTATATTGATCGATTAAAAAAGTTTTGTAGTTATCTTTAAAAAAAATTCATGAAAAAGGCCTGTTTTGCGCTACAAGTGGGGGTAACGCCTTAAGTCTTCGATTTTGTTGAAACTCATATATGTAATAAGGCATTGAAAACTGTTAAACACGTATTTTTTTCGACGTAAAAACGATTTTAAAGAGGGTAGAGCAGTGCAGTTGAGTCAAATGACGGTTTATAATTTTTTTCAATGTTCCTCAAAAAATGCTTACGAGGTATAGATGTATTCTGTAGATGCTAATTTTACATCAAATATATAATTGAAGAGCGAATTTCATCGATATATAATTGAAGAGCAAAATTATGCATTTTTATATTTTTATCACGCGAATGAGAAAAACTTTTGTGTTATAACCAACGTGAAAAAGTATAACATTATCGATGATAATTATGAAGAAAAAACTGCGTCAGTGAATATTTTATACAACTCAGAATAAAATTTGGAGTCATTTATGATTATGCCTATCTATATTTATGTCACGAGATTATTTATTATTACCATTAATTAATATCAAGTGTTGTCGAAATACAACAACTTCGCGGAGATTGAGGTTGGCAGGAATGCTCTTCATTCGCCAGCCAAGATTTGTCATCTTTTATCAAACCTTGATGGTTCGATATTGAATATATATGGTTTACGATGGACAAGATGGGTTTTTTCTTTTCCAAATGCTTACAAAGCACTATTTTTAATCTCTGGTGTTTTGTGGGGAAAACATTTCAGTAGATCAGTAAAGACTCAGTATAGTCTAGCCAGCGTATCTTTTTTTTATATCTTGGATTATGGCTAACACCCCAACCTCCTTAAGGGGGAAAAACCACGCCTTAAAGAAAGGCAGGTCGAGGGGCGATATTGCAGTTTAACCCACAAGCGGTCCGCCGATTTGAAAGGAAGAAAATCAACTAAATCGAAGGCGGATACCTAAGTGATGTTCCTTGTAAGACTCAAACATCTTTGATGATATTAAATTACAGCTTTTGTTAGCGACTAAGGGAGTGTTTCCTCATCTTGAGGCGATGTGAAACACGTTCTGCATCTATCCACTATCGCAATCAGTCGCGCACGTGAATGTTCTTTGCATGAGAGGCGAAATTACAAACGCACAGTTAAAAACGAAAACAGTAATCAACCCAAACTCCAGGTATTTGAGTTCTGCTGGAAGGATGATGAGTGCAAGCGTTTGGGCGCATCAATTCTACGTGCAAGAATTAAGGTGAAGTGAAAGACTTGAGGGTGAAGGAAATAACTTGAATTTGCGAATAGACATTTCTCAGAGTTGAAGAATATTTGCGACCAAAGAAAATCGTCAAGTTCTGCATCAGTAAACTGAGAGCCTGTGGTTTGTTTCGTCTTTAAAAAACTTAACCATCTTTGCGAAAACGGTGTTGGAAAATTTGTGAGGTTATGTTGATCTTGTACATAGTCTTCATTTGTGGAACATCAATGACCCTTGGGAACTAGTTGAACCTAAGATTTCGAATGCAGGGTGGTGGCGGGTTGAAGTGTCAATGTAACCTCACCTTGGTGACTTGGTTCATTGGACGCAAGGGCCCCACTATGCCCAGAGGTGTGCAAGTATTTTTCTGATCAGGGCGTTTTAACAAAAAACGAGATGAATTTGTGCGTCGCGAGCATTCGCAAAGAACCCGCGGCTCGTGTATTCGTATGCGTGCACACGTATATATATAAGCTCGCACCCATGGGCGCTCCCTCGCCGCCGAATAACCCGATCGGCAGTGTCGAATTTCGAAGCTTTTAAGGCTCGATCGGGCGTAAATCAATCTCGTGCGATCGCTCGTGTGCCCTGCTCTCTCGTGCAGCTTGTATACACGCACTGTTATACGATAGGTATAAAGCGGCAGTGGCGACGGCCTGCTGGTTATAGGCCTCGGTATACGAATTCGCGGTCTCGATCCTCGCGACGCGTACAGCCTTCGTTTCGTACCGGACCACGTGTGACAATCCAACATTTTCCCTCTAAATTCCCCAAGGGTTGACAAAATCAAAAGTTGACTCGCCTCTAAACACGGTTAGGTTTTTTTTTCTCTACGAAACAAAATCCTATCCCAGGCCAATACCGTTATTAACTTCGCACGAAACATCGATTGGTCAAATTCAATTCTCGGACAAATTCGCAAATATTCTACCACCTGGGGGAGATGTTTGTTATTTTTTCAAATAGAACACACCATGTATTTGGAAGATGTGGAGGCCAAGGGGACGCATTTGATACGCATGTTTGGAAGTGAATGTTGGGGACGTTTATCGATGGTACTGCCGCAGAAATTTTCGTAGGGATCCAATTGGATCCTCTTACTTATCCCTACTTTCTTATAGGAATCCAAAGGGTCATTACATTGGATCCGTGTACTAAAACGTTACGATCGTACATTGGATTCTCATTGGGATTCCCCATTGAAATGTATGAATCCAATTCAAATTGTAAAGGATTCTCTCATTATCGAACAGAATCCGACACAATTCTTGATGGATCCCATCGTATTCTGTACCATGAATTTTCTGAACCATATATCTGGATATAGAAAATGAGTGGATCTTTAAAAAGTATCAATCTTACCTTAAGAAGGTTGGAGCGGTTCAGTGGAGTTAAATGACGGTTTATGAATTCTTTTTTAAATGAACCTCAAAAAAATGCACACAAGGTAGGGGAGACCGAGGAGGGTTGTGACAATTTTTACTTAAAAGAACATATCTCAATAACGAAACATACCATGATTATGAACTCTATGCCTCAATATATCTCAGTCCTTCCTCTTTTAAAAACAGTCATCAAAGTTAATTAAAATTATAAGGTTTCTCAGAAAATCCGCGAAAACTGAAACTATTCCCTTTGTCACAACTCTCCTATCACCGAGGTAAGTTGTGACAGCTGTGTATCTAGACTATATTTGATAGATAAAAGTACTTTTATCTGAATTACAAGCAAAACTCACTTTTATTTTTGCATAAAAGTACATGAATTATCATCAGACAGAATTGTGCTACAATAACACGAATTATTAACATAACGAGTATTAATAAGTAATTATGGCATAATAACGAGACCAGTCGTTTTAACATCAGTTAAAAATCTTAATAATAAACGAACATTATATATAAACGGAAAAAAACATTGTAAAAAGCATGTAAAATAAGTTAACCAGAAAATAAACTTAAATAGGAGAGTTGTGACAGCGTGTCACAACTCTCCTTGGTGCCAAAAATCGCGACCTGGTCAGAATAATAATTCGTAATCTCGAAACAAGATGCAAACACAGCAAGACAATTTTACGCTTTGAAACTTCAAAAACCACACAATAAAAGAAAAAATAGCAAATTCGCATGACTGTAATATATTACAATATAAATACAATCAAAATTTTGGTAAAAAATTTACTTTTCGGTTTTTTTTTCATGCAGACGTCATACTGACGCAACCGCTTGCCGTGCGTCACTGGCGCCTACTGCGTGAAGTAGTGCGCCTCTAAAGAAAGTATCATGCGCTGTTGCCAGCTCGCTAACGGCCATAGGTTCCGAGAAATACTCCCTGCCACAACTCTCCTCTGTCACAACTCTCCTCGGTCTCCCCTATAGATTTTTCTGTAGATGCTAATTTTTCATGACACATAATTAAAGGGCGAACTATGCATTTTTATGCAGGGTTTCCCGAAAACCAACGATAATATTGCAGGTGCTGACAGGCCAGCTCATGGTGATCCAGAATAACCAAATATGACCTCAGTAAAAGTGTCATAGTTTTCGAGATATTCGCACTTTTTTGAAACTCGCGAAAATCTGTAACTTAAGGCGATATTTCATATATCACAGATGCCATACGGCTACCACATATCACAGATGCCATACGGATACCACATATCACAGATGCCATACAGCTGGTATTGTAAAAACTCTAGATAATTGTCTAAAATACCAGTCCAAAGATATATTTTAAAATAATACTGCGACTCGTCTTCTCTCATTTGATGTGGTTTTTCAATTGCTCACTCATGCAGATTGCTCAATATTTGTTTTAAGAAGACTGGATTTTCATTAATTTTCCGCAGTATTGTTTGGCAAAATGGGAGTCTTGTCGGGTAAAGACGAGGTTGGAAAGCTTGAACACGTGATATGCGATAATGATGGAACTCGTGTCGTTCTAATATCCTGTGTACGGTATACTTTTTGGACTTCTGGTTTTTTGCTCAATCACTCGCACCGAAGTGGTTGGGTCCTTTTTTATTTCTTCCAATACGTATTCATCGTTATTCTCGCAAGGTTTTCCCGCTCCGCTCAAGGTAGACTGCCCGGTAATCCCTTACCGGGCAGTCTACCTTGTGAATAAGCACGATGCACATTTATGAGAATCATGGGGGGTATGTTTCTCGATAAAGAATAGCTGCTTCATTACCGCCACCTTTGCATTCTCCATAACTAAAATGCATATCAGCATATTCCTGCTGAGTGCACTGATGCGTCATAGTTCACACTTACACGTTTCGCTGTACTCAACACAATAATACGAGTCCAAAAGGATGTCAGGACACTTTGTTACTTCCAATAAATCATATGAAAATCAATAGTCAAACAACCACCATAGTACGAAAATACAATGAACGCACGATGGGGCAATGCAACTAAATCTCATTCCACGTGTTCCTCGGATTAACAATCTTCGAATCCGATTTGTCGTCCAGTCGAAATGAACGATTTAGATTCGAAAGAGCTCAATAAGATCGCCGTGCAACAATGTTGCTACCGCATATTCGCCCAAATAATGTTACACGGTAAACATTTTTAGCTCTTTCGAATCGGCATTGCTCAGTTCTCAGTTGTTCGGTTGGTTGTTATTGATAGCACAATCTTTTAGTAATATTCATACAAACAACCGAACCGGAAAATATCCGCATTTGAAAATAGTGTGAATGTTTCGAAAACAATAACACTTTTACTGAGGTCACATTTGGTTATCCTGGATCACCATGAGCTGGGCTGTTAGCATCTGCAAAACTATCGTTGGTTTTTGGGATACCCTGAAGTTTTATTACGTAAATAAGAAACACTCTTGTGTTATTACCAACTTGAAAAAGTATAACATTATCGATGATTGTTATGAAAAAATTGCGTGAGCGAATGTTTCATACAACTCGGAATGAAATTTTGAGTCATTTAAAAATTATGCCTATCTATATTTATGCCACGAGATCATTCATTATTACCATTAATTAATATTAAGTATAGCCGAAAAACGACAACTTCGCGGACATTGAGGTTGGTAGCAATGCTCTTTATTTGCCAGCCAAGATTCGTAATCTTTCATCAAATCTTGATGGTTCAGTATTGAACATATATGGTTTACGATAGGCAAGATGGGTTTTCTTCTAAATGTTTACAGAGGTTTAGTTTGCGTTAATCCGTTGTTAGAAATGGTTTATCTTGGTGCTAGATAGCCGAAAAAATTACGTTCCTCGTAGCGTGAACGTCTTGCCCAGCTAACTGCACGTAAAATTAAATACATTAAACTATTTTTTATCTCTGGTATTTTGTGGCGAAAAAAACTCGTAAAGACTCACAGACACGCCTTGACAATAACATATATTTTTTAAAAAAAGTTGCCTTTGATTGTGGCTAACACTCCAACCTCCCTTAAGAAAGTATAAATCGCTTGAAAAAGTACATATTAAAAATCGATTTGAATCCCATCACTGAAAGTTCACTGTAATCATCGTTTGTTATTTATTTGACTGCACTTCGACATAATATCACCACATACGTACACGCTCACGCAGCATGCAGTTTATGTTTCAATACACCGAGTTTTTTCCCCGTGACTTCTCACATATTTTCGATTCGAACGTGATAAAAATTCTCAAACGGCGTTTATCGAGGAACAGTGCAGAATCCAATTGGATTCCAATGAGGACTCCCTATGTTCGATGTCCCTAACAAATCCCTGTACATTTGTGGATCGATCTTGGGACTCACCACAAAATTTGTCATGTGAGATCGAACAAATTCCGATTGAGAATTTCAAATATAAAGTTCTCAGAAATGTAAATCGGGAAATAGCGCCGAATTCACTTGGATGCTAATGTGGACTCCTTACGTGCAGTGGGCCCATCAAATCCCTATACGCCTCTGAAGTAACTTTCGTGGTGGCGCCGCGTAACGGCTGCCGGCGGCAAAACTTAGATTGGCGCATGGCGGTTAAGACGGAATGACACCTCATCGCGGTCGGTATGGTAGAACAATTATAGATACTCAAAAATCTCTGAAACGGCTCTTCAGATCCCATCGAAACTTTGCCAAACGACGTCAAATAGATAGACAAACAGCTGTCTGCCCCTCAAATATTCTGAATTTGAGGGGCAGATAGCTGTTTGGCTGAAATTATCGGATTAACCCTTGGTACCGTGAAAATGAGGTTTCATAGTACCGTTATAAAATTATTAATGTTTTTAATAGCAAATTTGTGCGAAAATCAAGCACGCAAAATACTAGGTGCGCAACTAAGTTTCCGGGTTTTTTTGACCAATAAAAAATCGAAAATTTCAAGACAAATACAAAAAATGGTTCACTCGAACTATTGTCCCTCGCTATTTACACATTTTTGCCATCTCTCTGGCAATACATAAATACCGCGACGATAAAAAGACGCGTCTTTGGACTGAAACCATTCGTCCAACCAATTTTGTACTGCATCGTAATTGGCCAAGGGTAGCCCACCCAAGCCATGCGCCATCGACCGGAACAAGTGATAGTCTGAAGGGGCCAGGTCTGGCGAATACGGCGGGTGCGGTATAGGGATGGGCGATGTTCGAAATATAATCGATTATTAAGAAATCGATATTTTTTCGAAGTATCGTTACGGAAAATCGATTTTTCCCTCTAAACAATCGACGATTCCATTAATCGAGTATAAACAAATATTGGTGAACCATGAACGGGGTTCTTATATTATTGAATCTCTTCGTCGTACAAACCCGAATCTTTTAATCATTTACTAGTCAGTTCTATCCATACCTGGAATCCATATTTGGAAAAAGATTGCCATTATTAAAACATAAATTTCATAAATACAATCGGATAAACTTCCGAAAAGCGGAAATTTAATTTCGATCTGAAATTCGGCATACACCTTTTTTCAATACTTTAAGAGATTCATGGGTCGTTCGCATCCTCGGCATTTCATCAATGGGGTATCCCGTGAAGGTGTGTTTACCCGTGGCGTTCATATTCTTATGTAAAAACAGTTTGGGGTAGCGTTATTTCACTGCCCCGGGTCCGCCAGGATCGGTTAATTCAGCTCCAGCTGGCAAGCCGTAAAAATCTGTCGAGGACGCAAACGACCGATGTGTTCTGGTAACGTATGTAAAATCCGACTTCGCGAAAACATTTTTTCTCTCTATAATTCTGTTGTTTGACTCAAAATATAAATGTTCATGAAGGTGTTGATTAAATGAAAGCGAAAATGGATGTGAGAACCAGCGATCAGGTTAGGGGGTCACTTCGTTCTCGCAATTCGAATCCTGATCCCGATATTTCCGCAAAATGTAGATCGGAGTTTCGGCACTTATTACGGTTCACGCGTTTTTGAGCTCTCCTGTATTCTTTCCCAGTGGTGAATATGTTACGCGGGTGACGATTGACGCTGTCACTGTATTGACGATAAGCGATATCCAATGAAAGTTCCGCTTCAGTATAGAATTTTTGGATTTCTCATTGGATCTCGCGCATTACTCATCCGGTATCGCGTACAGTGTGCCAAGTCCAACAATCAGAATTCACTTTAGGTTTGTGTTGAAAAAGATGCGAGGACAAGATGATTTATGATTGGCTGTTATATACCAATCCAGGCGTCACGTCCTGCGAGAAGGCATTACATATATGTATTTCGATGTTACTTTATCAAAATCGAGAATCGATTAATCGATCGCCAAAAAAATCGACAAAATATAATCGATTATTTCACCGAAAACATCGACACTTTCAATTAATCGAAAAACATCGCCCATCCCTAGTGCGGTAGCAGATCCCATTTCAGTATTTTTATGGTGTCCTGGACGATGGAACTGCGATGGCACGGAGCGCTGTCGTGCTGCAATATCGCACGTTCGTTTCTCGTGTCCCATTCTGGCCGTTTTTCGAGCATTGCGTGGTTCAAATTGATTAGTTGTTGTCGGTAGCGATGCCCATTGACAATTTCGCTCGGTTTCAGCAGCTCATAGTACACGATTCATTTCTGGTCCCACCAAACGCAGAGCAGTGTCTTTCTTCCGAAGCGACTTGGCCGTGCCGTCGATGTTGACGCTTCGCCAAGCGAAAGCCACGATTTTCTGCGTTTAGGATTCTCGAAATATATCCATTTTTCATCGCCAGTAACAATTCGATGCAGGAAACTCTTTCTGCCGCAAAAGCAAAATTTCGGAAGTGGCTCTTCGATTTTCCATTTGTCTCTCAGTCAACTCATGCGACACCCACTTTCCTTCCTTATGAATTTTTCCCATGGCGTGCAAACGTTTCGAAATACATTGCCGAGTCACATTTAATGCCTCGGCAAGTTGATCTTCTGTTTGAGTGTCATCTTCATCCAATAACGCTTGCAGATCAGCGTCCGCAAATGTTTGCGGTCTTCCCGAGCACTCCTTGTCTCCAGTCTCAAAATCGCCACTTCTGAACCGCTTGAATGAATCTTCACGTTGTTTTTTATGGTATATGTTCGCCGTAGGCCTCCTCAAGTAACCGACGTGCTTCAGCTGCTGTTTTTTTTAGGTTGAAGCAGGAAAGCAATTCTTCCAGCAAATGCTGTTTATTTGGCACAAACTTTGACATTTTCGAGGTTAGAGAAAAGGTCGTTGTGTTGCGATATTTGTTTATATTACGACTGGGTATTCTTAACAGATGTCCAAGCTATAAAGACACCCAACTTCAGACCTGTATGACGACTACATGTGTCGTTAGCGCCATCCATGTGTGAAACCCGGGAAGTTAGTTGCGCACCTAGTATTAGACTGTGCAATCATGGCTACGTCGTAGACGGCACAAGTGCCACCTATCTTATCGGTATACGGTAATTATGCCCGGGAACCTCAAACTACTCGGTCAGGATAATTAACAACGAATATTATTGGTACTGATTTTCTTAACTAGTAATAATTCCTTAATATTAATTTGATAACTATGTTCAGAAATTATACATTTCTAGACATTTCTAGGCAAAGACAAAATAACGCCGATTTTTTTCTCATACATGAATATTTTTTAGGATATCGGAAAATTATCGAAGTTTTTTATTTCTTCGAGATTATAGATGGCTTTAGTACACACGTTTTCTTTCCAGCGGAATTTTTTTACTCGGGCCGATATTAATTTTCGGCCTCCTTGGGCTCCTTGGGCCGATCTTGAGGTTACGAACGGGGCGCATATCTCTAACTTCGCGATACTTCTGCCAACCTGGGCATTATGATATACCAAGATTTACGACGTTGCCAATACGTTTCGCGTTACTTGAGCGAGAAAAAGTCATAGAAAATAATTATACAAAGTAATGAAAACACTTAATGTAAATCACCGAATGTTCAAAAATGCATATTTTTACAAATAAATGTAGAAAAGTAGTTCGAAAACGCACGTTTAATATGACGCTTATTTAAAAGCTAACAGTTGGTAACAGTCAATCGGCTCCGTTCATAAGCATAGGGCACTCCCCTCGTACTACACCCCAGACGGATAAACCCCTTAAAGACCTGAACAGGGCTGAAACACAACGAACCGTAGCCACCTCTGTCGATGCGGGTTTTTCATTGTTGCCCGTTGCCCTCCTATATTGCACATGCGATACTTTGGTAAGCGATTTCGTGAGTGGCGATGAATTCAATGTAATATTTCGTTAGTGGTTCAATATCATTTTTTAAATGCAAAGATCATCAATATAATCTTCTAACATTGTTTTCCTCATAATCGGATAACGTCGAAGAGAACTAAACTTTCGCGCACCACAACGAGTAGGGTATGGTTGTACAGAGCAGTCAAAATCTTACTGTGCGCAATTAGACGAAAAGTCCAAAGCCCCAGACACGTATTATGAGTCTCCAAGTTGGTTGAGGACCCACACCCCCCCCCCCCCCCATGCATATAAATACTATGAAGTACTTTCGAGTACAATAATTCCGAACGCGCAAAAATAATTCGTTTCGGAGAAGAAAAAAATAGATTTTAGAGTGATGGGGCTTCATCGGCCATATTTTTGTCACTGCGAACAATGCTACGTCAAATACTAATCATTAACAGTTTTATGCAAAGTACTGTTGTTAAACAAGTAAAGGATTCATTCGCCGTTTTTCTGACGGCAATCAAGCTTAAATTCGACATCAGAATTGCGTATGCGTACCAAATGAACGCTACTCCAATGGGTGGTCCGATACGATATTTGGTTGGTTTTGTACTTGTCATTTTGGAGCTGCTTATAAATGAGTTTCGACTTTCGACGTTAATAAGAACTTAACCCTCAAAGTGTGAAGGGGTTTTTGGCACCTTCAAAGTGTGAAGGGGGGTCGTTTTCGGCGGCGCGCTATCAAGCACACAATTGTTGATGAAAAAATCTGTAAAAATTCATGGTTCATCCTTAGGATGTCCTTTCGAAGTACGAACAAGAATTTTTCGGATATTGTTATTTTTAATATGTTTTTGACGTGACAACGTCTTATAATTCGATGGAGCCGGCTGCACGCACGAAAAAGCATGACTCATCGCCGTTACCTCGCTCTGAGGCGTTCCATTTAAGGCTTGAAGTGTAAGCGAGAGCGCGGAACGAGCGACAAAGAGGTACAATCGGCCTCCGCGTTCGGCAGCGTTCGGCAGCGTTCGACATTTGTCTCTCTCCTACTTGAGTGATGGCCTCTGTACACTGCGGGCGACGAGCGACGAGCGATCAGCGATATCCAATGGCAACGTCACTCTCATAGAGCATTTCCGTCATACTCGAGCTCTCATTGGATATCGCTCATCGCTTGTCGCCCATCGCGCGCAGTGTGCAGAAGCCATGAGCGATGCGTCCGCGTGGACAGCTGCTATACAATAATACATGTACATGTTTCGTCAAGTATGAAGTGCAGTGAAAAGTGAATGTGGTGTGGATTCTTTCGATATTAAATATATGTTCAGTGATATATTGTCGAATATTCGTGCTTTCATCATTAAAATAAATAGCATCGGTCCGCTAGTGCAGCGATTGTAGGTTATGCTATAATTGACAAAACTATAACAATAAGTTAACAGAACTATTTCACGATGAGTAAAAATCAATTGCTTTACTATTCGATCGAAATAATTATCGAGCGTAGCTATGATTTCAAAAAATTAAAACATAAATGTTAAATCTTCCACATATCATAACAACGTGTCTGAAATGACAGGTTGGACCAGCCAGCCGTCAAAGGGAACAATTTTCTCCTATATCAAACACATTGCGGCGGGCTTTTTAAAAGCTAGAGTTACAAAAATTTTAATGTTTCCAATTTTTCAATTTTAAATTTAAGATTTATGAACAATAATTTAATCACAGTTTATTCTTATAATAAATTATTCAAAATTATTACTTTTTTACAACAAATTACAATTAAATTTGCAAAAATAATTAAGTAACTAATTGAACAACAACTTTTATTCAGTTCACTTGCTGAAAGAAATAATGTCAATACAAAATTTATTATTATAAAATAATAAAATCCAAAATTAAATTTTAACAGTCGAGTAGAAATTTAAACAATAAATTTTATTCAAGTATTTTGTAAATTTAAAATGACTTTCTGAACGAAGAATTTTATGAAAAAATAAAAGTTGTAAAACAATTGCTCAAACACATTCATACTTGTAAAAAATATGTACATTGTAAAAGAATAAATAAAAATTGACATAATTGTATTTTTTTTTTATTGGGTTTGTTCCAGTCGTACAGGGTCCTTCCCTTTTAACGAGCCCCCAATCCGCCTCTACCGCCAATTCCACACCCCCCCCACCTGCGGCCGCAGCCGACTTCCCCCTCTGTATCGTATTCACCATGACATATCTGTCATGGGTATAGGGAAACTGCGGAAAACCTATACCAATACAGCCGGTCATCAAGTTCGCTCCCCAGTCGTGGAACTAGTTTTATTTCGCCGTGAAATGCCGAAGAAAAACATTTCACGACGAAATGTACGCGGCTGGGTTTCGAACTCGGGACCTCCCGGTCCGCAGGTTTAGTGGCGAGTACGCTAACCACTAGACCATCGCACCGGTTCGACATAATTGTATTTATGCGTACAAATAAATGTAACTTGATCAATTCAATTGTGATTTCCATTTACCTCCTTCTCTATATCCATACAAAATATCTATCAAACAAACAAAATTAAAATTTTCTTTTCAAAAATGAAACCCTTCCATCAGTATTTTCTTATGACGTTGTCACGTTCAACTATCGTCAGTAAACCGACTTTACAGGCAACCGATTTTTTTTTAAAACATATAAAGCAATGCGCGGAAAACTTTTTTTTTTTAAATTTTAGTTTGAACATTAGTAACGTGAACGAGATTTAAAAACCGGTTATTTAACGGAAAAATGTTGCTCTTTAAGAAAAAAAAAATATGCAATCAATGTAGAATTGAACCAGATATCCTATTTAATTACGGGAACATGGGTATATTTTTACGAGGTAAAAGTGAGGTATTGAAGGGAAAAAAGCGCTCAACGTCAAAGATACATTTAGAAAAATGGTTTTTTTTTATTAATGTTATTTATAGAATGTTGGTCGACAAAAAAGGTAACATTAGTTGAAAAAAAATTGTTTATAAAATTTTTTTTTATTTTTTAATTTTTAAAAATTGAAAAAAAAATCCACGTATTTCGCACAGCTTATTATGTTTAAATATGCATAAAAAACCGAAAAAAAGTCAAATTTGACCCTGCTCTGATTTGATCTCGTGCTCGTTCCTCGTAAAACTGACTGATGCAGCTGGCCTTGTGCACACATATACCTACCTACCCCTACTTTTTTCTAGTACCACTCAAATGGCGCGCAAGTCGCCGATGTTAGAGAAATTTGAACAAGTAATTTGGGCCCGGACACATGCGACCCTCCTTCACACTTTGAGGGTTAACTAGTACGAAAGATGGAAAATCCGATACATATAGATGATATTGTCCGCAGGAAGATAACGAATAAGTTCTCGATACGGACTGACCTGATACCGTTCAAGCAGCCCATCCTTGTCGCCATGGGCGTTCTCGTAGCTGCTCTTCCTGGCATCCCGCATTTCTCACCCACTTTTCGATCTCGTACGATCGCACTGCGAAAAAAAATAGCGATTGGTCGAATATTAAAATAAGAAACGATAAAAACGATCGTGGTTTCAAATAATAAGTTCGTCTTGTTTTCGTTGGTTTCAGGTCGTTTCCGTCTCCGGTTCACAACGGCGTACACAATGGATCCTCGATGAGCTGTTCGTCACAAGGTGAGGCACAAATGGAACGAGACATTTTTTCGTTTCAATTTTTTTTTTGTTTATTTGTTATTATTACAGTAAAAATTGGAAACTGATCACGGAATTAGTACCATTTTTGTTGTCATGACACATAAGAAGAAGGGGAAGCGTAGAGGGTTTTATATGTGCTTAGAACAGGACTTCATCAGTGATGCTCACATTTGTGTTTGCAACAAGTGCTTATGGAAGGAAGAGATGACGGTAAAAATAATGACTATTTATTGGCAGAGGAATCACAGTGCAGGGGCATCAGCTGGCGGTTGCTCTGTCGATAAGCCATAGTGAGTTTGGTTACACTCCCTTTTACCATCGGCGTTTGTTGCAAATATCATACACTTTCCGGAACATCACTCAAGTGTCCGCCTTCGATTTTATTGAAACTTATATATGTAATAGAGCATTGAAAACTACTCGACACTTATTTTTTGAACGACGGGAAAACGGTTTTAAGGGGGACCAACCCTCAAAGAAAGGTGTGTCGAGGGGTGATTTTGCAGTTTCGCCCACAAGCAGTCCGCCGATCTGAATGAAACAAAAAGCAAAATTCTTCTAATGTAAAACGATGAAAAATTCACTATAGAAGTATTGAAAAATAATTAAATTCCTCCCTGGAAACAGTTTTTCCGCTGGTGAAAAAAATACGTGTCTAATAGTTTCCAATGCTTCGTAACGTATATGAGTGTCAACCAAATTGAAGGTGGGCACTTAATGTCACAGCATGAGGAAGCTTCAGAGATATATTTCCTCGCAAATGAAGAAATTCGCAATGAAATATTCGTTCGAGCTTAAAAGAAAGGCATTCACGAAAACGAATGCTCCGAGAAACTTAGGGATCATTGCTCGTGTCCAATTGTAACGTTTTTGACTGTGACTTGTTTGTTTCCGGGTCGGAAATCAGGTGTGATGGTGAAACAGGAGGCGAGGGACGATGGTTACGAGACGAGTCACGATCCGGAAATGCGAAGCAACGGCGGTGACAGTAGTCAGCAATATCATACACCGCTAACACCTCACACACCACACACGCCTCACACACCGCACACGCCTCTAACGCCGATCTCGGCGACGACGCATCAGCCCCAGCAACCCGGCGCCAACGCCGCCACCCTCGGACAGGTAGGTCACCATTTTTTCGTTCGCATAATTTCAAGGGGAGTAACATCCGTTAACCCACGTTCTCGCCATCATTTAGAACGTCTCGAACTTTCTCGGATAGTGAATTTGTTTTGTTCTTCGTGGCGTTTTGAAGGTTTCGGTAAAGTGCGAGGCTTCCGTGGATCCTTATTCGTTCGTGGACGAGGAAATGTCGATGAGTGGCGGCATGAGAACGGCCAGCAGTCCGGGTGACAATAATCACGAGAACATGACGTGTCCCGGTGGCGCACAATCGGGCATCGTTACGCCGACCTCACCCTCGCCCGGTCCAATGACCACTCAACATCATCTCAATCTCGCTGCAATGAACGGCGTGAATCCCCTACAATTGCCCCATCAACCGAAGAAACGGGGTCGGAAGAAAAAATGCGAGATGATACTCACACCCGAAGAGTAAGTTTTGGCATCTACTTGCCCTTCTCGGAGAGGAAGGTTTTTTTTTTCTTTTCCAAATCTCCATTGGATCGTGCTCAGTATGCATAGAAAACTCGGAAAAGTGGCATTTATAGAAAATGTCGGGAAGTACGCGCGTGCCTACGGATATGTTCTATGCGAGCAAACGATTCAGAACAATTTGAGATGCCGCGGTCAACGGGAGGATAGGGGTTTCAGCGTGAAAAAAGAACACTTTTTTGCGATTTTTTTCATCTATATGGATAGAGTAAATTTATTGAAACCTTTTGTACATTGTTAAGTGTCATTTCAAGAACATTCCGTAAAATTTGTACGCGAAACTACCCACGAACAAGCCGGTGACAAGGCTTTTCCAAGAACGCCTTTGGAAAAACACGATTTGCGGTGTTCACTGTATCTCAGCTAGAAATTATCTGAAATCACGTACCATTAAAATTTAGTCAAAGTATCATTAAATCCTCCCCCAACGGTCTTTGATAGTTTTTTGTCATTTCTAAATTTTTGGTGGTCATGTAAAGTGAAAAGTGCTATTTTTCACGAAAAATTCTGCCATTTCGGGGGTGGAAAACCCCCTCAATGTAAAAAAAATCTCAAACTAACCGTTGGGGGGAGGTATTTTATATGTAGAAAGTGTGTTCCAAGTTTGAAATAAATCGGTCATGTAGTTTTCAAATGGCAGTGAACACGGACTTTGAAAAAGTGGTTTCGAGAAAAACGCGTTTGAAGATTGACTTGAAATTTTGGGATTGTATTCTTGAAATGTTTAACTATAAGAGACAAAAAAAATCGATTTTTCAAAAGTGCACACCCCTACCCTCCCCTTAAATAGGGTATTTTACTCTATGTAAGAAAAATACTAAGAATGTGTAAGTAAGGTAGTTTTCGCAATAAGCAACCTAATAATGTTGGTTTTAATTGATAAGAACACAAAATAAATGTTCTAATTCATTTTAAAAAAAATACTTTCTCTATCTGTTCAACGAACATCCCCCATGGAAATTTACATACGCAAAAATATACTGCAAATTTATTTTATTAATAATTGTAATATATGTGAAATGTATGCCATACATTGAAAATATATGTTGCATATATGTGCCAAATTCTAATTTTCGTAACGTTTTTATATATGAGATGTATATGCGTGGTATTACTGTATATCAGTGTATCATATATCAATGATATATGTAGCATTTACCCTGCATATATACCACATATACTTAGCATATATGTTGCATACACACTGCATACATATCACATATATACTGCATAAATGGTACATATATGACATATATACAGATATGCTTAGCATATCTGTATATAGTGTTTATATGTAATAATATACTTTAACTGTAAGTTAAGTTTTTTTAAGCTTACGTTTTAAGTTTTATTAAGTTTAACTGTAATAGTGTTTATACACAGCATATATTTCTTACCAGGAATATGTATCAAAAATGTATGCGTCATATACGACGCATGAATGACACATATATGTGTCATATATGACGCATACATTTTTTATATATTTTTCTGACAAAGAAAATAGATTGAAAATATATCGAAAAAAATATGCGTCGTATATGCCTCATATATGCATCATATATAGTATTTGTACGTAGCATATATTTTTTTGGTCAGAAAAATATATCGAAAATATATGGGACATATATGCGTCATATATTTGGTGCAAATATACTGAATATATACGTATTATTCTATTTTTCGTCACTATATATGCGACCGATATATATCATATATCATATATCATATATATCATATATATATATATGATATATATGATATATATGATATGTATCATATATATGATATATATGATATATTTTCTGCATATATTTTACATACATAAAATTCCATGGGGGATGTAAGACGGTAGCCGCCATAATGGATTCCGACGACGTAACGTCATTGACATAGTAAACAAAGAAAGCGGTAGACGTATTACTCTCTAACCTGTGAAAGAAAGCGTCAACAACTATACATTCTCGTTTGTCATAGTTAATTGCAAATTTTCAAATAGTGATCTGTACTTCAAAAAAGAACAAATGAGTTTTTTTTTCAGACTTTGGATCTCTTCTCGCAAGTTTTAACCAAGTCTTCCTCATATTTATATCAATTGGCATTTTAATCCACAAATTTCCCGGTGTTTTTACCCTAGTATTCTTACGTTTAGGAACAACACACCAATGATAGGGATTGTAACTCACTTTTAACCAAAACAAATTACGTATTCACAATCGGTGCAGCGTTCATGTTTACTATGCAAGTGACGTCACGAACAGAAGCAGCAGAGTGGCTAGCGTTTTCGCGTGGAAATTTGAAATGTAAAATTTAAATGCATTTTTATGGCACTTATCGATCTCATAAAATAGAAATAAAAATTCCAGTAGTTTATTACCACCAAAGGATGAATTTGAGATACCTTTAAAAAAAGGGTGTCATATTCGATTGTCTATGCGTGAAGAATACCACTGAAATTTGAATTAATCAACCAATTCTGTAAACGCCCGAAGTCCCACGAATTGAAATATCGGGATAACTTTTTTTACTTGCGGAGAATATTATTGAAGGGCCGGTTGGCCGCCAATTTGGCCCTAATACCTTCATAGATCCAGATATTATGGGATTTGCATGTTTTCGAAAAATGTTTATGTCTCTGCTGTAAGCATTTCAATGGACTATCGAACGAACTTTCTCGTACAGAAATAGAGTTTCATTAGAGTCTGATGGGTATTGAATTTTGTCGAAATCGGTGAATTCGATGAGATTTTACGAAACTTTTAATTTTTGGCAAAAGATTTGTCAATATTGAAAATAAACTTCTCGCAAATTTCGAGCTATTCGGCTATTCTCTGTCACGAATTCCATAAATTCACCTAACTATAGGATAGCTGGGTTTCAATTTGTTCTGAATCGCTTGAGGCGCCGAAATATCAAAAGATTGTCAGTTTTTCGAAAGATGTTTGCGAATTGAATAGAATTTTGAAAAAGATGTTTGGTTTTATGAAATGTTTAGTTTATTAAAAGATTTTTTGGGCAGCATCGGAATATAATTTGTAAAAAAGGGCACGACTTAACACCTTAAAAACGGCTTCTTGGTCATTTTATTTTTCTGGGAAAATAACGTAAGAAAAAGTTGGAAAATTTTCTCTGTGAAGTATCCAGAATTGAACCACAAGATTTTCTCGCAAGGAAAGCTTAGTGAGCGAAATAAAATGATAAGAAAGCAAAGCGCGCGTATCTCATTTTCTCACTTTATGTTTTTGTTATTACTTTAGCCACAAATAAATCATACCTTAGATCCCTTGTTTTTTTTTTATAGCCACGTTTTTATTATACTTCTTCTCACGATCTGTCTGTACGTAGAAAATTTCGCCCTTTTCGATCTCAAATTTCTACCTCTATTTCGGACCTTTCATTCGAAGATACATAAATATGGCGATTATTAAGATACGAGCAGAATATTTTTATAAATTTCGTTATCCCTTAATTTATTTCAAATACCAATACTGTACGTTAATGTTAACATGAATAATGTATACTATAGAAAATCTCCGGAAAAGTATAAGAAGGCGATGTGTCGTGTACCTTTTATCCAATATACGTACTTGTTAAGGGAGCTTTCCAGTGTGACAGCCCGAAAAATCGCTGTTTTTCGCGATTTTTTTTTTTTTAAAGAAAAAATAATCTAATCGGTCTGGTTTTTTTTTGTATATTAATTGGGTATTGAAGAATACAAAACAATTTTTTAAAGATCGATTTATTTATTAATTAATATCTATAAAAATGATGAAACAATTGTTGCAGAACATGCACTTGGATGTGGTGTCCACGTTGGGGGTCACAATTTTGATCCGAAACAAAAAACACAAAAAGATTATTGATCGGTATATAATTGGCTTTCGTGCTATGGAGGCTTTTTTTTTTTTTGCAAAAATGGCGCCGGTTTGAACGAAAAGTATCGATTTTAGCATTTTTTTTGGCAGTTTTTTTTACAAAAAAATAGGAAGATGTAAAAAAAAAAAAGCTTCCATAGCACGATAAACAATGACGTTAAGAATATTGTGTAAAAAATTCAACTCGATAGCTTTAAAACTCTGCTCTCCAAGTTGGACACCGTTTTGAAAAATGCTGTTTCGAGAAAAACGCGTTCAAAACGCGATAAAGCAAAAAAAAATCGATTTTTTGAAAATTTCACACTGGAAAGCTCCCTTAAGGGAGACTTTGTCCTTGGAGAGCCATATTTCATGTGTTTACATTTTATTTTTTTTTAAAGGAAACGAGTAAAGCTTTTTGAGTGCGGTTTTTTTTCTTGCTTTTATTCATGATATACAGAACGTTAAAAAATATTTTTTTTGAAAAAAAAAAACCAAAATGGCGGCCGTTGCAGCTCCGCGAAAACAGGTCCTCAAATCGCGGGAGGTAAACGGCTGACATCACTGCCCCGTCTTTGTTGATCTCAAACACAAATTCAAAGCATATTATCAATCTGTTACCCTTTGGTCATGGAATGACGGATGGGTTTTTCGTTTAGTACAAATTTCGGAAAATGGCGACACTTAAAAAAAAATCGAATTTTCGCGTTTTTTTTTGCGCATAAAAAGATAAATAATAAATGCAAAAATGTATCTATCGAAAAAACGATCGGTCATTCCGTGAAGACGTATTTTCTGAGTATGCTCTCCAAATTTCAGGTCGATATGTTAATTACAGCGGTCAGTAGAATGTCAGCCATTTTTAAAAACGTGTTTTCGAGAAAAACGCGTTTAAAGTTTTGTAATGTGTTTACACAAATGTGTTTATAATTACCGCTAATCGGCAATGCCTGGTCCATAGAGGCATCCCTCCTCTTCTTCTAGCTGCTCATGTTGAGCCGAGGACAGTCTCCCTTAAATTTTTGCGAATTCGATAATCTTGACGTTTAAAATTTACGAGTGTTACTTTTTGGCTTATCGGACGAAATTTGCCGATTTTTTGTGAAAAATTGGTTCTAGCGCAGTTCGAAAATATCGCTACGCGAATCTCAGTTTAAACACGGAAAACTTAACAATTTCCATGTCCACGCTTGCTCTTTTTCTTGCTGCTCTTTATACATCCAATATTCGGAGTACATGCGCTTATATTAAAATATCCACATACGCTGTATGTCCTCTTCTCGTATTTTCAAGAGTTCACATGAGGGTGGTACATACTTGATTAGCCACGATACATGAAAAGTTTAATTAGGAAAGTCATTGTGTAATTCAACAAAATATTAAAACGGAAAACAGGCTGAGAAATTAAAGGAAACGTTATAGAACGTGAAAATACATGCACCAAGGAGACTTCTCTTTTTTCTTGTTTAACCATTTTTATCCGTCACGTTGTTCGCAGGGCTGAGCTCGCGGAGGCGAAAAAACGAGCCAAGACGTACAAGGAGAGAAAGAAGCACGACAGATTTGACGGTATGCCGGAGGAGGAAGTCAGCAAGAGAGTTCTTCCCGATCACCTCACTAGCAATCTTGACATCATCATAGTGAGTCTCTTCAATTGGCCATTAAGAACTTCTTTTTTTTTCCAACTCTTCGATTAACTCTCCGAAATGAACAAATGCATCTTAAACGTATTTTTTGTTTCTTTCGAAAAGAAAATGGTTTCTATACTTAAAAAGTCAATGGTAGTTTCGTCCATGTCCCGTGGCAATTAGCTGAGACAATACTTGGGTGGGTGACCTCGTAGTGGCGTATTGGCTTGCACGCTGATTACCAAGCGGTGACAGCCTTCGATTTTGTTGAAATTTGGATATGTTATAAAGCACCGAAAAGTAAGCGTACGTATTTTTTTATCGGCGGAAAAACGGTTTTAAGGGGTGAAACCACCCCTCGAAAAAAAGGCATCTCTAGGGGTAATATAGCAGTTTCACACACAAGGAGTCCACCGATTTTAAGGCGTTACCCCCGCTTGTAGCGCAAAAAAAGGCCTTTTTCATGAATTTTTTTAAAGAAAACTACAAAACTTTTTTAATCGATCAATATACCATCTTAAAGAACACATCTTGAAGAACTTTCAGTAATTTTATTATTGAAAAATATTACATTGTTTAGTGGCAAATGGCCGTCAATGAAATAATGTTTTTATATACACGGTTTGCGGTGACCAACATTGCGGCGAAGTGGATCATCTGAAAAAAAAATGCGGATGGATCAAATATAAGTATAAGCTAGTCTTTAACCGAAGGATTTTAAAAAATATTCATTTTTCACAAAATGGCGGACAGTCAAAGTTAATGGTTCGATTTTAACGAAAAAAACGGCCGTTTTTTGGCTATAAAACGGCCATTTTTTTTCGAAAAAAAAAAATCGAACGATTAAAGACTACATTTTTACGTATTAAGGGGTAAGGCCACTGTAACGGCCCAAAAAAAAAGGTTTTTTCACTAATTTTTTGCTCCCGTAATTGAAGGTATTTGAAAAAAAACTTTAAACGGTGTTATCGGGCATACATTAAACTTTATTATAAAATTTTTTTACAGTAAAAAAAAACAAAATGGCGGTTCCACAGCTATCTTCCCGGGACATGTTTTGCTTCCAGGGCTCCGCGGCACGCAGCACCACTGGTGCACTTTTGAATCTAGAACAAAAAAAAAACCATTAATCTAGAGGGCTATAGCTAGAGAATGTCGATCGGATTTTAAAAAGTATCAATTTTTGTGGATTTGGCGTGCGTTTGAAAAAAAAAAATTGATTTTTGACGAAAAAAACGGCAAGTTTTTTGTTAATAAAAAATCAATAAATAAAGTTCTTGAAAATTCCGATCGACATTCTCAAGATAATGTAAATGTTCACATCTGGTTAAAATTTCAAGTAAAAAAAATGAAAATTGTTCGAGTTATGCTGCGTGCCATTTTGAAAAACCATGTTTCGAGAAAAACGCGTTTAAAGTTTTGCGAATAGTTTGTTTGGGTTTGTTTGGGTCGCACAGGACCTTTTTTTTCTTATTCTAGAGGGTTTAAACTATTTTTTAAGCCAATAAAAAAAAATCGATTTTTCAAAAAATTTACAGTGGCCTTACCCCTTAAAGTTTCAATTAGCCGGTCGTTTACACAATGGATTCTTCTCTCTCAACGCTCATATCTCAGTCAATTTTGTTCGGAGCGACTTGAAATTTTCAAAACATATTCTCAGATACTTATACTTCAAAAAAATGCAATGAAAAAAAAAATCGATTTTTTCAAAATCGCAAGTGGGCGTAACCCCTTAATGAAACAAAAACGAGAATTCTTCTAATCCGAAGCAATGAAAAATCCACTATAGTGACGTTGCAAAAAAAATTAAGGTGTGAACCACCCCTATATTAAGGGGTGATTTCACCCTTTAAAACAGTTTGTTCGCCGATAAAAAAAAATACGTATCGCTTACTTTTCGATGCTTCATAACATATCCAAATTTCAACAAAATCGAAGGGTGTCACCCGAGGGATGTTTCGTGTGAGTTTTATGACCAAAATCCGGTGACAGTAAAGTCGCTCATATCGGCACAGGTTTTCCACAGTTTTCCTGTGGCTTCGTGCAAATACGATATACTAAGGCATAAGGAAAAAGTGTCCGTGAACGACACCCGGATGATCTCTCACTCAGAAACTGAAAATAGTGCAGATCGGCGTAGGGCCCCACATGGAAATAAAATATATAAAAAATATATCAAAAGATACATAAAACATATATTAAATACATTTTGTACGAAAAGTTGGATATGTCAAGTATAATTTTGGATATGATTAAAAACCTATACGATATATAAATATAAATCCATTTAAGATACATCTTAAATATATCAAACATACAAACTGAATGTATGTTTTATATATTTTAAATATGGTTCGTTAAGCAACTTGAATAACAGATGACGTTGCAAATGAAAAACATCTTCAAGTCGGTATCTCGCGAAGACCTAGCCGCACTAGCCGGAATAAATGATCGAACAAAAAAATTGAAGGTTATGTAATCTCGTAATTCTATTCGATTATCGCTCTCTATGCGAACGCAATTAAGTAATTGATCCGATAATGTTAGTTACTCTTGTAAATCCACACATTTCTCAATAAACTAACTCTGTGTATTGTACGATATGCTGACGATACGAAAGTTAATTTAACAAGTAGAAATAGCTCAGTGGGGAACGTCCCAGCTCATCACTCAGAGGTCCCGGGTTCGAAACCACCTTACGGGGTGTAAGCGTCTGATATAATTTAAATTTGAACCATTAATATATTTGAACCGCAAACACCATAATCGTAGTTAAGGACAAGAAAAAAATATCGTAAAAGGGTGCAATGATGTAAATAACGTCATAACAAAATTTTTAAGACTATTTCAAGTATATTTTAAATATATTTCAAATATATCTTAAATACACGTTGAATATATTTCAATAATATTTGAAATGTAGTATGAACATATTTCAAGTATATTTTAAACGGAGTATGAACATATATCGTGTATATTTTAGATGTAGTTTAAATACATTTAAAGTATATTTCAATGATAAGTCGAATACAGTTAAAATACATGTGTAGTATATTTTAAGGGTAATTTGAGTACATTGTAAGTATATTTTCAATATAGTTCGAATATACGTAACGGCCTATCCAACATATATATTTTTATATACATTCTGAAGATCTATTTTCGGCGAAAACTTTGATATCGCGAATATATTTTTAATGCATTTCCCGTATATATTGCACATATCTAATCTATATCTAAGATGAATAATATATATCTGAAATATATTTTACATCCTTTTTTAATGTATCGAAAAATATAGTTTTACATATATTTTATTTCCGTGTGGGGCACAAGCGAAAGCAATGAGATCGCGTTTTCCATATTCGATCTATATAGTTATTGGCTACGTTTAATTGAACAAGGAGTACGGAAAATGTAAAGTGCTCGCGTGACGAGCAACGAATGAAAATGGCTGCGAAAATTCGGGAAGGATCGATACTGCGGGGATATTTAAAGAAGATGCCCAACGAAGATGCCTGATTTCACGCTGTGAAATTTGCACCGTTGAAAGGCTACGAATTTTTTCATTCCTTTATTTAAGGCTTCTAAAAAATCAGCTTTGCTTTGTTCAAACCTAAATCTGACGAAAAAAAAATTAAGACGTTTCAAACTAAATTAATTTTCGTTGCGTTTCAACGATGCTAAATCATTTGATTCTAACGGGAATTACAAACGAAGTCTCCACTCCCAAAGCTCTACAGTGTTCGTGCCCGCGTACTGAACATTTCGTATATCGCATCGATCCGAAAATAAATTTGAAAAATGAGTGAAGAGTACATTGAGCGAGGAGTATAGCAGGGTATGCCTTGAAATTTGCAATTGCTTTGTTCGTTTCTCTGTTTCCCCGATGCCGCGCGTCTCTACGATACTCGTTCTTTTATTTTATTTACTTTTCTTTTTTATTTCGCCGCCAATTTCGTCACCTCACTCCCGATCATTTCGATTGCTCGTTGAACTTGTTCAACGGGGCACTGGCGCAGCGTGTGAACAGAGCCAGCGGCATCGATGTACACAATGACACGATCCTCCGATACACACACACCGACATTTTTAGGGGACATACAATCGTTGCCAATAATTGCTCTCTCTCTCTCTCTCTCTCTCTCTCTCTCTCTCTCTCTCTCTCTCTCTCTCTCTCTCTCTCTCTCTCTCTCTTTCTCTCTCTCTCTCTCTCTGTCTCTGTGGATCCCTCTCCGGGTATTTTCTGGATTTGAAACTCGGAGCTCCGGTTCATTGCTCGAAACGCGACGATCCGAGGAAATTCGGTTATTTCGTCGACGCGTTGTAATCGCGGTCAAATGGTCGTTAACCCCCCCTTCCGCCCACCCTTATACCAACATCCTCGCGCGAGTTTCACCGTACGACTATTTTATACGCGCCGTTGCACGGTTCGTGCATGCATATATATTGTGTATGACACATGGAGCTTGTATTATATTTGTTGTTTCGGTAAAACAGCGTTTACGTGTTCTATCCAGCGTGTCTATCCGAAAGACAAAGCGATTCTCGGCAAATCCTTATCTTTTTTTCACGTTACTTCCAAAACTTATAATAACAAATTGGCAACATCAAGATCAACGATTCGAGACGTATTTTTAACCCTACGTTGACTGGGTCATTTTGTTACCCGGATGAATTTTTCGTAAAATGCTCACTTTTTGGCAAAATTGGAAATTTCCAATCATTTTTCAAAACGATTTAATTTTATATTTTCCGATTTTTCAATATGCGGACATATTGAGAAATGCTTAAAGTGTATCCCTGATTGTTGTCAATAAAAACCGACCGAAGGGCTGTTAATGGCAGGTGAATGAAGTACTGTCCGGGTCAAATTGACCCAGTGTGTCAGGATCGTGGCCAAACATAAGTGTGTCAACGGAGGGTTAAGGCATATCTATAATCTCAAATAAATCTTACATCGAGAGATGAAACGGCGCAATCAGGAACATTCTTTGTACAAGAGTATGGAACATTCCGCCGCGAAATCGAATCGAATGCAAAAACCATTTTTTTATTTTTGAGAGAAATTTTGTTGAGACAAAAAGGGTAGATCGGACCAGCTTAGCGGAATTCCGTTATAGGGCAAAACTGAAGAATGTACAAACAAACAAATCCAGCTCGTCTAATACTACAGGATATGCGTGTTGGAAGACGCAGCAATTAAGGTTCCGCAGTGATTTGTGCAATCGTATAGACCACCAATGCATAAATAATATGTAGTCATTATTATTGTGTAGGTTGGACTGCAATCATTTATTGCACACTAATTCCAGATTCAGTGACAATTTAGGGCGGGAGGGGAAGGGCTTTGTTTAACGGCGGGGTAAAGTTAATTCGGCGAAAAAAAGGCATGTTTTTAAGATTTTTTCTGGCGTAACGAATAGTGTTCGTTTATTGAAAAATTTACATATAATAAAGTAACATTTGAACAACATTCTCCTAAATTTGCATTGCAAAATATTCAAAATTGAGCGAGTGAAAATTAAACCACGGAGGCGCCTCGAAAAAAAGTTGGTTTGCGGTGTGCACCATAACTCGCAACAGAATCATTTGAAACAAAAAAATCAAAATGCATTTGTTAAAGGAGATGTTTCTCGAGGTAACGACGGGAGGATTTTTTTTTTTCGATTTTTCGATTTTTCGTAGCACTTGGGAGCCAAAAACCCGATTTTCGCGAAAAAAATCGGCTAATTTGTTGTTGAAAAATTAGTAATTATTTTTAAAAAAACAAAAAGCTCTCGACAGTACCTGGTGAATTATGTGAAGAAGTACTGTGCAAAATTTCAAAGCGATTCGTCCAGTAGATTTTGAGTTATCGTGCACACGGACTTCAAATATGACAAGTCTCAGAAAAACGGTTTGAAAAACGCAAAAGAGAAGAGAACGGCATGGAGCAATAGACGCTCAAATACTCATAACTTCGTCAATTTTACTCCGATCGACTTGAAATTTTAACACAATATTCTTGATACATTATGCATTCATTTAAAAAATGAAGAAAAAAAATTTAAATACTTTACTCCGCCCTTAATGTTTGAGAGTCTATTGACAAGGCTTCAAACAACACGCGTCAAACTTATTTGTGCAGTCCGCTTATGGAGTTTCTATAAATTCAACTTAGCGATACTTTGGTTGTCCACACCTTTCGAACTTGTTAAAGAGGTTGGAGCGATCCAGTTGAGTCAATTGACGGTTTATGATTTTTTTTTCAACGAACCTCAAAAAATGCATGCGAGGTATAGCTTTATTCTCTATATGCTCATTTTTCGTGAACTATATAATTAAAAGGCAAAATTATGCATTTTCATATTTTTATTACGTAAATAAGAAAAACTTTCGTGTCACTACCAATTTAAAAAAGCATAACACTATCGATGATTATTATTTTTTTTAACTGCGTCAGCGAATGTTTTATACAAGTCAGAATGAAATTTTGAGTCATTTATAATTATGCCGATTTATATCTATGTCACGACACGATTTATTGTTACCATTAATTAATATTCAGTGTTACCGAAATACGGCAACTTGTGGACATCGAGGTTGGCAACAATGCTCTTCATTCGCCAGTCAAGATTCATAACCTTCCATCAAACCTTGATCGTTCAATATTGAATATAAATATATATGGTTTACGATGTGCAAGCTGGAGTTTTTTTTTCGAAATGTTTACAAAGGTTTGGAAAAGTTAATCCGTTGTTAGAATGGATTCATCTTGGTGCTAAATAGGCAAAACAATTACATCACCCGTAGCGTGAACGTCCATCTAACCGCATGTAAAATTACATGCGTTGAACCAATTTTTTATTTCTGGTGTTTTGTGGTGAAAAAACTTCGAAAATTTCCCAACGTTTAGTTTAGATAATAACATATTTTTTTTAAATTCAATCTTGGTTTGTGGCTAACGCTCCAACCTCCTTAAGGTAACGTAACAGAAATAATTTCGATAAAAAATTCTAATCAAATTCTAGTACGTAGAATTTCATCGGATTTATCAAATCAACGGTTGAACAATTAGACTGGGGGACGCATTGCGAATCTCAGTAAATCTTAATGTTTCGCAAACGGGACTTGAAAAGAAAAACAAAAATTTTGCTGCTATTTTCCATGCAGGGGAAAACCCTTTAAGGAGTAAGGCCACTGTAACGGCCCAAAAAAAAGGTTTTTTCACTAATTTTTTGCTCCCGAAATTGAAGGTATTTGAAAAAAAACTTTTAATGGTGTTATCGGGCATACATTAAACTTTATTATAAAATTTGTTTACAGTAAAAAAAAACAAAATGGCGGTTCCACAGCTATCTTCCCGAGACATGTTTTGCTTCCAGGGCTCCGCGGCACGCAGCACCACTGGTGCACTTTTGAATCTAGAACAAAAAAAAAACCATTAATCTAGAGGGCTATAGCTAGAGAATGTCGATCGGATTTTAAAAAGTATCAATTTTTGTGGATTTGGCGTGCGTTTGAAAAAAAAAATTGATTTTTGACGAAAAAAACGGCAAGTTTTTTGTTAATAAAAAATCAATAAATAAAGTTCTTGAAAATTCCGATCGACATTCTCAAGATAATGTAAATGTTCACATCTGGTTAAAATTTCAAGTAAAAAAAATGAAAATTGTTCGAGTTATGCTGCGTGCCATTTTGAAAAACCATGTTTCGAGAAAAACGCGTTTAAAGTTTTGCGAATAGTTTTTTATTGGAAAAAATTAAAAAAAGAAGTTAAAAGGATTTAAACTATTTTTAAACTAGAGGGTTTAAACTATTTTTTAAGCCAATAAAAAAAAATCGATTTTTCAAAAAATTTACAGTGGCCTTACCCCTTAAGAAAAATTACTTTTCACGATTTTGCTACTTTTTAATGGAGATCCCGAGGGAAGCATTTATTTGTAAAATTTCATGTGCATGGGTTCAAAACAGTCGAAACTGTGAGGCTGTGCTAGACGGATGGACATAAACGGAAAATAAGGATTCCTTGGTTGACTACGAAATCCTAAAAATGACGTCTGAGGAGAAGCACTCCTTTTTCATTCTGAAGGGAGGAGGTTTGTCGCCTGTTACACGAAAGAAATAGTTACTTCTAAACATACCGTGATTATTGGATTTCCGTAAATTGATACAGTATTAAAAATCGACCGACATGTGGAAATTTACCATACGAATGTTTTAATTAGATTTTTGGGTTAGCATACGGAGAGATCCAGCCCCTTTTAATCCCTCGAATACTCGAAGTGTCCGTTCACCGCATTTTGTAAACTCGATTTAGCCGGTTGCGCAAGAACACAATAATGTAAGAACCCGCGCATCGAATCCAGTTAGGAGCGTTGAAATGAACAATCTGCATAACGCAATAGTGTAGCAAAGCCGAGCGCGTAAACGTAGCGGTTTGTCACGTGAAGCTCACATACACGCACGGGTGCACCGCGTGATATATCAAATTCGTGCATAAATGTACGCCGCTCAATTTATATACATCGAAATGCTTCGCAGTTCAAGGATTTGTTTATTTCTTCATTCGATTCGTAGTCCGTGACTAGAAAAAGAAAGCCGCACAGAAGAAGAAAATAAACATTTTTCTACCTTAACGGCGGGGTAAAGTTAATTCGGCGAAAAAAGGCATGTTTTTAAGATTTTTTTTTGGCGTAACGAATAGTGTTCGTTTATTGAAAAATTTACATATAATAAAGTAACATTTGAACAACATTCTCCTAAATTTGCATTGCAAAATATTCAAAATTGAGCGAGTGAAAATTAAACCCCGGAGGCGCCTCGAAAAAAAGTTGGTTTGCGGTGTGCACCATAACTCGCAACAGAATCATTTAAAACAAAAAAATCAAAATGCATTTTTTGAAGGAGATGTTTCTCGAGGTAATGACGGGCGGATTTTTTTTTCCGATTTTTCGATTTTTCGTAGCACTTGGGAGCCAAAAACCCGATTTTCGCGAAAAAAAATCGGCTAATTTGTTGTTGAAAAATTAGTAATTATTAAAAAAAAACAAAAAAGCTCTCGACAATACCTGGTGAATGATGTGAAAAAGTACTGTGCAAAATTTCAAAGCGATTGGTCCAGTAGATTTTGAGTTATCGTGCACACGGACTTCAAATATGACAAGTCTCAGAAAAACGGTTTGAAAAACGCCGAAGAGAAGAGAACGGCATGGAGCAATAGACGCTCAAATACTCATAACTTCGTCAATTTTACTCCGATCGACTTGAAATGTTAACACAATATTCTTGATATATTATGCATTCATTTAAAAAATTAAACAAAAATGAAAAAAATAAAATTTAAATACTTTACCCCGCCCTTAATTTTTCTCCATATTCCGTATTGAATTCCAAAAACGGCTCTCATTGAATTTAAGATCAGGGGACCAGAGAAGCTGCTTGTTTCACAACTGCCACTGAAATCACATCGTTTTTTAATTTGATCGCGGCCGTCATTATGAATTTAACTAATCTTTCAACCGAATTCGAAGTACGGGTGACGACCTCTTAGGTCACAAAAAAACCTCGATGTGCAGTCATTGCAGTTTGTAAAATTTTGTATATATATTTTTCAATCGGCCATGTTAGAATTGGGCGTGTTGTTTAGGCGACGATGCGATATGAAATGAGAAACATTAAAGATTTTTTGCAGTGAGAAAGTGAAAACGTTCACGTAAAATTTACATCGTACACAAACACTATTGTGGCACAAGTAGGTTTAAAATTGTTTCAATGAGAATTAGGGTTTTATTGTGAAAAAAAAAAATGGTACCAAATTGATTACACAAAGTATCGTCCATTCCAGCCATTCTCCATTTTACCCACCCTTCTGGCAGCATACGAATTCCGCGTTGAAAGAACGACTGGTCTTTAGAGGCAATTCAAGAATCGACCCCTTTTTTGCATTCCTCGAAAGAACGGAAGTGCTGCTCAAACAGGCGATGAGTCATTGATCGAAACAAGTGGTAGTCCGAAGGAGCAATGTCTGGAGAATACGGCGGGTGGGGTACGATATCCCATTTGAGTATTTCCAAGTAGTTTTTGACTGGCATTGCAACATCTGGTCGAGCATTGTTGTGCTGCAAAATCACTTTGTCTTGTCTCTACTCATATTCCAGCCGTTTCTTCTTCAATGCACGACTCAAACGCATCAATTGTAGTGGGTAGCGATGCTCCGTGATGGTTTCGTTCGGTTTTAGCAGCTCATAATATACTACACCCAGCTGATCCCACCAAATACAAAGCATAAGCTTTGATCCATAAATATTTTGCTTCGCCGTTGTTGTTGATGCATGGCCAGGCTTACCCCATACCAGGATTTCTTACGCTTTGGATTGTCGCAATGAATCTACTTTTTATCACCAGTTACAATTCGATGCAAAAAACGCTTCCGTTTTTGCCGTTGGAGCAGCTGTTCGCAGGCGAAAAATCTCCTTTCCACGTCCATTGGCTTTAAGGGACAACTGTGACCCCTTGTTTTGTTGCCATTTTTCAAGAATTTTTTTTTGTGGGAAAGAAAAGAGATATTCGAAAAAAAATTTTTTTGTTTTGTTCGTTGTTTATTGAAGATACATAAAAAAAAAAATTCTAATTTTTCACGCCCCATGGTGACGCTGGGGAAGCTCCCGCGTCAGGTACTGTTGCCTCTGCAGTGGTTCGCGGCACGCAGCAGAACTCTCTTCAAAGTCGATCTGAAAAAAAATACCGAGTTTTTTCGTTAATAATATGATATTTTGAAGAGAAGTACATAGGGATTTGAAAAAATATTGATTTTTTAAAAATAAGCACGCTTTTGAAATTAAAGGACGATTTTCGAGCAAAATTTCTCGTCGAAAATAGGCTATAACTTTTTTTATTATTGAGATATCGAAAAAATCCTATGTACTTCTTTAGATAATCTAGTGTTATTGATGCAGTCCAAATTTGAAGTCGATCGGATAAAAATTGCTCGAGTTCTGCTGCGTGCCGCACTCAAAAAAGTGGTTTTGAGAAAAACGTGTTCAAAGTTTTAGGTTTGTTAATTTATGCGATAAATTGGAGAAAAAAATGAGAAGAGTATGTGGCTTCCGGATGGAGGCCGTGTTGAGGATCAGCGTTGTGCCGACGTTTCGCAAACGTTACAGTCTGCATCATCAGGGCTGAGAGCTCCGATACTGAAGCTCTCGTGTCTCAGGTATTCCTTATATAGTTGCAGTCATCGTTCTGGATCGCTGCACCAGCCAATCAGATGTTTTAATTGATCAGCTGGTCAATTAAAAAACCGGGAAGCCACATACTCTTCTCATTACATAAAGAGCCGTGAAAGCCTTAAAACTAAAATGGAGAAAAAAATGTTTGCCTTTAATCAGCGATGCCGGCACCATATAGCTGGCCTTCAAGAAGCAAATCATTGTCCCTAGCATCTTTTCTCGAACTTGTAGAGGCTCTTCTTGCCTCTTTTGCAGCGTCTGTGAGCGAGCGCACCGCCAGCTCGATCCGCGCTGCGTCGGTTTCAGCGCAAAAATTGAAACAATTTGGGCCGATAGTTATCCCCAACGTCTCCAAAACTTTCATGAGGCTTCTCAGGCCATCATTGAATAATAATACCGCGATATCAGCTGCAATATCGACGATTGACGATTGACGACTTGAACATTTTTCAATTATCGCCACCTATGGCTTTTTTTTCGAAACTATATTTATAAGAATAGCCGGTTTTTGTGAAGGGAGACAAAAGAATACCTGGGAAAGACCCGCAGGACCTGGGAAAGGCCCGGTATGCCTGCCGACCCTGAGGCGCGCAGCTGCGCGGGACCCCGAGCGTCACGGAGCGCTGCACCGCTCCGCAAAATATTCAATATCTCCGAAAATAATTATTTTTTCGACCTGGGTCCAACGGCATCTTAATCTTAAATGTATTTTAGATTTTTCTAGATGGTTTTCAAAAAATCGATTTTTTTAAGCCGTCACAGTGGTGTGGTCCCTTAATTCGTATGGCACCCAATTTCCTTGCTTTTGGACCATTCCCATAGATTTGAGGCGTAATGAAATTACTTGTTGAGTCGCTCCCAACAATGTTGCGAGCTCTTCTTGAGTTTGACATGAATCTTCGTTCAATAATACCTCCCATTCTGCATCTTCAAAAATGTGTAGCCTTCCTTTACGTTCCTTAACATCCGTGTCAGAGTCACCACTTTTGAACCGTCTAAACCAGTACTCACAAGATGAGATGCCCATAAGTCCCGCACAGCAATTGATCACCTTCAGCAGCTTTGTTTTCAAATGACAGCGGAAAAGTAAAGCTTCCCGCAAATTACGTTTCGTTGGCACAAAAGTCTACATAAATGAGTTTTAAAAAACTGTGTTGCTTACACTTCGACAAAATCAGACGTACTGAAAGATAAGGCCTAATGATGACGCTTTAGCATGAAGGTGGTTAGGTTTCGGTCCGAAGCGATTTAACACTAGTAACGCCCTTTCTTGTAAATCCTTTAAAACTTACTTGTACTCCTAATAATATCCGTAAGGCGGATCGGCGTTGAAGTATCCTTGGACTCTGGTATGTAATAGTTACCTAATCAGCAAAACAAAGAAGGAACACCGATAACACGTTGCGCGTTAGTTTCAGTTGCGCAACAGGTATAATGTCTGCCACTACCGTTATTCCGCAGAGACTGCGCGCCTAAACTAATGCGCATACACGAGGAAAAGAAGCAACGACTTTACACACACCCACACTTCTCTTGTAAGTAAAGCGTTGTGAATTTTCTCTCCCTGTCTCCCTCCCACTCGCTATCTTTGCCATTCGCGCTTGTACAGAGTATAGGAACGCAGGTTGCATAATCATCGTACGGAGTTTGGCGTTACCAGATGTGGCTAAACTTCTCCCGAAAACGCCCGCCTGCGCACTCTGCCGGACTCGTAATAATAATACCGAAGAGGGCGACGAAGAGAGAGAGAGAGAGAGTGAGAAGCCGAGAGGAGGTCGCGTTCAAAGCTGCTCTTCCCTCAGCTCAAAACTTCCGAACTCGCTCTCTCGTGTAGCAGGGGAGAGAGAAAGAGGAAGGGAGGGACAGAGAAACTTAGTAGAGCCAAGAAGCCTTCTCTCTCTTCGGTCTACTAAAACTCTTCCGATAACCGAATGCGGAAACTTCGAAGCTCTCGAAGATGAAGGGAGCAAGGAGGGGGAAGGCAGGGGGCTTTCACCTTGAATCCATTCCTCCCTCAACCTTCGGATATTCGTAGTACAGACGTAGTAATGGCTGGAATTCGATTAATCGAACTAGGTAGATTGGTCGGAAAGTTTCTTTCCCGTCTTCCAATATCTTCTTAATTTTTCCTGAAAGAAATTCAATCCGTTTCGTGTCAAGTCCGATGAATGAAAACTTCGGATCTCACTTCATACCTGTAGGATTTACTTACTGTCGTGCGTTGCCCTATCAATAACGAATTATTGCTTTTTAAATGCGAAACGGTTGTTCTTATTACAGGGTAGGGGTAGCATGATTCTCAAAATCACGGAGATTAGGTACAGGAGACCAAACTCGGCATTTCAACTGATCCCCAAAATTGCGACGTAATTCGAAAGTAATGTCTATTTTATATGTATGTAAAATATCGGATTCCATTGTAGGACAGATGATAGCTAACCTATCTAACTTTAATTCATATTTAAGTGTTAGCGTGGTAATCAAATTTAAGATTAAAGAGTGAGGTCTCGTTGGAACGTTAAAAAAAAGGCCTTTTTTCCGATTTTTTTTCTGCCAAACGATAAAATAATTTACAACAAAAGTTCTTCCGTTTAAAAGATATATATTTAATGTAAACATTATAATTTTTTAAAAGAAATATGTTTCCAAATAAGCCGATACGTATCAATGGTCGAGGACGCTGCAAAAAAAAACAGGTTTTTTCGGTGATCACTCTCACGCTGTGACGGATTATCTGAAACCAACAAAACAGAGGGGAATCTTTGGTTAATGATATAATGCTCCGGTTGAACGAAGGGTTTTGAAAAATTTCTCTTTTTCACAAAATGGCGGACGTTGAAAGTCAAAAGTGTTGTTTTGACCAAAATTTCACTTACAAAAATTGACTATACAAAAAAAAATTGTCCAAAAAAAAATCCTTCGTTCATTCGGAGGAAAACTATGTATAGAAGAAGTGATATAAATTTCAACCCGATCGGTAAAGCCGTTCTCGAGTTACATTGATCACCGACTTCGAAAACATGGTTTTGAGAAAAATAAGTTTAAAGTTACCTGTTTATATGGCTCAAACACGGCATCCTTCAAAGTTATGTATTTCGGCGAATAATGGTCTAATTTACATTCAATTAGTCGGAAAATACTCGTAAGATATTATACTTTTAGAAAATGAAGAAAAAAAATCGATTTTTTGAAAATTCTAACTAGACCTCCCTCCTTAAGTAATACGCTGATTAGTACGAGTACGGTATTGATGAAGCAGTATAATCTTTTCAGTGACAGCACGCAGATGCATTGTTTTTTTTATCGATTTTTTTCATTTTACCTCGTTTTCTTACGACGAAAGTTATCGGGGTATAAAAACGAGTATGTATGTCGAAATTGACTCTGTAGATATTATTAAATATCTACATAGAAATCACATAAATAACTGTATACTTGAAAATGAAATATCTACCCTTAACGTTTATACAATAATTGATATGTAGATGCACATTATGCTAGTGTGCTCTCACACCTCGGTCTGTTGTGAGGTTAAAAGCAGATCCGATCACATTCACCTCGGTAACCGATATTTTTACTAAATATATGGGTCCGTTCAATCGACGCGCCACCGTCATTCGCCTTTTCAAGTACACTTCATTCACTGCCTCCCCATTGAAGTTTGGACCCCTATATCTCGAGTCCATGCGCAAAATATTCGTCTCCAAAAAGTAGCGAGGGTACTACTTTAATCTCCAGTTCTCCAAAAGTAACTGTGAATTACTTTTTTCGAGATAATGAATTTGGGGATCGTGATATCCTACCATTTTTTGGGACATTGGAGTTTTTCCATAACGGGACCGTGTAATTGTGAACTGGCTCGATAGAAGAAAGCTACACTCGCGCACACGCGTGTGCATGTGTACCAGGTGTGTAAGTATGAAACCGGAATTTTTGTACAGAAAAAACACGTTTATTGTAATGATATGATAAAAAGTATCATATCATTACCGTAGGTACATCCGCCAGTTGTTGTTGTGTTTGAGCGTCGTCTTCGTCCAACAAGGCTTGCAGGTCAGCGTCTTCAAACTTTTTCGGTGGTCTTCCACGTTCTTCGTTCCTCACGTCAAAATCGCCACTTTTGAACCGTTTGAACCACTCGAAACACTGTGTTTTACCGAGAGCATGCTCACCAAACGCCTCCACAAGCATTCGATGCGATTCGGCTGCGGTTTTCTTCAGATGAAAACAGAAAAGTAGTGCTGTCGGCAAATCGTAATTTGTTGGCACAAAACTCGACATGTTTATCTCTAATAAACTAATGCTACTGAATGAAACTCGTGTTATTGTGAGTTGGAAATCTTTGTCGGATATCAATACAATAACAAGACACCGCTGACGTGATGTGTCGGTAACTGCATCGACATCTAGCGCCACCTATGGGCAAATTCCGGTTTCATACTTACACGCCTGGTAGTTTTCTACACATCTTAAAGCATTCAACCTATAGAGGACTGTATCGGCGATAATCATCCCCATATTCGACACTGTACAAACCTCAGTGTCGCGATAATAACGTTTAGACAAACGCGAGAATATTTATATAAAGGTCATTTCAACAACCGTTTCGTCCCCGAAATAAACGAATCGTTAAAAAAACTCAGGGATCATCCTCAAAACAGCCAAAGATGTCGATAGCCAACATTGCGTAGGTATAACGGGTCCAAAATGACCCTTTTGCAAATATATTTTCTCTACGTATTATTGAACTGTGCGGGCACTTTAAAAATTATTTAATTTTCATAAAATTCACGTACAGCTCGTTTATATCAACGAAACAAGGAAGACAAATCGCTTTAAAAAAATTCCGTCTGTCCATTTCTTTTTTATAAGACTCAAACTACTGAATCGATTGCGATGACACATTCAGAAGGATAGCGTCGATTTTTTAATAAGACTTATTACACTCTTGGCATTATGCCATATAGTGAAGTATGGTAATCAAACAAACAAAATGTGAGAACTAAACACATGGCAACAACGAATGAACATACATGAATAAACCAAAATTAACAAATAATCAGATATTGCGGTTGCCTCACGAGTTTTTTTACACATTTTCTTTACAAATCATCATTTGCAACAAATATAAACCCAATGTGTAAATCGAACACACTAAACACAAAAAACGAAAAGTACGAAGAAAGGGTCAAATAAATAAATTTAAAAAATAAATATTTACGAGTTTAAGACGTGCCTTCTCTGTTAAGAGAAGTACATATTTTTCGATACCTTTATTGAGAAAGAATAGCGGTAGATCTCGCTTTTTATTTTTGTGTATAGTGTTATTACGTGAATTGTGCTATAATGATTGAATAATGAAGTCACAGCATATGATAAATATGATGCGTACAAAAATATAATATGTCAATCGATATGTGAATACTGCCGTCATATGGAAGAAGGCGACATCTACAAAAAAAATCGGAAATGCCTTGCTATACTATATTACTATAATGCTTTACCATACAGAACGATCGGAAATTTTGTACTGATTCCAACGGTACAAAAAAGACATTTGCGGTTTTTTTTGTAGATGCCGCCTTCTTTGATATGACTGCAGAATACAGATATGACTCAATTGAATAACGTCAATAGAGACTTTCAAAGATGAGATAATTGAATATTCCCAAAAGCAACTATTCGATTAAATGCGGATATAAAAGGCTATATCTCCAAGGGATAAAACAAAGTGGGATTGGACAACGAGATTGTTTTGTATCAAATGCATAAGATAAGTGTATAATTGATTGGTCTAATCATTCCATAGCTTGTTAATTTCGAGAAAGTATATTGCTTATTATATTTTCCAAAGTTGAAGAACGCAGCATCGAAAAAGGAGTAATTTTAGAAAAGTGTCGGTAAGTAATTAAGTAGATTGAAGTGCTCCAGTTGGATCAAATGACGGTTAATGACTTTTTTTTTCAATGAATCTAACAAAAATGCCGACCAGTCATAGATTTATTCCATAGATGCTAGTTTTTCACGAAATATACAATTAAAGGGAAAAACTATGCACTTTAATATTTTCATTGCGTAAATAAGAAAAATTGTTGTGGTACTACCAACTTGAAAAAATATAACATTATCGATGATTATTATGAAAAAAAAACTAGATCAGTGAATGTTTTATACAACTCAGAATGAAATTTTGAATAATTTATAATTATGCCTATTGATATTTATGTCACGAGATGATTTATTATTACCAGTAATTAATATTAAGTGTTGCCAATAAACGGCAAACTCCGGACATTGAAGTTGGCAGCAGTGCTCTTCATTCGCCAGCCAAGATTCCTAATCTTTCATCAAACCTTGATGGTTCAATATTGAATATGCATGGTTTACGATGGGCAAGATGGCATTTTTTTCTCTAAATGTTTACAATGTTTGCGTTAATCCTTGTTAGAAATGGTTTATCTTGGTGCTAAATAACCGAATAAATTAAATCACCCGTAGCATGAACGTTATCTCTTTTTGTTATTTTGTTATCTCTGGTGTTTTGTGGCCAGAAAATTTCGAAAGATTCGTAAAGACTCCGTATAGTAGACAATAACATATATATTAGGTGTACAAATAAGTTTTAGGACAGTTTTCAAAAAATTCAAGATTTATTAAAAAAGAAGTAAAACACAGTTATTCATCGAAGTAATCTCCATCGCACTGAATGACCTTCAGCCATCTCTCAGGTAACTCGCGGATGCCTTTCGCAAAGAAACTTTCATCTTGCGGGGTGAGAAATTTAGCGACCCATTTTTCCACTTCTTTAAATGTTTTGAATCGCAAGTCAGACAAATCGTTCTGCATTTTCCGGAATAAATGATAATCGGATGGGGCTAAGTCTGGTGAATACGCCGGGTGTGGTACAGCTTCCCATCCAAGCGCTAGTAACGTATCCTTGACCGGTTTAACCACATGAGGCCGCGCGTTTTCATGGAGCAGTTTTACTGGACGTTTTCCTTTACCAGAAAATGGACGTTTCTTCTCAATTTCTTGATTCACTTGCATCAATTGATGACAATAGCGATCGGTAGTAACTGTTTGACCAGGTTTGAGAAGTTCATAATACAGTACGCTTTTCATATCCCACCATATGCACAGCATGACTTTGTTACAATGAACATTGCGCTTTGGCGTGGATGTTGTCGGCTCGCCGGGTTCAACCCAATGATATTCGCGTTTCGGATTATCAAAATAAATCCACTTTTCATCGCCGGTCACAATTTTCCACAAGAAAGACTTTCTATGTTGCTTGTTGTAAAGACTCACACAAATGTTAAGACGGCTGTTTTTATTTTCTTGAGTCAGAAAGTGTGGTACCCACTTTGTTCCTTTTCGAATCTTACCCATTGCTTTTAAACGATAAGAAACAGTTTGTTGAGTTACTCCAAGCTGTTCCGAAAATTGTTTCTCCGTCTGACAAGAGTTTTCATCCAGCAACGCTTGCAGTTCCTGATCGTCCACCTTTACAGGAGGCCCCGTGCATTCACGGTCAATAACGTCGAAATCACCTTCTTTGAATCGCTTATACCAATACTCACATGTACTTTTAGATACAATGTTGTCTCCAAGAACAGAACATATCGATTCACACGCTTTCCTAACACTTTTTCCTTGATGGAATTCATAGCGAATGCAGTGTCTAATAAATAGCTTATCGGTCTGCATGTTTAATTTACAGAATTTATAGGTTATGTTTATGACTCCTTTACGTTTCGATACTACATATCAAGCGCCATCTATGATAAGTGAGCGGGACCTTTGAATTAATTTAGAATAGCTGTTATGATACAAAATCGAAGTGTCCTAAAACTTATTTGTACACCTAATATTTTTTCAAGTTTAATCTTGGATTGTGAGAACGCTCCAACCTTTTTAGAGGGAAGCTGTAGAGACGAGTGTTGTCTCAGCGAGCATTGTAGAAGCAAGGCTGCGGCAAAATGCTACTGAGTCTGAGGCTGAGCGCGAGAAACGATTAGCCTCTTTGTTTACTATAAGTAGACAAATAGGGCGGCCTGCAAAAAAAATTCACAAACAACCGGGAGATTTACTTTTTACTCCTAAAGTGTAAATCCAAGTGGGAAGAAAAATCGGGCTGGTGAGGACACCAGCCCGACGGAGTAAGCTGTTGGAGATAGGGACACTAAATCAAAGTGTTTCGAGAAATTGGCAGTAAAAATAAAAATCAACTTGTTTTCGCTACGCCCGACAAAAGCGGCAACACGCTTACAATCTTTGGGGACGTTCCACCGAATCCAAACGTGGCTAGGTGGTCATAAGAATCGAGAAGAATGAGGATGGCAAAGATCGACACACGGTCTCGTACCCGTGAGAAATACAATGCTCCCTGCTTTGCTCAAATTAATTGCATGCCACTGCAAAGATAATTGCGTAACATTCTGCAACTGCCGAAAATGTGGTTTAAGATGTTGCATTTTATGTTCGAACTGTTGCGGGCAGCCGTACAGCAATGTTTTGATACAAGCAGTAGTATTCGATGATAATATCGAGACTACCACGTACGAGGTATCCTCGTGGATACCCCGCAATGGAGGACCATACGTGGCATCGAGGAGATCATCACCGACGGAATCGTCGATATGCCGCGCGCAGATATCACCGAATATCGTACCGATAAACCCTCGACGTCAAAATGGAAGAGTTTGTAATTACGATAAAATGACCGCGGATAAGGCTCGATGTAGATACTACGTACAGCAAAACGCGCCTCAAATTCTACCTTACCCATGTAGAGATTGACCGTTGGGCCTGGGACGGGCCTTCACAGTTAGCCTTTCTAGAATATTGGGCCGTGAGTATTTACCAGTGAGGTGCCTTTGTATAAATAATAAGAACGGCCCGATATCGGCCAACAGAGCCAACAATTATTGGGCCAATGATTTAATTCATTGTAGCGCCAATGTCGGTGATTGCACTTGGCCCTATGTGGGCCCTCTTAAAGGGACTATGTAGAAATTGACCACTGGCTCTATGATGGGCCTTCACAGTTGGTCTATCTAGAAGTTAGTCTATGTAAAATATTGGGCCGTGAAGTAGTTTGGGTTTGTTTGGGTGCGTGATAAATATTCAATCTATATCGGGCCAAGATTGGCCCGAGATTGGTCCTTATGGATACATATTTCATGGAATAACTTTGAAATAAATTGTGATTTGCGTATATGACAGGTTTCAAAATTGGCATATTTTACTTACTTATGTTGGTTATTTACAAATGCCAATAATAGGCCAAGACTTGATTACAAAAACTGAACTACAAAATATAGACGATTAATATATGACGTGCCAGTTATTTGCCTATTCTGGCACAATATACAGATAGTGAATAACCCAAGGCTTGAATAAAATAAAATCAGGTATGGTCTGACCCACTTAGCCAATAAAGGGCTTAGATTAATTAAATGTAATTTCCAGTATTTTAGCATTGCCAGTTTTAAAATTGGCAAATTTCGATTAACTATCACGGCTGTTTATTGGTTTTAACAGATGGGCCCGGATAAGTTTTAGTAATGAGTTAATATTGTGCCAGTTCTCAATTTATAATGGAACAATAATGGGCCAATATAATTGGCAGTACTTCAGCATCACCAGTTTAAAAATTTGCAAATATTGTTTATCTATTATGACAGTTTAATGAATTTAAAAGATGGGCCATGATAGGTTTTAATTATGGGCCGATATTGTGTCGGTTTTCAGTTTAGAACGAGACAATAATGAGCCAATGTAATAGCCAGTATTTTAGAATTGGCAAATTTAGTTTAACTATCACTGCTGTTCATTGGTTTTGAAAGATGGACCAGGATAATCTTTAGTAATGGGCCGATATTGTGCCGGTTCTCAATTTATAACGGGACAATAATGGGCCAATGTAATTGCTTGTATTTTAGCATTACCAGTTTTTAAATTGGCAAATATAGTTCAAACATCACGGCCATTTATTGGTTTTAAACGATGGGCCGATATTGTGCCGGTTTTCAATTTATAACGGAACAATATTGGGCCAATGGAATTGTCAATATTTTAGTATCCCCAGTTTTTAAATTGGCAAATTTAGTTTAACTATCACGGCTGTTTATCAGTTTTTAAAGATGGGCCAGGGCATACTTTAGGGATGGGCCGATATTGTGCCAGTTTTCAGTTTAGAGCGGAACAGTAATGGGCCAATATTATTTCTCTTTTGTTGGCTTATACGATGGTCCCAATATTGGCCTGATCGTAACATTGGGCAACTCATGGCAATCTCTACATGGGTATGGGTGTTTGTGGAAAGAGAGTTCAATTGCGATCTATGTTTTGTCGCACTCTCCGGCGCAGAATTTGTCACGTTTACTGGTGTATACCCCTCGAAGTAACGATTTCCCGAGAAAAAGTCTCGATCATAATGATACATAAACTTTTGTCAAACAAAGTCGATAATAATGGTTTAAACGATCACACGCACCGTTGAAAAGAAATTGAGCAAAAACCATGTAGGGCACAATTATTATTGCTGTGAATCGTTAAATATTGAATGGACGAGATAAGTGTTTTTTTATTTGGTGGATATTGTTCATTACAATAGTGATAATAACCATTTTTAGCGTACGAACAATGCCTAATGAGATAATTGAAAACACGTGAATTTCAAGATGACAACCCCCTCACCAGTCCAATTATTTCTCAAACTTGGATTTCCACGTCTGGTGAACCTGCCAATTTATGCATGGGTCTCAAAATGATGACATTTCAATTTATTGATAAAACGTATTATTTATTTAAAAAGTACGAATGTTTTTATTTTAATATAAGGTATAAACATGGAGGTTAGGTGTGAAACACAATATCTGATAAATGGCCGCCTCGTCCCTACTTGCAAACGTTCACTCTTTAGACGCAATTTTCAATAACATTTTAGCATAATTCCAGATTAATTTCATTAATGCTTAGTCCAGTCGAGATAGGTCTAAAATTCGATTAACCTGGAATTAATTCCGGGCTTCGATTTTATTTTTTTATACTTGGGGGGGGGGGGGGGGGTGGTTGGTAGTGTAAATCTCGATTTTCGGGAAAATCCCCCTGGTGCGTTTGCCGCCATCTTGATTTGAAGAGAGATTTTTTGTTTTTCAACCTTAGAGTGAAAATGATCGTATCAAAAGTTGTGGGAAATGTAATTCCCCACAAGTTTGGTGATTATAGTTTTTACCCTAGGATCGATATTTATAGAGTTACACTGCAAATAGGGGTAAAAAGTTCACCCCTAAATTAAGTATAAGTCCGAGAATATTGATCCTAGGGTACTGACCAAAGTTGAAGAAAATAAAATTTCCTACCCGATTACTCCTTAACATTTTTACGATAAACTTGATAATAAACGAAATAACTGAACATAAAAAAAAAGTTCACCCCTAAATTAAGTATAAGTCCGAAAATATTGATCCGAGGGTAAAAATGCTAATAACCAAAATTGGAGGAAATAAAAGTTCCTACGTGATTATTTATTACCATTTTTACAATAAACTTGATAATAAACGAGATAAGTTTTAAAAAAACGTTTTTTACCCCTTTTAGCAGTCTAACTCTATGAATATCGATCCTAGGGTAAAAGTTATAATTACCAAACTTGTGGAGAATTACATTTTCCACAACTTTGAATACTATCATTTTCACTCTAAGGTTGAAAATAAGCGAGTTATTCGAAAAACAAAAAAAATCCCTTTTCAAATCAAGACGGCGGCAAACGCACCAGGGGGATTTTCCCGAAAATCGAGATTTACACTACCAACTACACCCCCCTAAGTATAAAAAAAGACATTCGAAGCCCGGAATTAATTCCAGGTGAAATCCTATTTCGACTGGACTAGCTGCGTTCAATTGCTTCCGTGAGCTCCGGAATGGTCTGTGGATCATTGGCATACACTCTGCTTTCAGAAAACCCTCAAGAAACAAGTCCATTGGCCTCAAATCGCACGATCTTGGTAGCAAACTCACATCGCCGCGGCGCGAGATAACACGACTATGAAAATTCGTCTGCAATAACTATGCAGTAACAATGCAGCAAATAACAATTTCTATGCGTTGCTCGATCGTGTAATTCTTTATGACTAAAGCTAAATACTTCCTGATGCTGGTTGTCAAAGATTAAAACTCTATGTTAGCCACAAAAAAAAAGCGCAATTTAAAATGTCAGGTCATTTTGAGACAGCGTGTTTACCGCTGTTTATACAGCTGTTCATAGCGTTCATGGAGAAGCATGGATGTTCCAAATTTAGTCCACACACTTTTAGCGATTGCCCATGTGCTTTGTTGATGGTCATTGCAAATGCGAGTTGCACCGGAAACTGCAGACGTTTAAATTCGAATGGCATTGCGTGGATTCTTCGATTGTCATTTTCCCATTCCTAATATCCAACAATTGTTTTGTGAAACGATCAGCGGATGCAACATGTTATAGTTGTACAGGCATGTTGGTATTCAAAGTCAATTTCTGTACGTGTCGCCATAAAACTGATGATTTGAGACATGCATTAAGTTCATCAGCGGGTGTTGAACATGGTATAAGCGGTAGAGTATGTCGAAAATCACCAGACAATACAATAAATACGTCCCCGAAGAGATGTTCTCGTCTCAAATCCTTTCGTGTACTATGAAGCGCTTCCAATGCTTTTTTGTGCGCCATAGTACATTCGTCCCATATTATGAGTTGACATGATTGGAGTACTTTACCCATTCCAGAATTTTTGCTGATACACTGAGAAAAAAACCAACTGAATCAAAAAAATATATTGGTTATGGTATCTTGGTAATGGTATTTTTTGCCACAAAGTACAGGTGTCATCTGTAGCAACGCATTTAGTCTTTGGTAGAAAAAAATGATGATGTTGAAGTTTGCATCGTTGGAACCGCAACGAAAATCAATTCCCTTTCATCGTTCGATTTGTTTTAGATGTGGAAATCACTTAAACGTTTTTACGTATTGTTATTGAAGACTTTCGACCTAAATTCGCAAAAAAGAGAAGGCTTCGGATGAGCATAAAAGTAATAAAGTGAAAGATAAACAAGAAAAAATCGTTGCGTTCCAATGATGCAAACTTCAACGTCATAAAAAATGTAATATTCGATGAAATAAATGTTCATTGCCATCAAAAGAATATATTTGTGAATTCTCGAAGTCATGTTTTTAATATGATTCCATGTGCACTTGCAAACATTTCTTGATTGTTGGTTCAAATAAATGTACACTCACGAGAATTGCTGAAATATTTGAAAAATCACATTCAGCTCTTTGGAATAGGATAGAACTGTCACAATAAAGTGTTTGATCGAATTCGTTTTATTAAAAAAGTTTAAAAATTTTCAATTTTTTTTAAATCTTAAATAAAAAGTGAGCATTAGAAGATCATCCACGATAATAGTGGAGAGAATATCAGATATCCAATGGAATATCCATGGAGAGAATAGCAGATATTCAACTGATAAGAACAGATACTGCACTTTGATCTTAGCCACAGGCCAAGAAGCGATACACTTTAGAGTTTCTCTGGCGTTTGAGTAGATTTTCGGTTCACGCTACGCTCAGGAGAAACGAGCGCGCGTGCGGCTTCTAGCGGTTACTCCGAGAACTACGGGTTTCCTCACGGGTTGAATTTTTTTAACCGAATGCGCAAGAAACAAATTTTATTTTCACATAATTTTTTAACCGATTCAGACATTTGCTTAATATTTTTCAATCAAAATAAAATATTAATATTTGAACGAACAACGTACTTGAAAATCAATATCGGATATGGTGAAAAAAATAAAATAACATATTTACTCAATAGAAATTTTATCTGAATCAAGCGAACAATATTCACTTTTTCTTGTGTACTCGAATCAACAATATTCATATTATGAATTGACACGCTTTTTTTGTTTATTGCAGAAAATGCATTAAAAACTATATAATTCGTTCGCGATCATTTTTTACATAGTTTCAATAATATATTGTTCTCGGCTAACACTATATCTTTTGAATGAAAAAAAAACTTTTAATTTTATCATGTTATTAAAGTCAATGGCGTTTTGTTTGGACTAATAAATCCGATCATTTACACCAACAAATTTACAATTAAATCAACGAAGTTTCATTCAACAACACCGAAGATATTGGATCAATGATCTTTTTTCTCAGTGTATTGTATCTTGGTGTCTCAGTTATTAACATATTCAACGGCAATTTCAGTGCTGAATGTGCTGTTCGGCCAGCATCCAAGTTGCCGCAATTCCAGAAGATGCGATTGCCAGTTAAATATTTTTTCGTGATCGTATGGTTGCCGAAATAAGGGAAATGAGAAAAGTTTAGCCTGTGCATCCGCGCGCATCTATGCAATAAAATCCGCCGCTTTGGCTTGTATTTATTTGTTTCCTAACAGAAACGTGCGATTAGTAAAGCCCGATTCTTTGTTGTCTGTTTGGTCGTCAAAGCGGGGATATTAAATTGTGCGATACACGATCAACGTAGAAAATGTGTACTATAGTGATACTTTGTAATACTTTCAACCCCCTTAAGGGATTATTTTTTTAAACTGACTTATTCGCAAGCACATGACCCCCCCTTTCGTCCACAGAGATGTGTAGGGGGAAGGGGTCCCCATACGCGTGCAGACCCAGGCCCCCAATACGTCAAATTCGCCTTTGAGAGTAACCAAGGCTAGAGCCTCCTATTTTTTATACTTGGCGTCGAGACGCGGTCTCGGAGACTTACACCGAACCGTACAATACTGAAACAGTAAATGATATGCGAATGTAAAATTCTGTTGAATGCACAGACACACTGAGAAATAAAAACCGGCGCTCTGTTTAATGATTAATAAGTTTTCATTGACGTTGCAGTTCATTTTTCATTTGTTGTTTCTTTAATGATATTTACCATCAGTAAGACTTCAATACGAGCACAGGTAGTGGGTTCAGTGTATATATGACGTGCATACGCACACATTTATCAATTCAAACGATTATTAAAATATAAATTTTTCCATTCTGTTTTCCAGATTGGCATTAATCCGGGACTGTTCGCGGCGTACAAGGGCCATCATTACGCAGGACCTGGCAATCACTTCTGTAAGTCAAACTCCGCCTCAGAAACAAGAAAAACACATCATCATTAAATCTTCAGCGAATAATGAGTTCCCACAAGTGTGGCGAGGTCGATTCGGCTGCGAATTTTTCTTTAAAAAAAACAACGAAAAAAAGCAACGTGGGTTAGGACTCGCCATCCGGTTAAGATCATTCGGTAAAACGGTCGACGGGTCCCAATTTGCACGTACAAAAAGTAGGAGAAACCGAGAGAAAACATGTTTCCGAGTTCCCAGTTAGAGAAGAGCCGGTAAGATCGAGGGTGGGAGTTGTATGTAAAGGAGGTTTTGTTCGGTTGGCTCGTATCGCCCTACACGCGAATACCGGCTTGCCTAGTTCGCGTGTACACTTTGAGCAGAGAAACCCCTCGGTCTTCCATTATGCGCAGGGACACACGCGTGCGTGAGTTTAACACGCGTTGCAACTAGCACCCAGGTATGGCAATATTCCCGTCCTCGTATTGTGTGCGTACATAGTATACTCTTGATATATCTGTATAAACACGTATACAGTTATATTTCGCCTCCATACAAATCCTCACGCACACCAAGACGCAGATCGAGCTGTATACGTTGAATTTGCGATTTTCTCTTGTGCTTGGTCCCTCCCCGCCACGCGTCCTTGTGCAAGCCTCGCTCCGGCATGTTAGGGCAGAGTCGAGTACGAGAGAGCTCGATTTTCCAGGGTTTTCCCGGGGGTTTTGTGGGTATAGTGTTCCAGCGGATGTAACGGGGTGCGGGGAGGGAGCGGGGGCGTACTGAAGGGAAAACAGGGTTGGCAGGAAAGGGGTTGTCCGGGCGACAGTGTGTAGAACGAGAGAGATAGAAAGAGAGAAAGGTAGAGAGCGCAATGAAGCTTTTATGCTGCGTTAGCAAAGGGTGGAAAAGGGCGGCAGTGGCGGTGGTGGTGGTGGTGGTGATGGCGATGGTGGTGGTGTACTGTTCAAAGAGGTCTGGAGCAGTTGAAGGGAGGAAGAGAGGATGCAAGCTCAACGAAGGGGTTGAAAGAGTGAGAAGGAGGGGGAGAGAGAGAGAGGGCAATGTGCTGTGAGCTCACAGCAACCGGGAGGGGAAAAAGACGAGGTAGAGACTATAATGAGCGGAATAGGGAGTGAGTGAGGGAGGAGAGCCATGTGAAAAAGAGAAGAGGGAAGTGGTACCGAAGCAATATAGCGGGGTTCTACGCTTCATGCTACATAGAAAGAGAAGGGGAGAGAGAGAGAGAGGAGGTGAAAGTAAGAGAGAGACAAAGAAGAACCACTAGGCCAGCAGGGGAGGTAAAAATGTTGGTAGCTGAGGTGGTGCGCACAGGATGGACCGGCTGCTGCCTATATGTGAGCTTGTGGAACTGCCGGATGGTTTCCTACGGGGTTAAGAGGAACGGTGAGTGGGAGGCAGAGGGCCGAGAGAGCGAGAGAGAGAGAGAGATCGAACTGCAGGCGCGAAGGAGTTGGGAATAGAGCTAGAGCTCTTCTCGTGATGCTGGCCTGAACAGCATGTACATACACGTTAATATATACATGTACATCTATACATACCAACACGCAGCTCCTAAATACGTCGTACGTATATGCATTGGGGATAAAGGTGTGCGGTGGATTCTCGTATGGGTCACTCCACACTACTCAGCCAACATGCCGTTCGTTCGAAAATGTGCCCTTGTCTTTTCTTTTCGCCATCTGCATATATCATAGGCATTAAGACCGCGAGCTTGGTATTCGGCAAGTTCACGCAGGTTCTATATTCGAATCGCGGTAATAACTCATTGACCTCTCGCGTCACACGCGTTTTTATTACTTACGACGGTCGCCTAGAGTGAGTGGATTTTTTTGTTGGAGTATAAGAGACAACCTTTGCAGAAAGAAGGGGGAACGAGCCCCTGGGAAAAGAGACAATTGTCAAACTTGGCAAAGTGCTTTTTTTTATGGTTCTTGGGGCTCATCGATCCTTGAATAAATGCTCGTAATTGCCATGTTGGATAACGAAGGGGTTGACGAGGGTCATTGCACTCTGAGTTTCATCGGGTATAAAGTTCTTTATTCCTAGAGTACCTATATGTTTAGCTCTCTGTACATATATATATATATATATATATATATATATATATATATATATATATATATACGCACACGCGCGCGCACACATACACACACACAGAGCCATCTATATAGACAGGCAGTTATAGCCAAGAGTTTCCCGATACATGGATATAGATGTTGTGATTCATCAGCTGCATGGCTATTATGTGTGTCTCTACATTGCTACGCGACCTTCGTCAACCTGTGGAACATCCCTCGCTCGGCGCAGAGACCGACGTATTTATAACTGCTTTTCGCCGGAAGGAAACAACGACGAATTCAACTGTAAACTTGGGCATGCTTGCGAACCAAAAAGAAAAATTATCCTACTCGTTCGAATGTGCAGGATTAAAGTGATTCTTCGTACCGATTATTTCGAGTGATTTATATCGATAGATTTGCCATGACGGCTCGTAAGAGTCCCGCGAAATTGAGTTTCTTCTATCGTCATTAGGTAATTGTAGATCACGTCCGGAGGGGTTTATTGCACGTAGTAAGGATGCAAGAGGAATATATATGGATGTATATATATATGTGTGTGGATGTGTGTGTGTGTATACATGTATTTTAGGATTACATCTTTTCAAAAGCCCGTATCTATGTATTGTGTGGTTGTAAACTTTTCGTTATTGGGATATTTGGGATTTTCCTTTCGGGCCGCGACCGTCCTCTGGTGCGAAGGGCCGAAGGACTGGGCAAAGAGGAAAACGGCGGTAACCTCGAAGGGACGATGGGTCTGGCCAGTAAAATACGGGCTGAGGGTACAGAGTAAAAGGGAAATAGGGAGACGGAGAGAAAGAAAATGGTTGGAAAGAGCGGAGGGTGAGCGAGCCCCCTGCGTGCCTATCCGCTCGATAGCGGCTTACACAATCCCGTCCACGGACCCTTACCGACGAGTAAAACCTGCTTTCCTCCTGCAATTTTCTCTCTCCTACGCACGCGACAACTCAGCTTCGTATGTTGTTTCTTCACATTTTTTTTTCTCAGTACATGTCACACAGAACTCGGAACACGAACAATTTCGAGAATTCCAAAGATTCCCAATGATTTTACGGGAGACTTTGTCCTTGGAGTGCCATATTTCAGGTGTTTACATTTTATTTTTTTTAAAGGAAACGAGTAAAGCTTTTCGAGTGCGGTTTTTTTCTTGCTTTTATTCATGATATACAGTACGTTAAATTTTTTTTAAACCAAAATGGCGGCCGTTGCAGCTCAGCGAAAACAGGTCCTCAAATCGCGGGAGGTAAACGGCTGACATCACTGCCCCTTTTTTGTTGATCTGAAACACAAATTCAAAGCATATTATCAATCTGTGACCCTTTGGTCATGGAATGACGGATGGGTTTTTCGTTCAGTACAAATTTCGAAAAATGGCGGCAATTAAAAAAAATCGGATTTTCGCGTTTTTTTTTCGCATAAAAAGATAAATAATAAATGCAAAAAAGTGTGTATCGAAAAAACGATCCGTCATTCCGTGAAGACATATTTTCTGAGTATGCTCTCCAAATTTCAGGTCGATATGTTAATTACAGCGGTCAGGAGAATGTCAGCCATTTTCAAAAAAACGTGTTTTCGAGAAAAACGCGTTTAAAGTTTTGTATTAGTATGAGTAGTGTGCGGCCGTGTTGATGATACGAGATGTTGAGGAATCGGCTTCGATTTCGGCCCGTGAATTTCCAAGGTCGTGGTGGAAAGCAAAAAGGGAGTTTTTTCTGCTCGTTTACGTTTCGATCCTTGGTTCGGATCCTCTTCACACACTTTATTTGTTCTACAAATTTCGCGATACAAATTATATTAATATAGTTTACAGATTTTTGCATTTGTATTTCGTGTAATGAATAAGTTTTAGATGTGATATAATGATTTGTGTAAATTTTGTGTTAGTTTTTACCTCGAAACTTTGCGGGCTTTCAACTTCGATTCTCTATTTTAGTGACGAGGGCAATTAAGTTAAACGACGTTTCATCCTCGACGAATCGAGTTTGCCTTTTCTCAATCAGTCCCCCGAAGCACATCGGGCGCGACAAATGTATGGAGAACCAAATATCAACATTGATGGAAACCAAAAAATGCTGTAGGGGAAGGTGGGGTACAGTGTGTCACTATTTTTCCAACGAATTTTTACTCTAATCAAGGTAGTCTGATAAGCAAAACAAAACGTCATAACCGATTTTATAGACCTTTGGGCGTACATTGAAGCTTACATATTTGTGCAAAAATATCAAAAAAAATCGGTTGTCTGTAAAGTCGGTTTACTGACGATAGTTGAACGTGACAACGTCATAAGAAAATACTGATGGAATGGTTTCATTTTTCAAAAGAAAATTTTAATTTTGTTTGTTTGATAGATATTTTGTATGGATATAGAGAAGGAGGTAAATGGAAATCACAATTGAATTGATCAAGTTACATTTATTTGTACGCATAAATACAATTATGTCAATTTTTATTTATTTTTTTTACAATGTACATATTTTTTACAAGTATGAATGTGCTTTGAGCAATTGTTTTACAATTTTTATTTTTTCATAAAATTCTTCGTTCAGAAAATCATTTTAAATTTACAAAATACTTCAATAAAATTTATTGTTTAAATTTCTACTCGACTGTTAAAATTTAATTTTTGATTTTATTATTTTATAATAATAAATTTTGTATTGACATTATTTCTTTCAGCAAGTAAACTGAATAAAAGTTGTTGTTCAATTAGTTACTTAATTATTTTTGCAAATTTAATTGTAATTTGTTGTAAAAAAGTAATAATTTTGAATAATTTATTATAAGAATAAACTGTGATTAAATTATTGTTCATAAATCTTAAATTTAAAATTAAAAATTTGGAAACATCATTAAAATTTTTGTAACTCTAGCTTTTAAAAAGCCCGCCGCAATGTGTTTGATATAGGAGAAAATTGTTCCCTTTGACGGCTGGCTGGTCCAACCTGTCATTTCAGACACGCTGTTATGATGTGTGGAAGATTTAACATTTATGTTTTAATTTTTTGAAATCATAGCTACGCTCGATAATTATTTCGATCGAATAGTAAAGCAATTGATTTTTACTCATCGTGAAATAGTTCTGTTAACTTATTGTTATAGTTTTGTCAATTATAGCATAACCTACAATCGCTGCACTAGCGGACCGATGCTATTTATTTTAATGATGAAAGCACGAATATTCGACAATATATCACTGAACATATATTTAATATCGAAAGAATCATTACCTTTATCGCCGCAATTATCGTTGCTATAAACAATTGACACCGGATTCACTTTTCACTGCACTTCATACTTGAAGAAAACATGTACATGTATTATTGTATAGCAGCTGTCCACGCGGACGCATCGCTCATGGCCTCTGCACACTGCGCGCGATGGGCGACAAGCGATGAGCGATATCCAATGAGAGCTCGAGTATGACGGAAATGCTCTATGAGAGTGACGTTGCCATTGGATATCGCTGATCGCTCGTCGCTCGTCGCTCGCAGTGTGCAGAGGCCATCACTCAAGTAGGAGAGAGTCGAACGCTGCCGAACGCTGCCGAACGCGGAGGTCGATTGTGCCTCTTTGTCGCTCGTTCCGCGCTCTCGCTTGCACTTCAAGCCTTAAATGGAACGCCTCAGAGCGAGGTAACGCCGCATGAGTCATGTTTTTTCGTGCGTGCAGCCGGCTCCATCGAATTATAAGACGTTGTCACGTCAATACCAAAATAATGTGATCGAAAAAATTGCGGCTTGGCTCATTGTACCCCATGGGTAGGGTACAATGTATCATATAGGTGAGTACAGTGTGTTGACTACCACGAAACGTAGGGTACAATGAGGCAGTTCAAAACTCTTATATTTTTCTAACATAGATAACCGATTTTTACACATAACAGTACGAACACAAACAAAATCAGTACATCGGTATCAGTATAAAATCAGTAATATCACAGGAACGTTTTATTTTTACAAGTAGCACGTCGCTGACAGCGGCCCGTGACACGTGGCGCTTCTTCGGAGCATCGTCACTTCTTTGTTTCCTCATTGGGAGTCGGGGCATTGTGTCCCACATCTCGGTTATACATTGTACGCCACTAGTTAAATATTTGATTATTGATGTAAATAACTATTACTTAAACTACGAATGGAAAAACACAAGTCACTGAGCTCATCGTGAATAATAAAACTATCGATTAGGACCGAAAACCCGAACCGCTACAGAAAGTTACGTTATATTTTACGTTTTTTGACGAACGAAATATTTTTTTCCAAGCCTCAAATCAGTTTTTAATTTTCAATAATTCTTGTCGAGCTGCTTTGTTTTAGGCCTAACGAAACCAAATACAAATCGCGGTTCAAAACCAAAAAATTACGAATGTCCGAGCTACAAACCTCCGAGAAAATGCATCTTGCTCACAGTGTCCCGTTGAGGGCGGGATAAAGTATTACATTTTTTTTTATAGTTTTTTAAATTTTTTAAACGAATGCATAATATATCAAGAATATTGTGTTAAAATTTCAAGTCGATCGGAGTAAAATTGACGAAGTTATGAGTATTTGAGCGTCTATTGCTCCATGCCGTTCTCTTCTCTTCTGCGTTTTTCAAACCGTTTTTCTGAGACTTGTCATATTTGAAGTACGTGTGCACGATAACTCAAAATCTACTGGACCAATCGCTTTGAAATTTTGCACAGTACTTCTTCACATAATTCACCAGGTATTGTCGAGAGCTTTTTTGTTTTTTTTAAAAATAATTACTAATTTTTCAACAACAAATTAGCCGATTTTTTTAGCGAAAATCGGGCTTTTGGCTCCCAAGTGCTACGAAAAATCGAAAAATCGAAAAAAAAAATCCTCCCGTCATTACCTCGAGAAACATCTCCTTTAACAAATGCATTTTAATTTTTTTGTTTCAAATGATTTTGTTGCGAGTTATGGTGCACACCGCAAACCAACTTTTTTTCGAGGCGCCTCCGGGGTTTAATTTTCACTCGCTCAATTTTGAATATTTTGCAATTCAAATTTAGGAGAATGTTGTTCAAATGTTACTTTATTATATGTAAATTTTTCAATAAACGAACACTATTCGTTGCGCCAAAAAAAAATCTTAAAAACATGCCTTTTTTTCGCCGCATTAACTTTACCCCGCCGTTGAACATTGTACCCCATATACTATGCTTGAGTTGGCGGCAAAAAAAATCCTTATACTATACTTTTAATGACGAGTTTTTCTATACTTTTTGCAACATTCAGCTTAGAGCTATATATGTAGCTAATGGTAACCGATACGACAAACAACACAATAACAAGCCAATAAACAGAAACATTAATTAGTCTTCTCCATTTTCATAGACTCTTCTATGCCTTTCCTATACCCGTTTCAACATCAAGCATACCATACATAAAGATGTACGACGTTCGCATTCGTCAATACTTGGATGGGTGACCGCTTATCAGCGCGTTGGCTTCCACAGCGAATATTCATCGAGCAGTTTCCCTCAGCTTTTTATGATACCACAACTGACGCGTATTGTAAAAATACGAAACCACCGCTCCCCCCGCACTCTTACCCGTCTCAGCTCACACAATGGAAACTACCTAAAACCGAAATAGTACACGGAAAAATTGAATTGCTAGTGAAATTTAGTTAATAAAAAACTGGAACATGCAGAAAATCGACAATTTTTTTAATCCAGTCCTAAACTTGGCTTGAACGGATATCCATCACGGTCACATGGTTCAGAGCCGAAAAAGTACAAGTTAAATGCATTTTGAACAATCGGAGAATAGGAGAACGCGCGTGAAAAACCGATTCTCAAGTTTAAGTCCAAGAGAAACTTCGGAGGCTCGAGATCGTAGCGACCGCCGAATTTGCGCCCGAACTTCTTTGGAAGAACGATACGAAGCTTCCATTCGTTCGTCGAGACGACACAATAATTCACATAACGTTTATTTTACGTTCCTAAAAATCGACGGTGAACGGTGAGTTTCAGACGGTGGCGGGACGAGGTGTATTCTCGTGATAAAGAGGAGATACGAGAGTCACGTGTGCCGATCGATTATCGGCGGTCGTCCCACGACAATTGTGCCTTGCGTAGCATCCGGATTATTCAAGGTCGCGAAACGTCTGGTCTTCCCGATCTCGCGTCGTATACCCGCCGCCACGGCGGGACGATCGAGAGATGGATGTACCGGAGCGCGGGGGATTTATTATTGTCATTTTTTTTTCTTCTTTCCCTCAACGCCACAAGGCCGAGGGAGAAAAAGAGAGGAGGGCGACGAAATTCAACCCTCGCGGTTAAAAAAGGGTCGCGCGTTTAGCCTAGTTCGACTTGACCTTACCCAACGAAGAACGGCTTTTTTACAAGCCACACACACACACACACACACACGGAACGAACGCACCTTACCTCCGAGGGGAAAACCCGACGAAACTTTTGTTTGCCTTGTGTTGGCTTTTTTTTTCTACCTTTATTGTTCGTCGTATTTTTCCTTTCTCGGGGGGGTTATGTGGAAGTAAAATATAAAAAACTGCTCGCTGTGCCCCCTTCCTCGCACCGACAAGGAGAAGCCCCGTGAAAATTGATTTTCCAGGCGCGGTCTCTCTCTCTCTCTCTTTCTCTTTCTCTCTCTCTCTCTCTCTCTCTCTCTCTCTCTCTCTCTCTCTCTCTCTCTCTCTCTCTCTCTCTCTCACTCGCTCTTCCTACGCTCTGTCCGCGGTCACAGGTTGGAGGCATCGACCTGCGACCTGGCGGTTACCAACGGCACTAACATCCAGCCCCATCGTCCTTCTCGGTGGGAGAGAGAACGAGCTCAAAAAAATATACATAAACACATATGTGTTTACCCACCACATATACACGCTTGTTTTTTTTTTTGCGGTAGTACAAAATCGTGAATATTTATTACGAAACCTGTCAAGTCATACGTTTCATCGCTGAATAGTAGACGCTCAGCGATAAAAAGAACTTCGATGAAATTGAATCAACGACTTTCTTTTTTCCAACGGCAGCCCTCCTCAGCCAAACAATAAAAAAGCTCTCTATTGATATTTTTCTCTTCAGCGAGATAAATACATCCACTTAGAGAGGCTTCAGAGTTTTTTTTTTCTTCGACAACACGGTGTTTCTTCTGTACATCGCGCAACTATATTTACCGGCGCGATTCGAAACAGCACTGACCTTTGTTCATCGGGTGATATTATTGTGATTGCGCGAAATAATTTCTGCGTAAAGCTTGAAAGAAGAAAATACTCGTCTTCCGATGTGTACAGATGTATACCAGGTGAAGCAACGACTATTGAGAGTAGAAATATTTTCTAACCTATCGGATTTGGGAGAAAAGTTTTCCTACAAGAGTTGCATAGTTCGAAGGAGGCAATCGAGTGATTACTGCAAGGTTCATCCAGGTGGAGGAGCTTCAGAGATTTTCGGGTTATCAACATTTTTTTTTATGGGACCACGATTTTGATCACAGAATTGTACGAAGAAACCAAAAATGAGTTTACGCCCCGAATTATAAGACGATCGATCAAGATTTAGTATTTAACCCTAATCCCATGTCGTTGTTTTTAGCACCCGTAAACCTTGAACATGGGTCGTGAGCGTGCGTCGCTTATTTAACTATGTTATTCTGTAAGGAAGAATCTGAAAAGAATCGTAGCTCTTCTGTGGACTTCTAACTATGCGATAGAATTGTTGCCAGCCCCGAGAATCCTTTTTTCGATAAACATTTTCATCAAAATTCAGAGGCATGCTCAACGTGGAAAGATTTGGCATGGACACAAACGACCCAAGTTCAAGGGATTAGGGCTAAAAAATCTATAACACAGGCGTTTCATTGTGTAGCCTAAAGTCGATTGAAAAAAAAGAATGCAAACACTTAGTCCTGCAAAAGGGGCTCGAAGAAATGGCCACCACTTTTAATGCACTCTTGCAATCTGAGTCGCATTGTTTGTGTCTTATTAGTCACGTCAGTCTGTATTAACGGGCCCGCTCTAATTGAAGTTTCAACAGTGTAATATTAGATCATATCATAATTCGGTGGACACTTTTATTTTTTCACACTTGCCATCCTGTTTGTGATAAGTTTGAGGTTATGTTACTGTTATGTAGTGTTGACGTTTACATTTCAAAAAACATACGCAATATGTGTTTACGCGTCGTTTCGACAATGGAAGAATTGAAAAAGTCTGTAACTGTGCAAGAACGCGCATTTTTGAAAATTTGTGCTCTGCTGAATTATTCATCTTGTCTATCGGGAAATCTTCTGCACAATGCGGTAGGCGAGAACGCGCTCAAGAAAAGTGCAGTGACGAATTGGATGAAATCGTTCAAGGAGGGAAGGACAAATACTGGACACGCACCGAAGTCGGGTCGACCAAGATCACATGCCAGACAAGAAAGGACAGAACGAATCCAGGACTCGTTGCGATGCTCTAGTAGAGTGAGCATTAATGACATCTCCGCACAACTGAACATACCTTTCGCATCGGTAGAAAGAATATTGAGAGACGATTTACGTCTGGTGTCGAAGCTCGGTGAATACGTTCCCCATTCGTTGTCGCCTTCCCAGAAGGAGAAGCGAGTTGACATCGCACGTGCGAACTTGTTGTGGCTTAGTCATTGCAACAATGACCTAAGAAGATTCATTTGCCTGGACGAAAGTTGGGTCGAATGTTTCACCCCCCTGCAAAGACATCAAGCGCGCTCCTGGGTCAGACCAGGCACATCAGCCGAGCTCATACTACGCATAGAATTGCATGAGAGGAAGGTCTTGCTGATAGTAGGCATGGATGTTCACGACGTGGCGTTTTGGAAGACTTATGAGGAAAATATCACAATGACGGCAGAGCGCTATAAATCTTTTTTGGAGGAATATATCCCAAGATGGGCGGTACATCGCAACATTAGAACACCAGTACTACTCCATGACAACGCTAGACCCCACAAAGCCTACGCAGTTCAGGAGTTAATCGAAGACATGAGTTGGATTGAGTTGCCTCATCCACCATATTCCCCTGATATAAACCCGTGCGATTTCAACTGCTTTGGCCATTTCTAGCGGCAGTTGTCTGGTCACCGATTTAACAACAAGAATTGGATTCCGCCATTAACACCGCAATTACTAGCCTTAATGAAAATGGAACATTTTCTGGGGTCAATGACCTCCCATTATTCTGACAGCGTGTCATTGATAGCGAAGTGGACTACTAATTATTACACAAAAATATAAATTATTATTGTATGAAAAGTAAAAGATTTTTTGAAAAATGAAAGTGTCCACCGAATTATGATAGGACCTAATACTAAGCAGAATTCATATCTGTGCGCTAACCTTTAGAAAACAATTACTGAACTCCCTACTCGTGCATTTGGCACTACCTACTAGTTAGCAGCAGAAAGTAAGATTATCGCGCAATAAATTTACTTTATTTGGTAATATTTAATGTAATAAGAACATATACGATCTATATCTTTAATTTAGCAATTAAGGAGTGAGGTCTAGATGGAACGTTAAAAAAAAGGCCTTTTTTCTGATTTTTTTTCGGCCAATCGATAAAATAATTTACAACAGAAGTTCTTCCGTTTAAAACATATATATTTAACGTAAACATTATAATTTTTTTAAAGAAATATTTTTCAAATTAAGCCGATACGTATCAATGGCCGAGGACGCTGCAAAAAAAACAGGTTTTGCGGTGATCACTCTCACGCTGTGGTGGATTACCTGAAACCAACAAAACAGGGGGGAATCTTTAGTTAATGATACAGTGCTCCAGTTGAACGAAGGGTTTTGAAAAATTTCCATTTTTCACAAAATGGCGGACGTTGAAAGTCAATAGTGTTGTTTTGACCAAAATTTCACTTACCAAAATTGACTATAAAAACAAAAATAATTGTCAAAAAAAAATCCTTCGTTCATCCGGAGGAAAACTATGTATAGAAGAAATGATATAAATTTCAACCCGATCGGTAAAGCCGTTCTCGAGTTACATTGATCACCGACCGACGAAAACATGGTTTTGAGAAAAACGAGTTTAAAGTGTTGAGTTTACTTTAAGGAGTAAGGCCACTGTAACGGCCCAAAAAAAAGGTTTTTTCACTAATTTTTTGCTCCCGAAATTGAAGGTATTTGAAAAAAAACTTTTAATGGTGTTATCGGGCATACATTAAACTTTATTATAAAATTTTTTTACAGTAAAAAAAAACAAAATGGCGGTTCCACAGCTATCTTCCCGGGACATGTTTTGCTTCCAGGGCTCCGCGGCACGCAGCACCACTGGTGCACTTCTGAATCTAGAACAAAAAAAAACCATTAATCTAGAGGGCTATAGCTAGAGAATGTCGATCGGATTTTAAAAAGTATCAATTTTTGTGGATTTGGCGTGCGTTTGAAAAAAAAAATTGATTTTTGACGAAAAACACGGCAAGTTAATAAAAAATCAATAAATAAAGTTCTTGAAAATTCCGATCGACATTCTCAAGATAATGTAAATGTTCACATCTGGTTAAAATTTCAAGTAAAAAAAATGAAAATTGTTCGAGTTATGCTGCGTGCCATTTTGAAAAACCATGTTTCGAGAAAAACGCGTTTAAAGTTTTGCGAATAGTTTTTTATTGGAAAAATTTTTAAAAAGAAGTTAAAAGGATTTAAACTATTTTTAAACTAGAGGGTTTAAACTATTTTTTAAGCCAATAAAAAAATCGATTTTTCAAAAAATTTACAGTGGCCTTACCCCTTAAGGCGTAGGCTACTCTGATGACCCGAAAATCAGGGTTATTTAAAAACAAAAATGTTAAGGAATTAGTAAATTGATTGAAAAATCATTCGGGCATTTATTTGCATGTACATTGACAGTATTGTGTACCAAATTTCACTTTGAGAATATTAATCATCAGAAAAGTGATAAACAATATCGTGAAGGATCTTTGAACGTGAAGGGCTCAACGGCGTACTTGATTTTGGCCACCCTGTTGATCTAAAACAAAGCAAAAAATATTTTTTCTTAAAATAGACAATATTGTTTAAGACTTGACCGACCTGTTCTTAGTTATCATGTTTCAATCATTTTTAAAAAATTTGATTTTCTGTACGTTTTTTCGAGAAAAAATGATATTATTGTTAATGACTAGTGAAAAAAATGTGAAGCGAAAAAGCTTCGGTCAATACTAAACTACTATTAAACTAAATAAGTGTACCAAATTTCAAGCCAATACGTTTATTGGATGTCGAAACATCGTGTAAGTACACCGTTTTGAAAAACATAATTTCAAGAAAAACGCGACCAAAGTTTTACTAGCAGTTCCATTGTTGTAATTATAAATTTACCTTCAATCTGCAATTCCTGCACATATATTGGACCTTTATTTTTAAGGGAGACTTTGTCCTTGGAGTGCCATATTTCAGGTGTTTAGATTTTATTTTTTTTTTAAAGGAAACGAGTAAAGCTTTTTGAGTGCGGTTTTTTCTTGCTTTTATTCGTGATATACAGAACGTTAAAAAAATTTTTTTTGAAAAAAAAAACCAAAATGGCGGCCGTTGCAACTCCGCGAAAACAGGTCCTCAAATCGCGGGAGGTAAACGGCTGACAACACTCTCCCCCTCTTTGTTGATCTCAAACACAAATTCAAAGCATATTATCAATCTTTGACCCTTTGGTCATGGAATGACGGATGGCTTTTTCGTTTAGTACAAATTTCGGAAAATGGCGGCAATTTAAAAAAAAATCGAATTTTCGCGTTTTTTTCGAATAAAAAGATAAATAATAAATGCAAAAATGTATCTATCGAAAAAACGATCCGTCATTCCGTGAAGACATATTTTCTGAGTATGCTCTCCAAATTTCAGGTCGATATGTTAATTACAGCGGTCAGGAGAATGTCAGCCATTTTTAAAAACGTGTTTTCGAGAAAAACGCGTTTAAAGTTTTGTAATGTGTTTACACAAATTTGTTTATAATTACCGCTAATCGGCAATGCCTGGTCCATAGAGGCATCCCTCCTCTTCTTCTAGCTGCTCATGTTGAGCCGCTAACATCTCCCGCTAAATTTCAAGGACAAAGCCTCCGTTAACTTGACTTGCCCAAGCGACGAACGAGGGTTCGTCATTTTCACAGTAGGCTAACCCCTTAAACATTTCTGAGTCTACTTATGTGGCCTCAATAACGATCACCTATATATATATATATATATATATATATATATATATATATATATATATATATATATATATATATATATATATATAGGTGATCAAAATGGTGACAAAATGGTTTTCGACTATGCCGGCGATTTATTAGTGAAATTGCAGAAAAAGGAAAACTACCTTCTGAAAGAAATTATATATATATATATATATATATATATATATATATATATATATATATATATATAATTTCTTTCAGAAGGTAGTTTTCCTCTTTCTGCAATTTCACTAATAAATCGCCGGCATAGTCGAAAACCATTTTGTGTTCACCTTGGAGAAGTGTATATTGGTTTAATTCTAGCAACTAACTTTATGTGGAAGTTAAAAAAAAAAGAAAAACAGCAAAATTTCGAAATCGTCGGTTGCCGAGTAATCATATATATACAGGGTGTGCCTCTTATCTCTGCCACCCGAAATAACGGTAGTTATCGACGTCACAGGAAAATGCTCCAGACAAAAGTTGTACGGTGTGAAAGGGGCCATCAAATGCGACCAATTTATTTATTTCCGTGGAGTCGCTGACACACAGTGAAGGTCACCTCCACTTTTTTTAAATGGAATAGTACATTTTTTTCAACCTTCTTATGGAGCCCCTCAAGCCGCATAAAAGTGGGGTGTCAAAGTCGTTCAAAGTCATTCAAGGTCACCTATTTAGATTTGTATCATCGATACACCCTGTTTTTGTGTGTGTGTGTGTGTTCGCGCCGGCGAAGTAATTCAAAACAACACAGCGGCGTTGCTGTTCCGATCGCATAAACGCGCGCACGTATGTGTGTAGGTGCGTATGTATGATCGCGGAGCAGCATTCGACTTGGTCAAAGTTTGCTGTTCCGTGCTCCTTGGTCGTCTTACAATGTACCTATAGGGATGGAAAAAGAAAAACAGTCCACTTTCGCCCTTTCAATTTCTACCGGTAGTCGAAGATAAAACAAGTCGCAAGCACGTGAGTGAGCAGGGGCTGGAGCGATGTGGCGTGGGAGGGGGGGGGGGGTAAACTGGTGAAAACGCCGGTTGTACCCTTCCGCGAGGCTCTTTCCTCGAGCTCTCACAACTTTGTTCGCAAAAGTTATACGCCCGCGTTCTCTCTATCTCTATCTTGCTCTCGGTGCCTCTGTACGTTTTGCCAAGGTCACCGACATCTAGAACAGCAACCACCGCCGATATACCATCTCGCAGCGCGCGAGCGTTCCGTGTCGCCCCAGGACGACGATGTGGTGAATTGTGGGACACTGAAAATAGTAGTGGAACACGGGGAAGAGAGTAAGAGAGAGAGAGAGAGAGAGAGAAACTGCCTAACCGTCAGAACCAAAGCGCCCTCTTCGCCCCATGCGCGCCGTGGTCGCATTTCTTCCTGGCCGACACTCGCGGGTGACTTGCCGTAAAGTGATAAATTTCCCTGAAGTGTATATTTATACACACACACACAGACACACATATGTATATATAGGGTGCCTGTATATATATATACGTTTTCTCCCGGAAACTTTGCTCGAATGCTCTCTCTCTTTGCCTCCTCTCGCAGTCTCGTTCACGACCCTCCTAACAATTTTACGGTTTCAAGTTGTTACAAGCGTGCCAACCTTCGCCCTTCTCCCCGATCCTCGACCGTACTACTTTCGCTTAATCGGCGAATAAAAAAAAATCGTTTACTCGTACGTGTGCGTCGGTCTGTGTGTATACGTATACGAACGTATTTATGGGAAGAACGAGGAGCAGGAAAAGTGGAAGAAACAACAAAAAGAAAGTTTATACTGTCTCACCCACTAGCCCAGTATCGGAAACTTCGCGTACTATCGTCTCCTCCCCCCCTCCCCTTCGCCAACCGCTTTATCTTTATCGGTTACCACGCGGGATAGATACGCCGCATTCGTGTACTTACTTTTGGCTTTTTCTTTTGCAGGGAAATGTCTGCATCTGAGCGGGCTAACGTCCGAACCGTTGACCGCCGACGACGATTACAAACTTCTTCGTCTCGGCATCGGCTTCACCAATATGGTTGCCCGAGCTACCAAGGGAAGTGCTGATCTTACGAGAAAGGAAATCAAGGAAGGTCCGTATCTTGATTATTACTACTCTTTCGCGGCGCGAAACCATTTTGTAACGATAACTTACCGTGAACGTTTCGCGCGACCTCTGGCTTAGAATTATCAATAGGAATGTTTATTTCTTTGCATCCGAGGCACTGGAAAAAACGAGACCTTTTTCTTCTCAAACTCACAGACCGACTTAGTGACTTTGAGAACACGAAAGGATTGATTGAACTAATGTGATTAGTACGAGTGTCGCGACCGTTAACCGGCGGCGCCACCGTCCAAATGTGCTAATTTTCCATTGTGCGTTTATGAAGATCGTACGGGAGGTACAGCGACGTGAGTTTTTGACAACGACGCGAAAAGTACAACTCGCCGCAGTGAATTCACTTACCTTATTAATTTGGCTGTGTTATTGTTTTCGCAAAGTTTCGCAACTCGGCATCGATCCCTCGCTTGACCTCTTCTCCATTCTCTCCCGCTCGATCCTCTTTCGCTCTTCTTCAGTTCACTCCCACGTGGTAAACAACCCCCGATCGACTTGTTGGTTAGTCGTACAAACTATCGAGAGAAGTTTGCTCGCTAGCTCCAAAGGAGAAGTCGCGTGTACTTGAGCATTTGTACATAACACCACAGTGAGCTGTTTCAAACTGCTTTACGGGGAAAGGAACGTGCGAACTTGACGATCGTCGCGATACCCGCGAGAACCATAGCTTTCGCGTCTCTCGAGGGAGAACACACGCTCGACCGGTGTTCTCGAATGTGACACGCGACTGCGACAAAAAAGACGTCGCCGTGCTGGACGAGGCTGGGCGACGGGGGAGGCTGAAAACAGAGTAGCTTACTTTTTACCGCTAGAGCGCGTTTCATGATCAAACCGAGGAAACGCGTCTCCGCGAATCTCGAGTATATCCTTTTTTGTTCTAGCAAAAAGCCCAAATCATTGGTTAATGAGGACGTTACGATTCACGTCACATCTGTATTTGTATTTTTTGCTCAATTGAGGCAATCTTTTGACGTCTTCGAGCGTCAAAGTACACTTTACGTTCTTTTTTGTTTCTTACGGACAGTAATCGATGCACATGCTAACCTATTTCGCGTGCCCAGAGATGATTTACTCTGCGAAAGTTTTATTTTAATTCTTAGTAGTTTTTGTTGTTAAGCACGCGATCGTTTAACTAGAGCTATCGCTGGCGATTCACTCGTTCGCGGTGCAATTTGCTCAATTTATATCGGCAAGACCTGCGGTTTCGCGGAGAAGCGCCTGGTGGCCAAATTTGAACTAATCAATATCGCCGCGCAAAATTCAATTTATCCAAACGTCACGGTGCAGTTGCTCAACAGATATTTTCATACCTCAAATCCTGGAATATTCTAATCCTTGTTTTCGCAACTTTCAGGGAGTCACGTATTATTGGAAAAATTGCGGAAGTACAAGCCTAAAATCGCAGTTTTCAACGGCAAACTCATCTACGAAGTTTTTTCCGGAAAAAAGGAATTTGGATTTGGGAGACAACCAACACTCGTCGATGGCACCAATACGGTAAGCAAACAAAAGAGATAACGACGAACAGAATAAAATTATACTTTTAACAAAATAATGTTTAAACGTAGACAAACAACGGAAAACAATTTTTATAAGTTAAGCCCAACGTTAAATAGTAATCGCAGCACACAAGAACGACAATATTAATAACAATTACCATGACAACCATTTAAATCACTTAAACAATAATAAATTGTCAATCGGAGTCAAATAATCATGGAATAAAAAATATTCACAAATGAAAATAACTAACAACAACCACACACAAGAATAGTATTTATAAACGTTGAAACACAATTATAATAATAACAATAACCATAGAAAATAATTTTAACTATAGAGTTGGATAATAAAATAAAACAGAATAAAATCAAAACTCAAAATAATATATTAATTTCCAAGAACGAAAATAATGTACGGTGGCCTTATCAAATAACAATAATAATACAAGTTGAAGAATAATAATAATAACAACAATAATAACTTTCGAAATTATGTTTAACAATAAAGCAAAAATTACAATGAAATAAAAATGGCAAATGCAATGTTAATTTTTCGGACGAAAAATAACTAACTTCATATAACAACAATAAGAATCAAAGTAAGAAACTAACAATAACAACAACGATGATTTTTGTGATTTCAAACTAATCTTTGAAACAAAGATTGAAAGTGGAATAATAATTTTTAAGAACAAAGTCTAAAATAACAATAATAATGATAACATTAAGAACTTTTTAAATAATAATGTTTAAGGCAGGATTCTACTTTGAAACCATGAAAAAAACGCTATTTTCGTGAATTTTTTCTGAGAATACTATTAAAGATATCGATATGGGGTTTAAACTGTTCAATAAATACACTCTTTAAGTACATAAAAAAAATTTGTTAAATGTATTTTATTCATTTTTTGTACACGTAAAATATGTTTAAAGCCAACGCCTCGAAAAGCAGGTACCGTTGCCGTGGTCGTGAAATCTTCCCGACGGATGGTCTGAAACAAAAAAATCAAATAGTTTCATGTTCAGTATGTCTTCAGGAACCGACCTAACTAGAATATTTTATATACGTGCAAAATTAACAAAATGGCGGCTAAAATACGAAAAAAAAATGCGTTTTTTGGGTCTTTTTTGCAATAAAAAAATAGTTCTAATCAAAATTTTAAGTTGATTGTAGTTAGGTCGGTTGGTACACACATATAGAATATGTGTTCCAAATTTCATAAGGATCGGTTCAGTACTTTTTGAGTTATCACGACCATGGTACTTGAAAATGTCGTTTCGAGAAAAACGCGTATAAAGTTTTGGTGAGTGATAAATCGTAGAAAAAATTATCTTACCCTCAATCAGCGATGCCTGGGCCATATAATATGCCTTCGACGTGTTCCAGGTGGGTGTTTTCATCCAATTTCAAAGTTTCAAAGTTTCAAAGTAGAATCCTGCCTTAATAAGAAATATATAAATGAAATGAAATTTAAAAAAACGCCTATCGATATATCAATTTAAAGGAAGGAAATGAAAAAAACAACAATGTCTATAAGACCGTTTTTAATAATATTCTATCACGAACTAATGTTTAAAGTAAAATGTAAAAAACCAAGACATTGATTTTCGAGAAAAAGAAAAACTGCCAAAAACAACAAGCGCGTCTTTGTCGTAACAATGAAACGTGAACAAAATGTTTCAGCACATGTGGGTGATGCCGTCCAGCAGCGCGAGATGCGCCCAATTGCCGCGCGCGGCCGACAAGGTGCCGTTTTACGCGGCGCTGAAGAAATTCCGCGACTATCTGAACGGTACGATAACGCACCTCGACGAGGCCGACATCGTGTTCGCCGATACGAAATTGAAGAAGAAAGAGCCGCTGGACTCGTCGGACGAGAAGAAGTCGTCGATATTCGGTGACGAGATTGGCGCCGACGGTGACAGTACGATGACCGACATGAGCAGTACAACGATAAAGCAAGAGTCCGGTCTGATCCCGGGCAAGAAGAAGCGCGGCAGGCCAAAGAAGATAAAGAATCCCGACGATCCGCCGCAGCAGGAAATCGATAAGATGGACGCCAACGGCGAGATAATAAAAAAGCGCCGGGGTCGCCCGAAAAAGATACACCAGCAGGCGAAGCTGTTGGAACGAGAAGAACGCGAGCGGGAACATCAGCAGAATCAACAACAGCAACAACAACAACAACAGCAGCAGCAACAGCAGCAGCATCAACAGCAACAACAACATCCCCACAATACGCAACACCTGCAATCCCAGCATCCCCAGCAACATCCGGAAATGAGTCACATGGGCGAGACTTATGGGAATTCGACGTTACCCCATTGTTTCTCGCCACCGCTCATGTCGCCGCCCAAGCCTTTTCCCCACATGGCACCGTACTCGCAGTCCCTCAGCGACGGCAATTTCTTCGCCCAGCAGCAGCAGCAGCAGCAGGGTATCAACGACAGTCCTTACAACATGAGCTCGAAGCACAGTCCCGTCCACATGCAGCACTACAGCCAAAGTCCAAAATCCATGTCGCTCTCGTTCACCCACTCGGACCTCTCCTCGGAGATAAACACAGCGATATCATCGGAAAATAATCTCGAGCCGTCACCTCTGACCTCGCCGAGTGTCGAGCATCCGGATTTCGAGCCGCCCACCAGTATTTCGCAGCAACAGCAACAGAGTCACACGAGCAACGAGCACAGACAACAGTACAACGGTACTGGACCGACCGAGGGCTCGGGCCACCACAGCAATCCAGGTACACCCTCCCACACGGGTTACCCAAGCTACATGGGTTTCCACGAGCAGCAGCAGCAGCAGCAACAGCAGCAGCAAGGAGAAAATCGTCATCCTCATCAGACGACACCAACCGGACTGGGACAATCGACGAGCGAGCAACAGCAGCAGGAGCATCATTCGCACCAGACGCCGCCTCTCGGTCACACGACGACGCAACACTCCGCCATGTCGCCCCAGCATCATCACCAGCAGCAGCAACAGCAGCAGCATCATCACCATCACCATCATCCCCACGAGCAATACGGCATGAAGAGAAACTCCTCGCAGGACGTCGCCTCCAAGAGTCTCAGCGATCTTGAGTCTCTCGTCGATCAGATACCCAGCATAGCCGACGGTGGTAATCAGCGTCTGCAGCATGCCCATGCCGCCCTTGGCGACGAGTCCCTCGCCGACAAGATCGAGTCTCATCATCATCAGTCTTATCTGTCGGGCTTCGCGGGCGTCAGTATGGCCAATTACAGTCCGCCGTTGGGACCCGGGAGCGGCCTCTATCCAAGCTCCCTACACTACGGCGAGAATTACGGCTCGCTCTACAGCATGAACGGGCGCCATCATACGACGCAACACGAGCATCAGCAGCAGCAACAACAGCAGCAGCAACAACAACAACAACAACAACAGCAACACAGTAAATCCTATACCGTGGAGAATCTAGCCTCGAGCAATTACACGCCGAGCATGAATCACGGCCAGCCAGGCGGGAACGCGTACTCCAACATCATACCCGGACCCCATTATCCAGTCTCGATGGGCTCGACGAACGGCTATCTCTTCGGCGGCCTCGAGACAAGCCTTATGCAGCGTACTTACGGTATGAGCGGCATCGGAGCCATGGGAGGGATGCATCCCTCGCTCGGACACATGGCCAATCCGTATCCCTACAACGCCGCCGCGTACTCGAGCTCGTTCGACGCTTATCCTGCGCCGCCTACCGGCATACACGCGCCGAGCGCCAATTATCCCGGTTATACCGGCGGTCACGGGGCACCCGGTAACTCGACGCCGCCGTCTTACCTCCAGTCGCATCACAGGCCGTCCGTCGATCTCGCTTACGACGGTGTATGATAATCAATTCGACACGGCGAACACACACATTTCAATCGTTCTCCAGACCTATCGTTTTCGTCTACTTCTTATTCTTATTCTTCTTCTTCTTTCTCTGCTTCGTCAGTCTTGCGATGATCTTGACTTTTGTTAATCGTTGGATTGTCCGCTGGACTCTGGTGTGGCCCGGGCGAAGAGGGAAGGAACGGAGAGGGCGGGATAACTAACGTTTTTTACGTATTTTTACACTATGAACGGCGAGATTGGTTACCCTCGTCGGGAGGCTTTTTCGCATCGTCCTTGCCCCGGGACTGTGCGCGATGCCCGCGTCTACGTGTGTGTGTGTGTGTGCGTGTGTGCGCATGCGTGTGTGCATGCGAGGTGTACAAGTGCGCGCGAGTACTCTCGGACCATGGACACGTGGTGGACTCTCGTTTTTAACGACACTAGAATAAGGGGAAAAAGTGTTTATAGAGTTTATCGTGTGAAATTATATACGCGGCTCCGAATTACTCCTTCGTTAGGCTTAAATCTAGTCTACGCTCAACGAAATTGGGCTCTCGGTGGCTCCACTGTGGAGATTCATCGTCTCGCCACCTCCCTTCCTCTTCGTTCTCTCTTGCGATTGCGAGGCCGTGTGATTGGGACAGTGCAGTTCATCGACTTGTCGCGCGGCGGACGCGCGTTCGCACGAGAGTCGCTACTCTTTAACGTCGAGCAAGAAACGAAAAACAATATGGACTCAAACTCGTTTCTCTCGAAGCAAGATGAGAATCGGTGCAAATTCAACGATTCGTTCGCGTATTTTTTTTTTCTATTTTTTGTTCTAATCGTAATTTTGCCGAGTGGACCACGTCGTGCTCTTGAGTATGAATTGCCAAGACGATGCGATTCTTGCTCGAGAATACAGCTGTCGAGAGGAATCGTTGTATTTGGGATATTTTTTTCTAGGCAATTCCAATGTTAAACATTGAATTTATACTTTTGATCAGCGGTCGCGAAAAATGATTGAAAATGATTCGTTGGAGATGATAATTCTCAGTGATTGTAGAGATAACTCATACGAACGAGCGTAACGAGCAGCCGGGCGTTGGCCAAAAACGAGTCTCGAAATTTGGAACTCGGAAAAGAAAAGAGTGTCCGAATATCGACTTTCGTATATAGTAGGATTGATTGGCTCATCTCTCGAAGCGCGTTCAAACGTTCGCATGTGCTAAACCATTTTTTTTCCAGTTTGCAATTAATTGGATTAGAAAAGGAGATTCATTTTTCTGGATAAGTCACAAAACGTTCGTTCGTATAAACTGAACGTTGATTCACGAAAAATATACGAGTCTAGGTGAGTCTTTATTTTTCTACACGTCAAAACTCAGAGGCTGCAGAAATGCAGCACCAAATTCGACGCGTTCGCGAGGATAGAAAGGAACACGAGTTATTCAAAAAAAAGAAAAACAAGTAAACCTGCAATGAAGAAAGAGGCGAGTAGCGGTGCTAAGTCGATCCAAAGGCTCAGAAATTCGAGAACACTATTTACTTCATAATAATTAAAGAGACCTTGATACCGTAAATCGTTTTTTGCCAGACTTTTATTATTGTTGTTGTTGTTGTTATTGTTGTTGCCCATTGCCAATTTATCAAGCACGACTGTAATTACGGGAGGGAAATTGTGTCGAGTGGATAAATCTCTCTCTTGCTCCCCTCGAAAATCTTCGTTTTTTTTCCACTTGGGGAGACCGGAAACGAGAGGTGAAAAGAAGCGACGGAACAAAAAGAAAGGTGCGTGTGCGCGAGCGCGCTCACACACGCGCGGTACACGTTTTTTTTTTTAATTTTATGATTATACGTAAATATATATGACAAAATAGCCGCGTTACGTTGCTACATATATCGCTGTGCATGGATCGTCGTGTAAACCGGGAAACCTGCGTTCTCCGTAATTATTTTGAGACTATTGGAACGAAAACTAAAAAAAAAGTACTACTCGCCTCTTTGTGAATGTGTATCCGTGAGGAGATTTGAAAATCGCTCGAGAGAACAAGAGAAAGGGAGAGGGATAGGACAGTTTCGAGAACGAAGAAAAGGCAAAATGTGCCGCAAAATCTCGCAACGAAGCCACCGCGATAATCGACGAACATTACGTAACGTAAGGGGTGTACATTACATTATGTTTCCTTTCCGTCTTGTCTCCCGTCCGGTCACGCTGGAAACGCGAAAGAGCTCATCCTTTTACGAACGTTTCTTTGCGCTCAGTTAACGAAAATTCTTTCTTCGTCCTCCTGTGTTTTCATTTTGTTTTGTTTTGTTTTCGTACCGAATGACGAAAAACGTCCCTGCAGTCGCCGAAGCGGCGCGACGATCGCGCGGCGTACCGAATTATATAGACAATGTGGAAACGAAAGCACGCGCAAACGAGAGAAAAAAAATGAAATCATTTTCATTTCTTCGTATATGTATATAGAACCGGTAGAAAGCTAGAGAGGACTTTGTGGATTCTTCAGTCCCACGTATAAACGAACGACCATGGGATACACAAAATTACGTGTACCTGGATCAATATCGTGTTGAATGGAAACAAAAGAAATTACGAAAGAAGCAAACGCAAGAAAAAAAAATCTCGAGAATTTCGCTTGAAAATAAAAAATTGTTCTCTCGACACGATCTTCGTCGACTGTTGTTATATATCGTTGTCATTTTACTACAAATTCATTATCGATGTACACACACACACACGCACACACAGCAAACGACCGAACGAAGGTTTAAACAGACAAGAAAATATAGAAAACAAAGACCTGTGTGTCCTACAGACTCGAATGCAAGACACTCTAATCGCTATTCTAGCGTGTACGAAGACACAAAGATGCTGAGGAGAAGAGGAATAAGAGGAGGCGAGGGACTAGTAAAAAAAATCATACGAATGCATGTTTTCGTCGACGAATGATACGAAGATAGACACCACTATTATTATTTATCCTTTCAATACACGATCAAGAAATTATTCACACACACACCCACACACATTTTTTTTATTGATAATTAAGCGTTTAAGGGAATTTAACAAAGGAAGAAAAGAACGCCGGAAAAAAAAACTAAGTTACTACATAAGTATATAGGGGAGCGCGTTGCGTTACGTTATGCCATAATTATATTCTATTACGTTTTCAAACTCGCTGATAAGTCATCGGGATTTGTAAGAATGAAAGTGCGTGAGCTATGTGTGAAAGTATATACGTGCGTGCGTGCGTGTGTGTGTGTGTGTGTGTGTGTGCATGCTTGTGTGTACCGCTGTATGTTTAATCCGCGTGTGTTTCCGATGACTCGTGCTCACTAACATATTGTTAAATAACTAACGACGAAGAAGGACGAAAATAAGACGCGCACACATGCACGCAACACGCGTACACGCGGACGATGACACACACACATACACGTGTACAAAAAAGTTGTCAAGCTAAGATTATGGCTGTAAAATTGATGCGTCGGTTTTATTATAGATAAACATGGAATATATATATATAGATATTATATATATGACAAAATCTATATATATATAAATATTATATTGAGACTAGGTTTAAAGCAAGAAAAAAAAAAATTAACGTGAATTAACACTTATCGAGTAATCCACATAGAATGTGTCGAAGAGTAATCGCGAGAGTTTCGGGGAAGGGAGATAACAAGAGAAAAACGGCGAAGAAAAAATAAGTAAAGGCGCGAGGAAGTAAGGAGAACGGGCGGGTGTTTTGAAGAAGATGCACAGGGTATAGATGAAGTCGTTGATACAATAACTGCTGTCTATATATATATATAAATATATATATGTACACAATCAGAAAATCTCGTAGATGTTTCTTTTGTTCTATCGGCCTCAGGGGGGTGGGGGGAGGGAAACAGGAGTGAATCAATCGAACGAGTTATCTAGTAGATGTTTTTTTGTCCTCCGAACCTCTCGCGAGTTTAGAGAAAACGAAGAGCCAGAGAGAAAAGGGAGAAAGGACTTGAAAAATCGCTAGTAAGAGAGAGAAAAGGGCAGAGCGAGGGGATAAAAGGATATTAAGTGTCGTAAATGTTACTTATTTCATCGAGACAGCTCAATCGGTTTAAACCGATCGCTATCCACACACACACACACACACACTATGAAATAATAATTAAAAACAAACAACAACAAGAAACGAAAACATTGATTGACTCATTGTTTTGGACGACGAGAGGCGAGTTTATCGGCAGAAACACTGATTGTAAATTAATATATAATAAAAATTGAAGAAAAGAACCTACACGTAAATGATAATAATAAGTATATTATGTACGTACTTATATAAGATATAGACAAATGAATCACTGTTGCGCACCATACGCGTCCGAGTTTATCGAAAGCGCATCAGCGCGAAAGAGAGCTTATTGACCGATCTGGTCGGCGACATATTTTTTAATCGCCCGAAACCTTTATCGTTCTCAATACCTAATTGTTCTATACACACACAGACACATACATACATCGGCATACATGGATACGAGGCATTGACAATTGGCCACTTTATGTCGACCTTCAGCCCCTGAGCCGTCGACGACCATTTTCTTCTATTCTCTCCGTCGTTTGAGAGGTTAGGCTACTGCAACGACCCGAAAATCAATATTATTCGAAGAAAAATCTAATACGCAAGATTATTGGAAAATTGTTTACACGTTTATTCGTATGTACATTAACAAAGTTGTGTACCAAATTTCATTTGTACATATTAATAATTAGAGAAGTTACAAACAATCTCGCGAAGGACCTTTGAACGTGCGAAGCTAAACGGTGAAAAAAAGTTTTCCCTTCAAATTGATAATATTGGCTGATACTTGGACCGAGCTTTTTTGGTACCGTGCTTCAGACGTGAAAAAAAAGATTTTTTTTTATTTCGAGAAAAAAATAACATTATAGTTGATAATAAATGAAAAAAAATGTTAGGAAAAAAACTATTACACTGAATGAGAGTAGCAAAATTCAAGTCAATCCGTTTATCAGATATCGAGAAATCGTGTGCATCGTTTTGGAAAACATAATTTCGAAATGGCTTCAAATTTTTACTAGCAGTTCTATCGTTGTAATCATAAGTTTACCTTCAACCTGGGATTCCTGCGCGATATGTTGGACCTGCCTCTTCAATTTGAGTTGCCTCAAGAAACGAACGGGCGCTTGTCATTTTCACAGTAGAGCATATTTTGAATTAAAAAAAAACGTCCTAATTATCGTGGCCGATATTCCGCTTCCAAGGTGAATGAACAAACGAAAAGCTCATCAAGTATTGAGATTGTAGAAAAGGATAAGATTTTTGGCACCGCTGAAATAGTGCATTGACGAAAATGATGGATCACTTTTCAGGGAATGAAGGTCAAACGTTCAGTCAAGTTGACATCGAATGCCTTGAACAAATCGTTCGATCCAAGCGATGCAACGATGGGACTTTTCCGCGTGCAAATTCGCGATAATACACGATCACAATGCGTTTTGTATCGATAAAAACGAAGAAAACAAAAAGATGAAATGGATACACATGTACTTAATTAAAATAACAATCGATGGTGCACAATTGGCTCGCGTGACAAAGAAAAATGCCACTTTGGGATGTTCGTGGAAAGGAAAGAAAAAGTAAATACGATGTGTAACAATTTACATATTCTCGTCTCGCTTCTTTATCGCGTCGATGTTTGGAAAAAGCATGCTTCACCTATCATAGATATGATAGTTCACCTTCCGTGCTTTGGTGCCTTTACGGGTCAAAAGGAATAGCCGAACGCGTTCCAGAGGTTTCGTCGCGGGACAATGACGACGTTCGATCGAGAAGCTCATATTTCGGATTGCTTTCTAGCGTCCTATCCACGCGCGCAATTCTGCCTCACTCTCGAGATTTGTGAAAATTAGGTTATTCTTGCGCATGTTCTGGAATCTGAAAATCGTACAAGTATCCATACCCAGGTAGCAATTTCCAAAAAAGCCGTCCAGAAGTCGTCCAAATAGGTACCAAATGTCCGCTTGGAAGTTACTTATAAGTTATGTGTCCGAAAGTTATCTTTCCGAACGGTTGTCAACTTGAAGCCGTCCGGACATTTGGTGCCCATTTAGATGACTTTTGGGCAACTCTTTGGAAATTGCTACTTGGATACTTGTGGGATTTTTCAATACTTTTATCATCAAATATCTTTCCCCCGGGGTGACAAAGTTTCCGATGACATCACTTTCCAACCCGGCGGAACGCGTCAATTTCCAATTAACTTACCGTCCTGCAAGTTAGGTAAAAGAAACGGGCTAGTCGCAAACTTAATCTAAAAATGCGCACATGGAAATAGTCTGTCGGTCAATGGTCCATGGTTGATTCATCCATGCGGTGTTGCCGGACAATCTCGCGCTGACACAAATTGTAGCTGATTTCTGACTTACCGAGGGTCGATACACGGACACAACGAGAAAGTACGCAAAATGCCCGCATCACTCGTGGACACTCACGGAATGTTTTTTGGCGTTGCGAGCACACTTTTCTTTCACGCTCGGTGTGCCAACTCAACTCGCATACGCGCCACGGTTCGTGGCTCAACGCGACACGAAATTATATATCGTGAAAGAAAAAAGTGTTTGTTCATCGTTGTCCCGTTGTTTTCTTCGCGTTCACGCAAGAAATTAATTCGACGTTAATTCTTGAATTATACATTACGAGATGCCGTTGGAAAATTTAGAAGACGATGGACTCGAGAAGAATCCAAATCTCGAGCTCGCGCAAACGAAATTTTTGCTCAGCTTGCCCGAGCACAAGAACGACGAGAATTTAAAGACCAAGCTACTCGATGCCATAAAAGCCGAAAGTGAGTTTGCATATTTTTGCATTTTAAATATTTTCCCTCTTCCTTTCTTCATTTCTACCCGATAATGCAGTAGTATTTATTATTTAGAACGATCGTATGTTTTCTTTTTTCTGTCCGTGCATTTACGCGAAATGAAAAACATGCCGATTTTTTTCATTCGTCACCCGTGACAACCAAAAGTTTTAATCTGTCACAATTATTTCGCCGAGTAATTAGCCCGATTCGTCTCAAAATCATAACAGTAATAATAACCCTGGGAACAACAAAGATATTGCAATTTTTTAACGATTGTCTCGCGCCTCGTTCGAATGTCCTGATATTATATTCAGCAATTTTTAGATTTAGGTCCTTTCAGCATCACCGAATGAGATGAATTCGCCGAAACAACGCAAAATATGTTTTTCTATATCTTTTAGTTGTGAAAAAGTAATTGTTCTTATGTCAATCAGACATGACTATATTCTACGAGGAAGTTTGCCGCGATCTCAACTGGCCCATAGACGCGGCGCTGAGGGACAAAATGAAGGCCCATAATTCGGAACAAACCAAAGCCTTGGACGATGCCATCGAAGACGCGGAGAAGAATCTCGGCGAGATGGAAGTTCGAGAGGCTAATCTCAAGAAATCCGAGCATCTCTGTCGCATCGGCGACAAGGACGGCGCTATATCGGCGTTTAGAAAAACTTACGAGAAGACAGTCTCGTTAGGACACAGGCTCGATATAGTATTTCACAATATAAGAATCGGCCTCTTTTATCTCGATCATGATCACATCGTAAGAAATATCGACAAGGCCAAGAGGTAAAAAAAGGTCAAACTCATTTTCGTCTATTTTATGGATGTAAAAAAGCTTTTTGCCAAACTACGACACTCGTACATTTTTACAAATTGCTATTACGAATTTGGTCGTTTTATCAGTAAGTTTTCAACATTTTGCAAAAGGGACGATATTTTTTCCCTATGTTTGGATTATTGACAAATAGTAGTGCGCATTGCTAACTTTTACAATGCTTCCTCGTGAAGCCATTTAACTAAAAAAGTTCGCCCTCAGACTGGGAGATTTCCCCAATAGTAGCTTCCAGATAAAGTTTTGTGAGTAAAATCAAAGGATAGGAAAGCAATGTGCAAGTTCCTTAAGGGGTAAGGCCACTGTAACGGCCCAAAAAAAAGGTTTTTTTCACTAATTTTTTGCTCCCGAAATTGAAGGTATTTGAAAAAAAACTTTTAATGGTGTTATCGGGCATACATTAAACTTTATTATAAAATTTTTTTACAGTAAAAAAAAAACAAAATGGCGGTTCCACAGCTATCTTCCCGGGACATGTTTTGCTTCCAGGGCTCCGCGGCACGCAGCACCACTGGTGCACTTTTGAATCTAGGACAAAAAAAAAACCATTAATCTAGAGGGCTATAGCTAGAGAATGTCGATCGGATTTTAAAAAGTATCAATTTTTGTGGATTTGGCGTGCGTTTGAAAAAAAAAATTGATTTTTGACGAAAAAAACGGCAAGTTTTTTGTTAATAAAAAATCAATAAATAAAGTTCTTGAAAATTCCGATCGACATTCTCAAGATAATGTAAATGTTCACATCTGGTTAAAATTTCAAGTAAAAAAAATGAAAATTGTTCGAGTTATGCTGCGTGCCATTTTGAAAAACCATGTTTCGAGAAAAACGCGTTTAAAGTTTTGCGAATAGTTTTTTATTGGAAAAAATTTTAAAAAGAAGTTAAAAGGATTTAAACTATTTTTAAACTAGAGGGTTTAAACTATTTTTTAAGCCAATAAAAAAAATCGATTTTTCAAAAAAATTACAGTGGCCTTACCCCTTAAGCAGAACGAAAAAAATCCCAGGGTACACAGGCCTTCTAACATTTTCTCACAAACGTTATTTTTCGACGCATCGAAACATTCGGAACATATTTCAATCGGCACCTCGAAACAAAAGCTTAGTGCGGAAGCCGGGATGATTCAATTGCCAAAATGATCGACAGTTTGATCGAGGAAGGAGGCGATTGGGACAGAAGAAACCGTCTGAAAGTTTACCAAGGGACTTACTGCATAGCGATGCGCGATTTCAAGGAAGCAGCCAACTTCTATCTCGACACAATAAGCACCTTCACGAGTTACGAGCTTATGGATTACAACACCTTCGTAAGATACACCGTTTATCTCAGTATGATAAGTCTGCCGAGAAACGAACTGCGCGACAAGATAATCAAGGGGTCCGAGATCCTCGAAGTATTGCACAACAATCAGGATTGCAAGGATTATCTCTTCTCGTTATATAATTGTCACTACGCCGATTTCTTCAAAAACCTCTGTAAGTTCGAACGAAAATATATATATATATTAAATATATATACTCGTGATATACTTCGAACGTAATTAATATACTATTTATTATAACGTATATATATTTACGTTATGACAAATTAATTACAACGTAAATTATAAATTTACGTTATAATTGTACATATTTATTATAACGTAAATATACATAGCAAACATAAATACATGTTTCAATATTCGTTCAGTCTAAATTGCGAAAAAAATGTATTTGCTACTTTTTTCCTCACAGCACACGTCGAAGGTTTGCTACGCGCTGATTACCTGATATTCCCGCACTATCGTTATTACGTGAGAGAAATGCGGATCCTCGCGTATACTCAACTTCTCGAATCATATCGATCATTGACGCTTCAATATATGGCAGAGGCGTTTGGCGTTACTGTGGAATACATCGATCAGTGAGTATCTCGAGAGATTCGTTTTTTTTAAATCTCCGCCCTGTTATCCTGCTTCGCAACCTCGATACTGGAAATTTGGCAAATAAACAGCGTTTGTTGACAAGTGTTTGAAAAACATTGTGCAGCAAGTCAATTGTGAGAAAATAGTGGAACGGTATCCATTTCGGGATTACTAGAAATCAGTATCTTCAATGTCAACTATGCGCTGGACTGAAAACGGTTTACACGCTTGACTTTTTTACAGGGAAATATCGCGCTTCATAGCTGCGGGAAGATTGCACTGCAAGGTCGATCGCGTTGGCGGTGTCGTCGAAACGAATCGTCCGGACAGCAAGAATTGGCAGTACCAAGCGATGGTCAAGCACGGGGATCTTCTCCTCAACAGAGTCCAAAAGTTGTCCCGAGTTATAGACATCTAATTGTACGACGATCGAATAATAATAGAAGTGAAACAAATGTTTGCCCGAGAACTAATGCAATTGAAGATGAAATCTTTCCTATCGGGCTTCGCGGAGACAATTTTTTTTACTCGGGTGAAAACGCGCCACGGAAACCATACATTTGTTCAGATATCATGTATCAGTGAAATATCGTGTCGAGAATCCGAAAAGAGAAAAAATGATAATAAATCCCATCGCTATTATTATTAATTTTGTAAAAACAAATACACGGATTGAATCAGTGGTATGTTGTTTCAACGTTACTGCAATTTTAGTTTTTTTGTATTTCCCGCTATTTCTCATTTCCGGTGAGGTTATGGAGTGTCGCGCAGGTCATGCAACTCAATCTACCTCGTGACGTACATCCCAGTTATCTCATTTCGGAGAAGTTTCGGAAAAAGGATTTTTCGAAATGGCCCATTTGTATTACCATTTTGTATTACCATTGTTCGGTTATGCAGATACTCCAATTTGAATTGTGACGTTTCCTGACAATTGCGACTGCGGACACAGCCGAATCGCAAGCTCATTGGACAACTGTGAACACAGTGGGAGGGGGATGAGGCGAGATTATATTGTCCCGTCTCTCGTCATCGTCCCGAAATAATCGCACGTATGGTCGTGTCGGGCTAAAGTTTTGCATCGTTGCACGAGAAAAATTCGTACGTTTTCAATTACAAAGCTACAGTCGCAGCGTATAAAATTATGGATAAAACGAAGCTCGGAAATACGGGCATGGAGTTGCCACCGTTGCGGACTCTTGACGATTTTTTATTAGACTCGGCGCGTTTTCAATTGCCAAATTTGAAGGATCTCGACAAATGGGGCAATCGAGTCATAAACAATTTACTTTATTATCAGACCAATTATTTCTTCATGTCCGCTATTATCTTCCTCATTGTTGGGTGAGTAATACATTCTTTTTTCCAGCCAAGAATGCAAAATATTTAATCTTCACTTTTGTTGGTTTCTCTCAAGTTTCATTCATCCGGCGCAAATGTTGGTCGGAATGATAGCGATGACAGTCGCCCTCGCCGTATTCGCTTATTTTTCGACGGAGGGCAGATCCATCCACAATTTTAAGAGGCAATATCCAGCCGCTGGATTGATTGTCATTATTTTAGGCAGCGGCTTTGTCACTTACACTCTTGGCTCGCTGCTAGTTTTTCTCATGGGTATCCTATTACCTTTCTGCGGTGAGTATCGCAAAACACCAAATAGCAGTAGGGCAATTCTTCCTCATGCATAGTTGCGATTTTAATGATAAATCTTATGAACATGTCTTTGTTATTCCTGAGCATTGTGCTGGTAAAAAGCCACTGCAAGGGCTGCATTAAGGGGTTAGATTCAAAAATCCAATGAGAACCCAAAAATCAGGGTTATCTGGGATAATTCATTTTCAAGTAATAAGTAAGATTATTGAATAATCGTGCACACATTTATTTGTGTGTACATTAACAAAGTTGTGTATCAAACATCGTGAAAAAATATTAATAATTCTAAAATTATAAACAATATCGTGAAAGATCTTGGAACGTGAGACGCCCAACGGTGTACTTGATTTTTGCCATCGGAATGATCTGAAACGAAAAAACCAGCTTTTTCTTAAAATAAATAATATTGGTCAAGGCTTGCCCAAACTTTTTTTCGGTTGCGTTTCTAACAACCAAAAACTTTCAACATTTTTTCATGTTTTTGGACGAAAAAGTACATTATTGTTAATAATGAATGTAAAAGAAATGTTAAGAAAAACGGTGTTCAAGACTAAACTACTATTACACTGAATAAGTGTGCCAGAATTCAAGTCAACCTGTTTATTAGATGTCGAGACATAATGTACACCGTTTTGAAAAACATAATTTGGAGAAAAACGCGTAAGAATTTTTACCCACAGTTCTATCATTGTACTCATAAGTTAACCTTCAATCGGCGATTCCTGCACCATATGATGGACCTTTCTTTCCAATTTGGATCACCTCCGGCGGTGAACAGATGTTCCTCATTTTCAGTTAAGGGATCAGTAGCCTGATCCCTTAACAAGCAATATCTTCAAGTTGGGCTACAAACTCATATGTTGGCTTCACTGTTAATTCTTCAGAAACAAGTGAATACTATGAAACATTAAAAATGTCACGCTTTAAAATGTAGACATAGAATTATAAAAAAATGTTTACAGATTTTTTTCTGTACACAATGGCAGTGCACTGGCAGTCTGTTTAAAGCCATCTCCGTCACTGGAGCTGATTGAGATGGAACTTTTCCAACTTTGCGGATTTAACATGACACGAAATACCAAAGTGTTTCTTAAAGTAGATACAAAACACAACAGAAATAGTAAGGACTGAAAAACAAATTATCATTTATGAAGAGCAAACACGCAGGTTGTTGAAAAAAATGTTTATATAAAAGTTAATCGCGAAAAGGTCTTTCAATATTTTGCTGAAATCTTTGAGACTGTTTTAGTATCTCATATTTATATTAAGGTATAACACCACTCTAGCGGCGGAAAATAAGGCCTACCTGTGACAATTAATTTTGGGAGTATGAAAAAAGAAATAGTATTTCTTTTGAGAGGATTTATTTAACACAATAAAGTATATAAAAAAAATTATTATAATGTTCATACAAAATGGCGGCGACAGAGCCAATCTTGAAAATCGCTTGTTTTACAAATAGCTTTACGGGAGGACGGTTTTTTCGTGAAGTATAAGACCTGGAACAAAAACCAAAAAAAGTTATAATCTATTTATTATTAGCTATGGGACTAGGTAGGGATTTTTTTAAATCAAATTTTGAAAAAAATGGCGCACTTTGAAAGAAACAAATCGATTGTTTGCCCAAAAAAGAAGCAGTAAATTGTTTATAAAAAAAAGTTTACATTTAATGAAAAAAGGACCACGTACGCCCATAGAGAATGTAATTGTGAAGCTACTATCGAGATTTCAAATCGATCCATGCAAAGGTGTTCGAGTAATCCGTCTTCCCAGTTTGAAAAAAGTGGTTTCGAGAAAAACGCGTCTAAAGTTGTACGAGGCGCCTGAAAGAAGTCCGAGGCGCTGCGGAAAAACCGATACTTGAACCTTAATAAAAAATTCGCTACAGGACCAATATACGACGCATATTGTTTTTATGACCTCAAAGTACTTAAGGGAGCTTTCCAGTGTGACAGCCCGAAAAATCGCTGTTTTTCGCGATTTTTTTTTTTAAAGAAAAAATAATCTAATCGGTCTGGTTTTTTTTTTGTATATTAATTGGGTATTGAAGAATACAAAACAATTTTTTAAAGATCGATTTATTTATTAATTAATATCTATAAAAATGATGAAACAATTGTTGCAGAAAATGCACTTGGATGTGGTGTCCACGTTCGGGGTCACAATTTTGATCTGAAACAAAAAACACAAAAAGATTATTGATCGGTATATAATTGGCTTTCGTGCTATGGAGGCTTTTTTTTTTTTGCAAAAATGGCGCCGGTTTGAACAAAAAGTATCGATTTTAGCATTTTTTTTGGCAGTTTTTTTTACAAAAAAATAGGAAGATGTCAAAAAAAAAAAGCTTCCATAGCACGATAAACAATGACGTTAAGAATATTGTGTAAAAAATTCAACTCGATAGCTTTAAAACTCTGCCCTCCAAGTTGGACACCGTTTTGAAAAATGCTGTTTCGAGAAAAACGCGTTCAAAGTTTCAAGTGAGGAAATTTTAGGTAAATCGTTTACTTACGGTCAATCAGCGATGCCAAAGAAGCGATGGGAAGAGTGTATACTATTCGATAAAGCAAAAAAAAAATCGATTTTTTGAAAATTTCACACTGGAAAGCTCCCTTAAAAAAAGACGATTTTTCCAAAATCGTAGAATGGTGTTATGCCTTGAGAAACGCTTTGATATTCTGCTCAAGGTTCAAACTAAAAAACCAGAAAAGTTCGACCATGAAGGGCTTTGGCGAAATAATAGCTTCGGTCAAACGACTAATGACACGATTTTGTATTAAAAAATAAGTTTTAAAAACTTGTACTTTTTGAATGTATACGATTAGTAGTAACTTGTAAGGAATCCTACTTCAATGTTCGTTTCGCTAGAAAGAAAAGAAATACCCTTCGCTTTGTTCAAAGACGAACAGAGTCTATCGGCTCTTTCGCCCAAAACGTAATCCGTCTCGGAGAAAACGCGACAGTAGGATTTTTACCGACCAAACGTGTCACATGTCCTCAACAATCAGATTATTCCAAAAGCAGAGCTGAAAAATGCCACGCGAAGTCTATTGAATCATTATTTTTTGCAGTGACCTTCGTCCACTCGTCCCTGAGACTGCGTGGCTTGAAGAACAAGGTGGTGAACAAGATAGAAAGTTTGGGGCTGAAGCGATCTCCAATGGGTGTGTTTCTGGAGCATCTCGGTATGGAGCCAGAACTCTTTGCTTAGTACGCCACCACAGGCGAGTTTGGGTGGGTTTGTTGACGACAAAACCGGAATTTGCCCGAACAGATATATTTGAAAAAAAAAAAAAAAAAAAAAAAGAGCGAACGCGATCAGCTAAACGCGATTTATAAGCAAAAATCAATGACAGCTTTTTACTCGCTTGCTCACTTGCAATAACTCTTCTGCGAGCGACTACTTAGCGATCGCTTAAACAATTAAATAATTAAAGAATTCTATTCAACGTTTTCGACAAAATAATTACTTTAGATTAATAAGGACAAAACGCTTAGGCCTCATATTAAGGGGCATCAATTATTAAGTTTTTTTTTGTTAGCTCGACGATTCGATAATTAAAATTCAATCATTTTCTGTTCAATAGTCACGCAATACGCTAAATCATCAAAGTGTCGTGAAATTCGTTCCGGCTACGAATTTTCATTGCTGACTGTTCAGAGTTTACCACGTTTTGCAGCAAAGCTTCCCTTTAAAGGAGACTTTGTCCTTGGAGTGCCATATTTCAGGTGTTTACATTTTATTTTTTTTAAAGGAAACGAGTAAAGTTTTTTGAGTGCGGTTTTTTTCTTGCTTTTATTCATGATATACAGAACGTTAAAACTTTTAAAAAAACCAAAATGGCGGCCGTTGCAGCTCCGCGAAAAAAGTCCCCAAATCGCGGGAGGTAAACGGCTGACATCACTGCCCCCTCTTTGTTGATCTGAAACACAAATTCAAAGCATATTACCAATCTGTGACCCTTTGGTCATGGAATGACGGATGGGTTTTTCGTTTAGTACAAATTTCGGAAAATGGCGGTAATTAAAAAAAAATTGAATTTTCACGTTTTTTTTCGCATAAAAAGAAATAATAAATGCAAAAATGTATCTATCGAAAAAACGATCCGTCATTCCGTGGAGACATATTTTCTGAGTATGCTCTCCAAATTTCAGGTCGATATGTTAATTACAGCGGTCAGGAGAATGTCAGCCATTTTCATTTGGAGAACGTCAGCCAAAAACGTGTTTTCGAGAAAAACGCGTTTAAAGTTTTGTAATGCGTTTATAATTACCGCTAATCGGCAATGCCTGGTCCATAGAGGCATCCCTCCTCTTTTTCTAGCTGCTCATGTTGAGCCGCTGACATCTCCCGCTGGGCACAAAGGACAAAGTCTCCCTCAACAACTCGATTAATAAAATTTCACCTCTAAGTGTTCTAAGAAAGATTCAATGTTTGTTTAACACGAAAAAAAAATCAGAACGTATTAATCGTAATATTATCAAGGATACATAGGTGAAATCTCGAAAAATCTAGTAAGCTCTGTCATAAATTTTGGTTGCATACGTACAAGTTCTGCATGTGATGAAATTCGAAATCTGTGAATTCTCAGTTATTTTTTAGACCCCTTAAGATCGCTTATCGCCGTAACTTACTCCCAAATCCAATTGGTCAATAAAAGCGTTGCCTCAATGGTCGGGATTCCCATCGTTCGGACATTTAATTTTCCTTTCTTTTATCATTTGGTCTTTGATTTCATACAGATGATGTCACGTGCATAAACTTGCGACCACAGACGAATATAAGGTTAAAGTCATACCACTAACATCGCTTCGCAGCATAGGGATATCGCATCGGTATTTCGGAGCGCCGCGTTTATATCGAGACGCACGAATTATCCGGAAAAAAAGACCATTTATCAACAGAGAGCGCTCAGAAAGTTTTGTACATTTATCACTTTCAGTCGAACAGTCGGATAAGCTGTTACGTAAAAGTGAATGGTGCAGTCGATAATATTGGAATTACGTTACAGTACGACGAACGTATCGTAACTGTTTTTATAAGTGTTCAGATATCGTATTTGTATTTCTCGCCATTGTAATTAATCTGTCAAATCTTTGATCGCGCAGCGTCTTTTATTTGTCATATTTATCATCGTGCTCCGTACTTTTGTTATACTTATTTTTTTTACGATGTATACCCAACTCTGATCCTAGATGTACGAATTATACGAGAAGCTGTTAATAAATAAATGAATATGTCGATTGATATAAGGAAAAAAAACGTTTATTGGATGAGCTACTGATTTATTACGTCGATGATTAATCAGATTGTGTGTGTATCTTGTTTGCGCCTAAAACAAATACGGTCGGAAGGATTTATTTTGTGAAAGAATGCTCTGAAAGCCCTGTCGTACGAATGCGCTATCTCATTAACGCGTTTTTCCCTACTTTTACATTTTGTTTCGCGTACCACACGACGAAGACATCGCTAATTATGGAAGTATGTTAAAATTTCAATCATTAAAATTGACCGTCGTTTGATCATTGGCGCAAGTATTGCGTTCGCAGGAACGACCATGGGATTTGCGTCGTCGTGAACGGTTGAAAATTCAATTAATATATGCACTCTAAAAGATAATAGAAACAATCAGAATTAGTTTCGAGGTAATACTAATTTTTTAAAATGGCAGTCTTGTACCGTTAATATTAAAAAAAAAAGGACATCGATTTCGCAATAATTTAGAAAAGACAAACAATAAAAATGAAAGATCTACAAAACGCGCCATTTTTTTTTAATTTCACTGCAAACCTTTTCTCCTCCACTGATTCAATTATAAAGAGGCAGTATATTCGTGTCTCTGTTGGTTCCTTTTTCCTAGACCTTACTTATGAATACTGTATTGGATGGATAGAGAATTGTTTCGGACAGTAACGTTTGCGACGGTATTGCGCCGACGTTTGTTCTCGGAAACGGGATTAAGTAAGTGTGCTCCGCCGGAGAATATCCCATGTTCTCCATTTTCTTTATGAAGCCCTGAAAAATTATTACGATAAGTCGCAACTTTCATGTCGCAATATTGATCACGTGTAAAGCGCATTTCGCGTGGCAGTGTCCATCGACCATTCATTTGAAAATTCAGCTTTACTTTGAATAATCTGGGTATTCGGAATTTTCAGTGAGCAAACCCACGCGAAATGTCCTACACGAAATTCATTCTGCTACCCAATGTACCTCTATAGTGTCGTTAGCGCACATCGAGATCGCTTCCTTTCCTCCGTTCGGCAAACGCAAGCACAGTCTGAGCGTAGGTTCGTCGGGGTTTATAGGTGGTTCGATTTCGAGAGCTGGTGCCGCTGTCGTTTGACTCTCGTTGATCAATTCGGGCGCGGAAGTTGTCTCGGGTAACGCGGGCATGTCAGAACTTGCTCTACTCTTAGCGTCCAGCTCGTCTATTCTCGATCTCTTGCCAATGATTGGGTTACTCGTGCTGCTGCTACTGCTGCTGCTACTGCCGCTGCTGCTGCTACTGTTGCTGCTGCTCGCCCCCATCGTCGAGGAGAGCGTTGTTTTGCTACACGAAGCCGAAGATCTGGGTTTCTTACTCCTGACACAGGAAACCTTTAAAAAAAATCAATAAATATCAATGGGAAGCATTTTTTTTCGAGTCAACGACTAACTTCTCGGATGATTTTCTTTCTTTTTTTTCGCGTAGCAATCTCACATCCATAATGGAATCCGTGCGGGCCTGTCGTTTTTCGGGGAGTGTTGATCGTTCTTTGAAATCCCCGGTACTCGCGAAATCCTGAGTTGTATTGTCGGGAGAGGCGTGCATACTCAGCATATCGTTGAGTCCCGTAGCCAGACTGTCCACGGTGATGTGATTGTACGATCGCATGCATTCGCCGGTTCGCGGATCAAGTATAGCCAAGTATGGATAGTTCGTGACGTTGTAAAAATCGATGTAACGCTTACCGTCACTCGTGCTGGAGAGAACCTGAGGAATTTTTGTACCTTTGACGAGTCGGATGATATATATATGTACCATAAGGCGGAGCGTGCAAGTACTCCAGGTGGCATTCGACAATTTTGGATCGTAGTACGCTACTCGTGAATTAGCGAGAACGTGCTCGGAAAGTCTCACCACACTCTTACGTGTAAAAACTCGTATGAAACTACCTGCCACAGGACAAAATGGTCCTTAATTATTTCCCGTATTTGGCTGTTGGGCCAGACGTCTCGGTTGAGAATTTGACACGCGAATTCCTGCGAATTTTGAACATTGACGAGCAACCAGCGGTTCACGTCTATAGCATGATCTCGAGCTTCGACGAACGAGCCAAGAAACAATATGTCGCACGGCGGTCTGAAAAGATCCTCAAGACGTTTCGATCTACTCTGGGAAACTTTTCTCACGCCGTTGACTCTCCTCGTCATTTCTTCCTCTTGGCGCCCTGGAAATTGAGGAGCACATTTCTTCGACCGTTTGGAAAATACTAAATGAAGATATATTATGTTAAATTTGGTTGTGAATGACCGTAACCAACTTTCTTGACCTTCCGTTGACACGCTTATCTCAGCCACGATTTCGACCCGGATAGTACTTCATCCACATGCCGTTAACAACGCTTGGCTCGTTTTTTGTTTCAAAAAGTCAGGATTACACTGTTAACACTATTGCATATGTCTGCATAATTGAAATTTGGAAAATATAAAATTAAACAGTCATAAAAATGTATCGACCATTTTCCATTTTGGGCAAGCGAGCATTTTATTTAAGATTCGTCCGGGTCGAAATGAGCCACCGTGTCGACGAAAGGTTAACAAGAAAATGCAAACGGAGACGCAATCTATGGCACAGGCAAGGCGACGACAAACTCACGCGTTTCCACCGCAAAATCCCTAAATCTGTCAAAAACATTGTTGGAGGTTCTTGGAAATGAGCAGACTAGTTCGGATGGCACCAGAACTTCTTGAACTGGTAAAATTGGTTCACGAACATGAGGTTCCTCATCGATGGTTGGAGGGTTCGCTGCGGCTACACTGGGACCGCCGTCCTCGAACATCAGACTGATAGCAGCCTCAACATTCCCATCGGTGAGCGTTAGATATTGCTGAGCGGTAGCGTCGCTTTCGCCTGCAAAGTATCGTTACCTCGATCACCCTCGGCAATAAACCGGAGACGATATCAACGAGAAAGAGCAATCGAAGGGAAATCGATGCCCGAAAATGCGGCCAGCAGAGAAACGACTCACCAGTAACTTCGATAAACTTTTCAATCAATTCACGATCCATTGTGATGAAATAAACTTACGACAAACGAACTTTCGGAACGATTTGAATCATCGAAATTCGAAAAAATTGATACAACCAACTCCCATTGCAAATGATCACTAGGTCAGACGTCAAACACACAACAGGCTAGACAGGCTGAGACGAAAAAGGTTATAACTTAGATATTTGGGATTAAAAAAAAAAAGAAGCGTTCGGTACCACAGCGCCACTCTGCTCTCGTGCGCCTATTTTCAGGTTATTCCGGTTATCGACTATCGGTAAAGAAACCATTTTTATAAACAAAGTCGCACGAAAATTAATAGAATGAATATTAATCGATGTACGGTGAGTAAGCGACTAGAAGTCTGATATAAGGAGGGTGATAATTATATCGTGAGACGTCAGGAGTTATTTGGGGCATTTCGTCTCTTATATCTCCACTTAGCCGGTAAAGAAATTTTCATGAGCGATGAGAAGTAAGCGACACGGAGTTCGCTTGCTCCGAAGTTGGTTTTTATCTTCATGAAGAAACGCCGGAACGCGTTTTTTCATGTTTGCCCAAGTACCGCGCAACGTTGTGTACAGACGATCTGCACGTTGATAATTGACTAGTTTTTTGCATATACGAAGCTAACAAACATTCAGGATGTAAGTTTGAATGGATATTCTGTACGTTTCACTTATTTCACGACGTGAGACGGCATATTAAAAGTCAAAAAGTTATTGGCGATTCTAACCTTGTCGACCGCGCTTTTTCACTTGTATTTTCGATATCAACGTTGTCCTGTTTGTTTTTTTTTCACGATACATATAGGTCTGCTCTCGCGAAACCAAAGTCTGAAATGACTCCCGAAGAATTGGCGAAACGAGAAGAGGAGGAATTCAATACAGGGCCACTTTCAGTTTTGACACAGTCCGTCAAGAACAATACGCAGGTACTCATTAATTGTAGAAACAACAAAAAGCTACTCGGCAGAGTAAAAGCCTTCGACAGACACTGCAACATGGTGCTGGAAAATGTCAAAGAGATGTGGACCGAGCTACCAAGAACGGGAAAAGGAAAGAAGAAGGTAAAATGAGCTAATCAGAAGTTACGCTATACTTCTGTTTCTAGTTTGTTTTTCAACGTACCACTCGCCGCAATTGAATTAGTGACCAAATATATATTTCTGTGCTCAGGCGAAACCGGTGAACAAGGACAGATTCATCTCCAAAATGTTTCTTCGTGGTGATTCCGTAATTTTAGTATTGAGAAATCCACTGGGTACGGCGTCCGCTAAATGAATATGACAACTTTTCCAAAACCCCTTCACCATTTGTCCAACTAATATTTAAGGATCTTGTATCTTGAATATAATAAAAAAAAAACAATGTAAGCAAAAGAAAAATTGGTTTTGCTCGAATCTCGAAAAACCATACTTTATTTTGTACAGTGAACTTGGAAAAGTCGCATTGGGATTGACAATAATTTGGAGGAGAAAACACGACGCGTCTGCTGCGAATTTCGAACAAATTTTACAGAACGGCGTTGATTAATCCTTTTCTGCGATAGCAGTGAGATGTTTGTCAATATCGTCCTCGCCCAGAACCCTGAAACAGTGATAACATGACAAAGTCGAAACGGCAAAGATTCCTGAAAAAGTAATGAAAAATATTCACCGGAATTTGGGATTATCTTTCGAAACGACTCCAATCTCAATCTCGGTCGCTTTGAAATCAACGGACAAAACGGTGGACAAACAAGTGATGGCCAACTGTATGGTTTCGTCGTGATTGTAGTTTTGTTTCTTCTTGAGTTTCTTTTCCAAGTAAGAATTGGCCTCGGTCTGGCGAGCGCCGACGGAAATTGCTCTGTAGCCGCAGAAGTATCCCGCTGGATCAGCTTTGTAGATGCACGGTCCCTTTTCCTTGTCGTATGCGATGAGCATCATGGAACAACCGAGCGGTCTCATCTCCGCATTCTGCGTATAAACCTGACCTATATCGGCCACTCGTCTGCACAACGTATCCACTGGAATTTCATAGCCGTTCTTGTACTTGAAATTTGCAGCTTCGTAACGAGCGCGTTGCACCTGAGACTTGCTGTCGGCTGAAATAAAGACGAAATATTCCCATGCTCAAGAAATTCGTTCAGAAAACTTAAGGGGTAAGGCCACTGTAAATTTTTTGAAAAATCGATTTTTTTTTATTGGCTTAAAAAATAGTTTAAACCCTCTAGAATAAGAAAAAAAAGGTCCTGTGCTTCTTCTTTTTTAATTTTTTTCCAATAAAAAACTATTCGCAAAACTTTAAACGCGTTTTTCTCGAAACATGGTTTTTCAAAATGGCACGCAGCATAACTCGAACAATTTTCATTTTTTTTACTTGAAATTTTAACCAGATGTGAACATTTACATTATCTTGAGAATGTCGATCGGAATTTTCAAGAACTTTATTTATTGATTTTTTATTAACAAAAAACTTGCCGTTTTTTCGTCAAAAATCAATTTTTTTTTTTCAAACGCACGCAAAATCCACAAAAATTGATACTTTTTAAAATCCGATCGACATTCTCTAGCTATAGCCCTCTAGATTAATGGTTTTTTTTTTTTGTTCTAGATTCAAAAGTGCACCAGTGGTGCTGCGTGCCGCGGAGCCCTGGAAGCAAAACATGTCCCGGGAAGATAGCTGTGGAACCGCCATTTTGTTTTTTTTTACTGTAAAAAAATTTTATAATAAAGTTTAATGTATGCCCGATAACACCATTAAAAGTTTTTTTTCAAATACCTTCAATTTCGGGAGCAAAAAATTAGTGAAAAAACCTTTTTTTTTGGGCCGTTACAGTGGCCTTACTCCTTAAGGGACTTGAAATAAATTATGATTCCCACACACGGGAGCGATTCTCTTTGGAAGAAGTAGCTTACCGATCATGCCGGTCATGACGCAGCCGATGTGCTCGGTAATTTGAAATACATGTGTAACGCTCGAGGCGTCGAGCAATTTATCCTGCGAGACAAATTCAACAGAAAAACAAATATAATGCGAAGCGTCGTTATGAGATATTTACGTGTTTTTTTGAGGTTATGAGCGAGACTCACGGGAACTTTTTTTTGAGTCGCGAAAACTGCGGTGTCGACGCCCTTAACCGCGACCGACGTAAGTCCGCCTTGATTGATAGCTTTAAAGGCATACTCTGAAAAAGAAATGTAAGAAGCATCGTTTTTATAGCAGCTCGGGAAGCAACTGTACCGGGCCGAATTCAAAAGTGCATATCACGCCGTGTCATCGGGTACACTATAGGAAAAACATTATTCTCCGTTTACACGAGTAACAAAAGGACCTATTTAGTCGTGGTTGCGAGGAGAGACAAGTGATTATAAAAAAAATTAATCGCTTACCGACTTGATAGAGCCGGCCTTCGGGCGAAAAGATCGTAATATGCCTGTCAAATCCTGCGCTACTACCTCTCGACATGTTTGCCACTACTGTTCACTGCGAGGGTGAAGCGACACGAAACTCACAAAACCCATTAATTTTTTTTTCGATGTTCGGTCATTGACTAGAGAATGCAATAGAACGTAGCAACGATTGTCCGACTCTGCCGCAGCAGCGGTCGGTAACGGAACTGTATTGGACGCCATATAGATTCTACCAGCAAGGGCAAATATTTACCGCAGATTATTGTATTTTGTTATAAAATACAAGTAGAGCCCGCTTGAGGAAATCTGTACGGCCTGATGTTTCGCCCTACCTTTTACCTACGACGAAACAACTTGTCCGGAAAATTTGGAACTTGATGTTGCGTCGTTGTGGTACCGATCGTAGCGTGATTCTGCAACTCGTAGCGACAGTTTCGTTTTTTTGTTAGTAACGACAGCCAATTAGAGGCTCTCTTCCTACGATCATCGTACCTGCGATTGGCTCTTGCTACTTATCGACAACGGAAAAAGCCACTACGAGTTACAGAATCGCGCTACTGTGAGGAGATGCTGCGCAAACCTCTTACAAAACGTACGCGGGAGTTTCGAAAGCAGCAATGCCTCGAAAAAAATGCACTGCCACGATTAACCTATAAGAACACTGGTCATTTCCATACAATAAAGTCGTAACGATCGTTAGTCACATTTTTTAACGAAATACATTTAAATCGATTGGGTTTATGTTTGCCGAATAAGAATAACCGTCGATAATTCAGTTCGATAAGAGTGTCGGGCAATTCTAGCATTCCTAATAGCGTGCGCGTTTAGACGACTGCGTGCTGATTAATCACTTTTTTCATTGATAAGTCTCGAAGGTCATTCGGTCGAAATGTCATATAAATATAAATTGCAGTGCGGATCAAAATGTCGGTCGATGCGAGTTCGAATGTTCTTAAGGAGAAAGAAGATGAGATCGATTCGAGGCTGTTTGATCCTAAGGGTAATAATTGCATGTCTCTTTAAGATAATTCACATTTCCGTCATTTGAGACCGTAAAGTATTGTTCGAGGGGTATTACCTTTGGTTTTCGTTTATCGCAACAGATCATCAACACATTAGATACAATCCACTGAAGGAAGAATGGGTCTTGGTCTCACCCCACCGTATGAAACGACCGTGGGGCGGTCAGGTGGAAAAGAGCAGTGACGAAGATCTTCCTGAATACGATCCCAATAATCCCTTGTGTCCCGGAAATGCAAGGGCCGGGGGAAACGTAAGAATTTACTTTGGATTTCCAAGAAAAAATTACGCGTGCTAAAACATCCTTATGGTCTTTCAGGTAACTCCAGTCTACTCGAGCACGTATTCATTTGTAAATGATTTTCCCGCACTCCTTGAATCGGTGCCTGGCCCTCCACGGTCTTCCAACGAGCTGTTCCAAATGGAGCCAGCTCGGGGCACTTGCAAGGTCATGTGCTTCCATCCGAAATCCAATGTTACCATAGCCCTCATGAAGGTGGAGGAAATCGTTGAAGTGGTCAACCAGTAAGTATTTCTATATAACATCGAAAGCAAAAAAAAAAGAAAAAAAAATAGCATCGAAAAATCTTCCAGATGGATAAACGAAATGCTCGAGCTGGGGAAGCAATGGACGTGGGTCCAGATATTTGAGAACAGAGGTGCTCTCATGGGATGCAGTAATTCTCATCCCCATTGCCAGATTTGGGCCAGTTCATTTCTGCCTACGGAAGCCAGGCGGAAAGACAACTCACTGCGCGATTATTACACGCGTCACCAAAAGCCTCTTTTGATCAATTATATGGAAGAAGAGCTGCAAAAAAAGGCAATTATCGACTCGATATTCATTATCCACTTGCCACGTCACAAGGGCGTTTTTGAAGATTCCATTTTTCGTCACTAATCCTGTAGGAACGCATAGTTCTCGAAAATCGAGACTGGCTAGTCGTCGTGCCCTACTGGGCGGTGTGGCCTTACGAAACAATGATCCTGCCGAAAAAACAAGTGACGAGAATGCAAGAGCTCGCGGAGCCACAGCGAGAAACTCTAGCCGTAATAATGAAGAGGCTGTGCACAAAGTACGATAACTTGTTTCAATGTTCGTTTCCGTATTCGATGGGCTGGCACGGTGCTCCAACCGGGCCATTCGTCAACGATGCTCATCCGTACTGGACGTTTCACGGAATGTATCTGCCGCCTCTGTTACGCTCGGCAACGGTGAAGAAACATATGGTCGGGTACGAGCTTTTGGCCCAGGCACAGCGCGACTTGACACCGGAGCAAGCCGCCGAAAAATTACGGAGCCTCGATGAAAATCATTACAAACATCCCGAGGCCAGTCTCTCGATGGACCAAGTAACAAAGTACGACTGATTCGTCAGTGCAAATGAAAATAATTGAAGAACACGAGGTTAGATAGAATTCAAGAGAGATTCGCCTTGGATACATTTTTTGGTAACCAAAGAGAACCCGATAAAATTTGTATATAAATATATATATTGGGTTGGTAAGAAAGTCTTGCGACACACAATATGAGTAAAATATAAAAACATTTTATTTTAACAGTAAACAATTATTCAGTAATGTATGCTCCCTCTGTATCTACAACTCGTGCCCAACGCTCTGGTAGACTTTGCACGCCTGCACTCCAGAATTCTTTGGGTCGTGAATTGAAAAAGTCGACCACTGTATTTTTGAGATCCGCGACATCATCAAATTTTTTATCTTGTAAATAATTTTTTAAAGCTCGAAACAGATGGTAGTCGGTAGGTGCTAGGTCTGGTGAATACGGTGGATGCGGTAGAACTTCCCATCCCAGCTGCGAAATAGATTGTTGTGTCATCTTAGCTACGTGGGGTCGAGTATTCTCGTGGAGAAGCCGAACTTGGAGACGTTTACGCCTTTTTTGTTTGATAATTTCAGCCGGCTTTTGCAGTTGTGCAGAGTAAGTATTTGCATTTATCGTGGTGTTGGATGGGAGCAGTTCGTAATATAGCATGCCCTCAGAATCCCACCAACAACAGAGTAAAACTCTCTTCACATCACGGGGCAGCTTAGGGGTCGGATCCGGTTTTTCTCCTTTCGGTAGCCATTGTCGCTTACGTGTGTAGTTAACATAAAGCACCCAGCTTTCATCTCCAGTGACTATTTCTTGAAGAAAATCCTTTCCGTGTGGACGTTGCAGGAGTGAAAGACAGATGGACATGCGTGTCGCTTTGTTTGATTCGCTGAGATCGTGTGGTATCCAAGAAGAAACAACTTTTCTGTATCCGAGATTTTGTAAATGTTGGAGAATCGTGAGATGGCTACAGCCGAGTTTGTAAGCTAATTCCCGTGACGACGTATTAGGCTTTGCCTTTGTAAGTGCTCGTAGTTCTTCATCGTCAACAGTTGATTTCCTGCCGGACCTAGGTTTGTCTTCAAAAGATGTATCGCCAGAACGGAAACGCTGGTACCAACGGGATATCGTTGAATGATGAACTACGTTGGCCTTGAACACACTACACATATTAGCGGCTGCGGTTCTTGCAGAACGCCCTTGTAAAAATTCGTAATATGCAATCGATCGAAGTGCACTATGATCCATCTTCGCTCGTACTGTCTGCGCGGAACAACTGACTCGCTTATATACCCTACGGCATGGAAGGTTCTAGACTAGTCTTGAATATACTACTCTCGAATGTTGTAGAACTTCGTTAGAAGAAAACATATTTTAATCGAAAGGAAAGTGTCGCAAGACTTTCTTACCAACCCAATATATATATTAGTAATCCTTATACCGTATGTACAATGTATTCATATATGTACGTGTACATATAATAATAATAATAATATTCCAATTCAGTAAATTGGCAAAGAGGGGTCTATTTCTCGCGACCATGCGTGAATGCCACCGATTATGTCTCTCACGGTTATGGATGGATCGTCGATGAAACTTTTCACGAGTTTCACCGCGCGCTGCGAATCATTACCCCGACGGCAGAGTACGTATACTGAAGAAAAAAAAACAACGGGAGTACGTTAGTTCACGGGTCTCGCTGTCATTTCGAAATGACGTTTGTACGTTATCTGGGACATAGAACGTAATCCGTGTACCATTCTTTATCGAATTTTGATCCAGCAGGCTCTTCGTTTCCGCCCACTTGTCGAGTTTCCCGGTAGTTGTGAACGGCGCGTTGACCGATCGGTTGATTCGACAAATTTCAAACTCTTCCGGTGATCTTACGTCGATCAGCAAGTGGTCGTTCAATGATTTTTCTCGGATATCACGGTACTCCTTGACGCTGACCCTCTCCTCGTTTTCCAACATGCGTAAAATAGGATTTTTGTCGTTCGCCTTGGAACTACAAAATTGCTCGTAGTCGATCAATTCCTTGATCGTTGGATTAACTCCGCAAATTGCACAATTCGGATCTTTGCCACGTAGGCGCACGTTACGAAACGTTGTCTCGACAGCGTCGAAGAGAAGAAGGCGTCCGCTCAGAACTTTGTGCTCCTTTCCCAACAATATTTTCACCGCCTCGAGAGCCTGAAGCGTGCCTATAGTTCCTACGACTGTAAGGAAAGAGATGAATAATACTCCCCTGATGGAAATCCGCTTATTGGAATTCGTCAGATTTTAACAAAAAATGTCAGATTTGATAATATTCCGTCAACTTTCAATGAGAAATAATGTCAGAATATGTTATTTATACGACAGAATCTGTCATATTATTTCGAGATTTGACATTTTCTGTGAGAAGTTCATGATTTCTGACCGGAAATTGGAACATGCTTTACAGAATCTGTCATATTTTATCAGAAAAGTAATGTTATAATTCAGTAATTTCTGTCAGAATCTTACATAATATGTCATATAATGTCGTAAGAGTTTTCCATTTTATGTGAGATTTTCGTCATTTAATGTCATTTTTTGATGGAATAAAATGGAATTCTTCAACATTCATGAAATATTGTGACCGAATCTGTCGAATTATATCATTCTTTCTTATTTTTTGTGAGATTTTCGTCATTAAATGTCATTATTTAATGGAATGAAATGGAATTCTTTAACATTCATGAAATATTATGATCGAATTTGTCAAATTATATCATTCTTTTTTATTTTTTGTCATATAATGACCGAACTTGTTAACTTTTGACATTTTGCATTATAAATATATGATATATTCTGATGAATTTTGACATTTAATTATCGATTCTGATAATAAATTGTCATAATTCGTCAATATTTGATGGAATTTACATATAATTTTCTAAATTTTAATGGAAATGCTGAAAGAAAGAAATTTGGGACTTTATATTCAATAATACTTTTATTTGGTGACACATATTTGGCAACTGTTGAGATCTTAAAAAATATTCAACATACAGAGACGCAGATAAAATACATAGATAAAAATATAATTAGTACGGTTGAATATTGTTTGCTCCTTATTGAGCCCTCTTGGAAATGGAAAACTGATTTATCATTTTTTGTTAAAAGATAACATTTTCCGACACAATGATGACAGAAAGTATCAAATTCTGTGATTTAATGACAGCTGAAATCTGTCAAAATTCAATAAAAATGTGACAACAAATTATGATAAAAATTATCGTTTTCTATCATTTTTTGACATTTTCTGTCATTTTTTTCGATGCAACAATATGTCAAAAAATGGAAAACGGATTTATCATTTTTTGTTAAAAGATGACATTTTCCGACATAAAGATGACAGAAAGTATCAAATTCTGTAATTTAATGACAGCTGAAATCTGTCAGAATTCAACAAAAATGTGACAACAATTTATGATAAAAATTATCGTTTTCTATCATTTTTTGACATTTTCTGTCATTTTTTTCGATGCAACAATATGTCAAAAAATGGAAAACTTATTTATCATTTTTTGTCAAAAGATGACATTTTCCGACATAAAGATGACAGAAAGTATCAAACTTTGTGATTTAATGACAGCTGAAATCTGTCAGAATTCAACAAAAATGCGACGACAAATTATGATAAAAATTATCGTTTTCTATCATTTTTTGTCATTTTTTGTCATTCTTTTCGATGCAACAATATGTCAAAAAATGGAAAATTAATTTTATCATTTTTTGTTAAAAGATGACATTTTCTGACAAAAAGATGACAGAAAGTATCGAATTCTGTGATTTTATGACATTCCGTAAAGTTAACATAATATGTGAGGTTCTGTCCGATTTTCATAGATTATTTCCGACAGAATCTATCAAAATATGTACGATTCCATCAAATTATGTTAGAATCTATTCATTGTCACAGTTTCTGACATTTTTAACAGATTTCAACATTATTCCAATAAGCGGATTTCCATCAGGGTCGCAGGGACAAACTCGAGGTATTCTCATTGATATATACGGGGGGGGGGGGCGGATTTGAAATTTTCATGCGTACCTGCACCAAGGACTCCGCCATCACCGCAGTTTGTCACAGTTTCTGGTGGCGGTGGCTTCGGAAAAATGCATCTGTAACAAGGACCGTTGTAATTGAACACCGATAATTGACCCTCCAGCTTCAGCGCCGATCCGGACACAAGAGGCTTTCCCGCCAAGACACAGGCATCGTTGAGCAAATATCTCGTGGGCACGTTGTCCGTAGCGTCAATTACAACGTCGTACCGCTTCACAATATCCAAGGCGTTATCGCTTTGCAACTGAATTTTGTACGGAGTTATTCGCACATTGCTGTTCAATCTGTATTCGATGAGTATTAACAAAAAGAAAGCATTTTTTCAGCATTGTTATATGAAAATTACATTTCTAGAAAGTCCATATTATTTGTACATGTGCGTGCGTACGAATTTTTCCCTGTGCGAATTTACTTTGGTATGACATTCGTTTATACGTGATATGTGAATACGAGAAATGTGATTTTCATTTAATCAATTACATGTAAATGTGATTTATAATTACATGTAAATATTTGTATTACATGTAATATGTAATAAAAATATTTAATATTACATGTAAATATTACATGTAATTACATGTAATATTTTAATATAAGCTATTTTAATATAATTACATTTATAAAGCATTTAATAAATTAAATGTTAAATTAATTAATTAAATGCTTTATAAATGCTTTAAATTAATAAATTAAATTATATTATACATTTAATATAATTACATTAATAAACCTATTTTAATATAATTACCAGAGAACCATTTCAAACATTAATATAAGCTATTTTAATATAATTACATGTAATATACATATAATATTACATGTAAATATTTTACTTAACGATTACATGTAAATGTGATTTACGTGTAATCAATATGAGAAATGTGATTACGAATTTTTCCCTGTGAAAAATTCAGTTTTTCAGATTTCACAATTCTGATCTTCATCCAGTTTTTTTAATCCAACTTATCCATTTTTTCCCAAGCCTGGAAACGCCATAAATATATTACTTTTTGAGATATTGGAATGAATTGGTTTTTCCTCATGAAAAGCATTATTGCAAATTTGAATTTGTCGATTTCGAAAAGTTCAGTAAACACTTTTAACTTGCTCAACTTTTGGGATATGTATTTTTGATAATTAAAGTACCATTGATACATGATTCTTATTGAATTTGACAACGATCATTGGGGCGGTTTGCAGTCGTACATTTTTTGAATTTTCGGGAAATATTAAGTGTATGCCTTTCTCGGATTTCACAAGGGCGGCCAATTTTTCTTGCATTAATAACATTTTTGATTGTTTTTTTTTTGTTCTTGTAGATTCCGTTGTACGAGCTATTCGCCCTTATTAAATTCCCACCATATTCCACTTCTCATCCCCCCTTGCGGCTGCTGCCGACTTCCCCCTCTGTATCGCATTCATCGTGACATTTCTGCTATGGGCATAGAGATACTGCGGAAAACCTATGACAATATAGCATATAGAGTATTTATTTTTCTGTAAAACTCCGAAACTGGAATTAAAATGTGCAACCTTCTGATGTTCGCGTTTATAGGTAAGCACACTGACCACTAAATCAACACACTGGTTTTTACATAAATCAAGAATTATGATGTCAGGATATGAAAGAAAAGCGTGCTAACGATAAACTAACCCAGTGGCTCCCAAACTTTTTCAGTTTGTGATGTCTCTACCGATTTATTACACCTTCGTAATGCCCATTGTGATCTAACGCATTGCTTCTTCATAATTTAATTGAAACTATTTGAAAACCGATATACTCATAAGAAATAAAACCTGTGATATACTTATGAGTGTAAATGAAAAAGTTTGCAATTTACGATTTTTTTCTTAACTATCAAACTCTATTTTTTATATCTTGTGAATTATTGAATATCTTAATATTAATAATTCGATATTCATATCTTAATTCGAGTTTCGTAATTTGTTACTCCGGAGAACGAGGGAACGAGTCTCTAGAATACAAAGTCCCGAACTCACTTTGTAAGAGCGCTCGCAGCTGCACCTGCTTTGGGTAGGCCAATGTCACTTTCCGTGAACAAGAGTTGCCTGTGTAGATTGTTCGTTTCAACGTCATCATAATCAACAATACCGATATGACCGACTCCCGCACCTGTAAGATACAAAGCGGACGGGCATCCGAGTCCACCAGCTCCAACGATTAAGATGGAAGCATTTTTCAGTCTCAGCTGACCTGTACAACAGAGCGAGATAAACCATTGTCAGCAAAGGTTTGCGAATTTATAACGCAATATGACATTTGAAAAAACAATACATAATCATTTCGTCATCATTGTTTGTTATTGTCCGAAAGATAAGGAAGTAGAGGACCTTTCACACTTATTTCGGGCAACAATATCTGTCTACTGTAGCGCGATACTTCTTCGTTGTTCAGACCGTAGTTTTGAACGATTTGCTTTTCCCGCCTCAGCGAGTTGAGGTTAGATTCTTTCTCGCGCAATAATTTTCGCAACTTCGCGATTTCAGACACCAACTCTTCCTCGTTCATGTTTGACAATCCTTTTTATTTCAAACGCTTGTAATTAAACACGAGATAGCGCGTTTTATGGATCTTGCAGAGCGATCGAGTATATTTCAGCTACTGCCTTACGAACCAAACACATCTAACATCCGATTGTTGCAGCTGATATGCGGGATGGCAGCAGAGCGTGTGGGTGTGCGTCACGGGCATGGCAGGCTAGTTCGAACGCTCAACAGCTGATTTTTTTTAGTCGGTTTCGAACGTGAAAAATAATCCGGGGGTTAACTCGAAAGAAAATTGTCAAAATCCGTACACGCGATATCATATAACTCCTATCAGGATAGTAATTCTTTGGCTATCCGCTCTCCCAAATATCGTAAAAAAACAGATAACGTGCCAAAGCCTACATTACAAAATTTAAAAAACGTCGTTTTTACGCGGGATGAAATGAAAGAAAATTATTCAAACAATGCCGAAAATAGAAGCCGGGCTCCTTAATGCGTAATGAAACTGGACCGAATTGATTAACCCATAGTAGCTGATAGCGTTTCGACGTGTGAAAATAAGAACGCCGAACCAACATTATGGAAACTTGGTGGTTCTCAAAGATTATTGCTCGATATCCTTACGCGATTCTGACCGCTGTTTTCCTCTTCTCCACGACCTGCCTCATTGTGCCGCTTGTCACGAGAAAGTTTCCCGATTTTACCGATCCACAACTGGTAAGCGAATGTGCGAAAATTTTTCGAAAAATAACCTTTTTTTCCGAGTGCTTAGTTTTATTTGCCTTTTCAGGGCTTTGAGGCCAGGGGGACGTGGCTCTCGCAGCGTTTTACGGCTTGGCAAAATTTGATCGATGCTACAGGTGTGAGAGGCACACTAGTCGACAATCCCATTGAATATTTTAATTATTTGGAGCAACTCAACAACCAGGTAACACGCGCGCGGTTTCTTCTTTCGCAATTAACCATATATTACTCTCCGGATCTATTAAGTTATTCCTTTTGAGGTAAGCCATATTTTGTGATGACATGAGCAGGGTCCTCCTCAATCATTGGTAAATTACAATGGCGCTCAATCAAAAATAAGTTACAATAAATTATTATATCCAACGATAAACTGAAATAAAAATTTTTGTGCATATTTAGAAGATTTAGACATTTTTCCTCTGAAACGTCATGGTTACAAAAAATGTTACAAAAATGTCAAAAATGATGTTTTTTTTGACAAACGAAAAACACCCCAATTTTCAAGGGTGCGTTTCAACCCTTCAAAATTGGTTTTCGCAGACATACAAAAATACGTGTCGCCTATTTTTACCCATTCTACAAGCATGCCGAATTTCATTGAAATCGGAGAGATTGACCTCGCAACCTTTCCTTGTTAGTCTATAAGTTATTGGATAGAAATGTTGCCAGTGCCATAAAGCGCCATATAAATGTGACGATTTTTAGAGCCGTAATTTTTCATAAAAATTTCGCAACTTCGGCTTGTAATTTCACTAGATTACTGGAATGTAGTTTTACTTGATTATGGATGAAAATCCGTTAACTGTTAAATATTCGGGTTCGCAAAAGGAATACCTCAATAACGTCAGAAATTCCAAATGCCAATGACAAAAACTCAAGCATCAAAACACTAGACGATAAAACATTGCACGAGCACACTTAATATTTATTACGAAGTAAGTGTGTATGCAATGTATAAACAAATAGTCATCCGACAAGATACTCTCCTGACAGTACGTTTGTATTCTTCGATGTTACTTTGCAACTCTATGGAATATCTTCAGAATATTGTGATCAGCAGAACATTATACGTCTCCATTGTAAATTGTGCATGAATATTACAATAAAGGAAATAGGTCTAACAAGGAACATCACTTAAGTGTCCACCTTCGATTTTGTTGAAGCTCACATATGATGAAGCATTGAAGCTATTAGAAGTTTTTTTTAAATCACAAGCAGTCCATTGATCTGCATAAACCAAAAACCAAAATTCTTGTAATGTAAAGCAATGAAAAACCTAATATACAGGGTGTCCCAAAACTCAATGATAATCTGAGACCGGATGAAAGGTCAAGTTATACCTGTTCTGGGAAAAATACAAAAAAAAATCCATATCATCCAAAAATCCAACATTGAGTCAGTTAATAACCAATTTTTATTGTAAAAAACATATGTTTTTTACAATAAAAATTGGTTATTAACTGACTCAATTACCTCTTTACTAAAAATAATAATTTTATTTCAGACCAGAAACAAAAAATAACAAATTCTAGTAACAAAAATTCCTAATGTTGAGTTGTTCAAAATGAGCTCAATTTGAAAAAAATAAGAAATAAAATTTTTAATGGCAAGAAAAGTGGCAAGTGTTGCACCATTTTGAAATCTTGATTAAATGCGCCATCTTTTGAAATAACTTGCCAAGGGTAGTGTAGTACATTTTTTTTTCAAAATGAAGTGTCAAAGTTAAGTAATAATATTTTTGTGAACCATGACTCACTAAAACTTAACTTATTTTATTAAATTAACAATGTTTTTTGCATTAATTTGTAGTTGCGATTAATAGAATCGTTAATGAAGATCACGAAATTAAAAAAATCACAGCGAAATTGTGACATTGGTGATCACAGGACTTGAAAATGCGACCAAGAGTGTCAAATTTCAACTTTTTTTTTAAATGTCCATTATCGCTGAACTGAGTGATATGGATTTTTTTTTGTATTTTTCCCAGAACTGGTATAACTTGGCCTTTCATCCGGTCTCAGATTATCGTTGAGTTTTGGGACACCCTGTAGAATTGTTGAAGAACAATTTGTGAAACGGCCGTCTCCTCTTTCTTTGAGGGGTGATTTTCCCTTCTGAAACCGTTTTTGCGGCAATAAAAAAAATTGGCGTCCAAAAGTTTTCAATGCTCTATCACATATATGAGTTTCAACAGAATCGAAGGCTGATACTCAAGTGACGTTCTTTGTAAGGCACACATTTTGCCGACACTTAACACTGCTACATGATAGCCTGTTTTCCCTCATTGGCAGTGTTGTTGATAAATCGCTCTAAAATTAATAAGGATCAGCCTTTTGTATTTTCAAAAACTTTTAACAACATTGTACACGTTATCGTAATCGAAAATTGTTCCATAAAAAATGGAGGCAAACGATCTACTTCCATTTTAATATTTGAAAATACGGATAGTATCTACTTGACTCGTTCAGCTGTGACAAATAAAAACGAAACAACATTCTCATTTTATAAATGACAACCGCATTTGGGAATCGGAGATTACTTGAAGTAACATTCTGTCATATAATTTTGCTGTTATTCGGGATTACGCCCTTTTGATATTCGTTATCGACATTCCAGTGCTTGGTATTTCATTGTAGACATTATTGAGGCGTCTCACATTATTCTGGTATTTATAATTTCACATCAGAGTTTTAGGCAATATAATATCACAACAAGGATTGTGAAGATTAAGATCGTAGTGCATGATCGTATGAATAAAAAGTTTGCGATATTTTGTAGCGAATATAAAAAATTCGAATTCTCCAGATCTACAATATTTTGTCTCTATACCTTCAGAATAAATCGGACGCAAGACATCGGATAACACAGGGAATCGTTAGAAAAAAACCGAAGCACGAAAAGTTGAGAAAAGGCAAAAAGTACGCCAAAAGGGCAAACGAGACTGACAATAATCTTGACGCGGATGGCAAGGACAAATGGGAAGAAATATTGGAATTGAGGAACAAGAATAAGCTGGAAAATGCACCGGATCATAGAACTCACAGTCATCGGGGGGACGATGGTTTTTTTTGCAATGCGCCAAGTTCGGCGTACGCTCGAGTTGTACTGGGAGCGGAAAGTAGCGAAAAGAATATATGGTCGATGGAAGGTGTACTGGCTCAGTGTCACATAGACGGAGTTTTGAGAGCGAATAAGAAATTTCCCCTACTCTGCCAGACTGACACCGATAATTCTAGCGGTGAACGAAAATGCTGTCGCAGTTGGTCGCCGGCGAATTACGTTGCGCTATTGTCGAATCGTCCTTCCTGCTTGGCCGTTACCGAGGAAGATCTCACACGCGTCCAAGCACTTCTCAAAAGATGCGCCTACTACTACAACAATAATCGTCTTGTCGAGGACTGCGCTGAAAATCTTAATTGTCAAGACCATGTACCATCCGAGTGTTACACTCACAACGCTTTCTATCACCTCTTGCACCATCTTCTTGATGCCAACTTCCTGCCGACTGACGTAAGCAGGCTTGGTTACGTAGAAAACCTAATTTTGCAGTTTTATTGGATTCATTGGCGATTTTTGCAAATGCCAAAATTATTCCTGATGATAAACGTGCACCGATTGTCGGCAATTAAAGCTCGGTGATATCGATGAATCAGGTAGCCAGCAATTTGCTTATTCTTTCGAACATGTTGAACGTAAAATTGATTGTTACAGAAGACAGATAAGGAAAGTCAGTCGAACGCAACGTTGCAAGCCATCATGATATTCCTGCCGATGGCCGCGAGTTCAGCGGCTTTGGATTTCTATCGAGCCCTCAGCAACACCGATCTATCCTATCGTGGATTTCGAGTTCTCGGTATGGAACTCGGTCTCAAGAGTACCCTCTTCGATGATCTCCTCGTAGCCGATTCATCTCTCTTGTTGTCCGGCTTTGCGTTCGTTACAATTTGCATCTGGGCTTATACCGGCTCCGTGTTGCTGACCCTCTCAACTATAATGGCAGTCGTTTTTAGCCTCGGTATATCTTACGCGATTTATACCCTTGTGCTCGGAATAACGTTTTTCCCTTTCATGAATTTGTTGGCTATCGTCGTGGCTGTCGGTGAGTCGAATGAAAGCTCCTTGTCTTTGCCTTTCAAGAATTATTCCGCGAATTGTAAATAACGTTCTCGTTTTTTGGGCGATATTGATATTCAGGAATCGGAGCGGACGATGCTTTTATATTTTGCAAGGTTTGGGAATGCGGTAAACGGCAAAAGTTGTCAACCGGTGGTTTGGTGAAACTCGTTCAGAATACCATGAAGCACGCTCTACCGTCCATGTTCGTCACTTCTCTCACGACCGCCATTGCATTCTTCGCCTCAATCGTCAGCAATGTCACCGCTATTAATTGCTTCAGGTAGTTATATATATATATATATATATATATATATATATATATATATATATATATATATTAGAAGTTTTTACATTACTTTTTCTCCGTAACGCGCATTAAAGGGCTAATCGACCGAATTCTTTGCCAAGTCTGTTCTCAGGAATGACGGTAATAGCAAATTTCTTTTTGATGACCACCTGGTTGCCCGCGAGCGTCGTCATATCAGACAACTGTCTCGCGCTTTTATCACCTGCGAGCTTTGTGGCACGAAAGATAATACGACCGCTGAGAATCTTCACGAACAAAGTATTGACACAAACGAATGAATGCCTCGGGAGCCTTGTCATTAGATTTCGTTGGATCTGGTTGGTACTTTTGAGTACCGTTGCTATAGCCGGCTGCGTGGTTGTTTTCCATTATCCGGGGCTGCGTTTGCCGGACCTCTCGAGTTTTCAACTTTTTGACGCTTCTCATCCTTTCGAGATTTACGATCTTGTTTACGCGCGGAAATTTCACTTCGAAAGAAGCGAAAGGGTAAGTTTGAGCGATATTATTCTCAAAGACAAGCGATATTATTCTCATACATCTATCGTCAAAGACAGTCGTGCTTTTCATTCCGTTCGAAACTTAATCTGCTATCAAATTTTTTCGTGTACAATTTTGAAAGCTAACAGTAGCGGAAGCGAGAAGCTGTGGGCACCACTCTAGTGGAATTTTCGGGAACTGAAAATAGTGTAAAAATGGAACATTGAAAAATAAAGTTTTGTTTCAATTCTCAATTCTAGGACACTAGCGACATGCTTCCTATGCGATTCGTCTGGGGCATAAAGCCCGTTGATAATGGTGATTATCTCGATCCGAGCTCCCGGGGCTCTCTAGAGTGGGACGAGACCTTCGACATTACGAATCCCGAGTCGCAAACTTGGCTGCAACAATTTTGCCTCAATCTGCGCGCCCAGCCTTTCTATCACGATACTATGGGACCGCTCTTGTCTAACTGCTTCATCGAGTCGTTGTCCACGTGGATGTCGCGACGCTGCGCGGACATTATTGATCCGAGCGTGAATCGAGCGCCTTGCTGCGAGAGCAGCTCTTTCCCGTACACTCCTTCGGTATTGAGACAATGCGTTGCCGAGGCGAATGCCGATCTCTATCGTACTCCGTCGCATCTCTGGACTCGCGGCGGTACCGTCGCAGGTGGGATCAAATTTCTCAAGGAATCCCTGCAGCTTTCGTCTCGTTCCACCAATGACACGAAAATTATGACCATGCCGCTACCGAAAATCATGGCTCTAATCGTCGAGTACGACAGCACTCAGCCGTACAGTCTTTCGTACGCGGATATGAATAAGTTTTATAACGAGGTAAGATTCAACGGTATCGCGCAATTATTCGTATTCTTTAAATCTATTTGCAGAAGACCCAATGTCTTAACGCGGTCCTCTAGTTGCTCGGCTGTTTTTTTACGGCTTTTTCAATAATTTTTTACGAGCAAAGCATCGAAATAATCAATCTCATTGTTTTTGCATAATCTTTATTAACATTTAAATAAGCTTTACAAATTTTTTCAAGTCAAAATATATAATAGAATAAAGGTTATAGTGGCCGACAGGAAGACATCAAGTAAAAGAGGTGCTTGACGGTGACCAAGATTGCGGCTGTTCTGCTTATCTGAAATCAAAAAACCAAACGGCATTTTAATCTTCATATTTAAGACTAGCGATTGAACTAGAGTGAATTCTAAATTACAAAAATTAACTTTTTTAATACACTTTTGAAAATTACATTCTATTTTTTACTCATTTTTTCTTAAGTTTTTCGCTCGTACAAAAAAAAATATCGAAGCAATCATGATAATCCTAGTTCAATCGCTGGCTTGTAACATATTAAAGATGCTGTACAAATTTGAACAAGATCGTTGCAGTAGTTTCTGAAATATCGTGGTCACCGTTTCGAAAAATGGTGTTTCGAGAAAATCGCGTTTGAAAGTTCGCGCATGTGATTTATACTAAAAATTTCATCTCACCGTCAATCTGCTATGCCTGGATCATACAATAGGCCTTCCTATTCTTGGAAGTCACGCAGAGCTGCTCCGTCTTCCCTTTTCGCGATTCGGGCCTGTTTTACAACATCACTCGTGCGCTTTTCCGATCTGTCGATCCGAGAGCTATCACGCTGTTGAACGTATCCTTTAGCTTGTGGGCCGATTTTCACCCCCATGGTTTCCAAGGTCTTCAGGATAGATTTGAATCCTTCGTTGAAGATTATGACAGCGAGAAACGTGGCGATTTCAACCACTTTTGGCCCAGAATGGAGGTGCTTCGGAGCAAAAGTCCAGATTAACGAATTGAGCGGCTCGTTATTATTTTGAGTTTCCGCTCCCAGGCATCTGCTTAACAATTCTTCTCTGGATAAATCCTCATAAATTGGCTTTATAACTTTTTGAACTGCATCAGAAAGAGGCGTTTTATTGTGTTTGAATTGCTCGGCTTTCGGAGCAGCCCGGCGCGCGCTCCTTATACCTGCTCCGTTCCAGGGCCGTAACTTGTGAACCACTTCGAATATCGAAAAATCCTTTGGCGCGCATTTTCTACACATGTTGTAGATGTGATTTATGAAGAAAAAAAATCGATTTTTTCGACCCGAGAAACTAGAGGACTGCCTTAAGAGCTCCTTAGCCACGAGGGAAAACTATTTTTCTCCCCGTAGCTGCTCGGGAAAGGACACGACAAATGATTTTTTATATTTTAAGTTTCTAACTGTCATATTGTTAACATATGAAAAACCTTCCATGTCAAATGTTGATAAAGATTAGTGTTCGTAATATATCTCTGTTCGCTGTTCAACAGATTAATTCGCAAAGTGTTGAACGTAATTAAGTACGTTACTTCACAGTCCCAATGATGTGGGTTATTAAAAAGTTATGCTTGAATGCGTGATCTGACGCACAATTAAAGGTTTCTTCATAATTTCTTCAACACTCGAAAGGTGGAAGATTGGATGCAGAAGAAATTAGCCGGTGCCCCAGCTGGAATGCGAGGAGGATGGTTTGTCAGCCGTTTGGAATTTTATGAGCTTCAACGAACCTTGTACGAAGGCACGATCTGGGCAATGGGTCTATCGATGACTTTGGCGCTGGCAGTTCTCGCTGTCGTCACCCTGAATCCTCTAGTTAGCTTGTACGCAATACTAGCGATAGGCGCTGCGATCGTCGTTACCGTCGCATCTCTCGTTCTTCTCGGCTGGAAATTGAACGTCCTGGAAAGCCTCGCTGTATCCACGGCTATCGGTAAATATACAATATTTTGTATCTAATCTTAATTTATTTTGTATCTATCTTAATTTATTATGTATCTATCCCAATTTATCATCAATTGGGATAGACGGAGGTAGATTGGGATAGATCTATTGGGATGACTGTGTACTTTCGATACTATCCAGTGGGCTGGTCATTGTGTACAACCATTTCCACGTCGACAGTGAAGGATGCGCGGTCAGTGTACGATCTGTAATATGTAATATGAAATATGTATTAGGAGTACAACTTTGCAGTGACCGTTTTACTTAGAGAGCCACTGCGGCCGAAGTAGTGGCCCTAGCTCAATAAAAAAGTGGCATTTTAAACTAGAGGCTCTGCCAATGTAAATAATTTAAAAAATCTAACGGATACGTGTATGCATTATAAAGTTATTGGCACTCAAACATGGCAACCTACGAGCCGAATTCTCAGCATTTGCGGGAACTGCTCCAAAGACAACAAAGGAAGGGATTTTTGCACCGGATTGTGACTGGAGATGAAAAGTGGATTTACTACGATAATCCTAAACGCCGAAAATCATGGGGACTGCCTGGTCATATTCCGTCATCGACGCCCAAACCGAATATTCACGGATCCAAAGTGATGCTGTGTATCTGGTGGGACCAGCTGGGCGTTGTGTACTATGAGCTGCTCAAACCATCCGAAACCATCACAGGGGAACTCTACCGACGTCAGTTGATGCGCTTGAGTAAGGCACTCAAAGAGAAACGGCCACAATTCAACGAAAGACATGACAAGGTGATACTGCAGCATGACAATGCCCGACCCCATGTTGCAAATGTCGTGAAAAAGTACTTGGAAACGCTGAAATGGGAGGTTTTATCCCACCCGCCGTACTCTCCAGACATTGCCCCTTCCGACTATCACTTGTTCCGGTCAATGGCACACGATTTGGCTGACCAGCACTTCGGTACTTACGAAGAAGTCAAAAATTCGGTCGATTCCTGGATTGCCTCCAAGGACCAAGACTTTTATCGACGCGGGATTCGAATGCTACCTGAAAGATGGGCCGAGGTCGTAGCTAGCGACGGGCAGTACTTTGATTAAAAAATATGTAGCCACTTTTTTGTAATGAAGCCTTAAACTTTTGAAAAAAACGGTCACTGCAAAGTTGTACATAATATGAAAGCCTTTCTTAATGTAGATGTAAAACATTAGAGAAGTATCAAGATTTAAATAAAAATATTAATTTTGGAAGAAACAAACAAGTTTGCCATTTTCAAAAACCATTTTTTTTTACAAAATTGCTTATAGCAGAAAAATTAGTCAATATTTCGCAAAAATGTTTGGTATTTTTCTGTTTATCTGTACACTGAGAAACGCTGTGGCATTTTCCTCCAGGTTCAATACGGAAATTTTGAAAAGTCCCACCATGGATGTGGACTTCAGCGAATAAGCCAATTTTTGGACAGCCTCCGCGATTTTGGATTAAAATAATTCATTTCGTCCTCTCTTTTGATTCAATGTTGAGGAAGAAATCGTATACTTTCAGCTAATGTCTCCCCGAGTAAAAATGAATATATATAATCATATATAATTGTATACAAAAATTGGCCCGATAGAATTGTATACAATTGTATATGATCAATTAATATACAATTATATATGATTATATATATATATATAATCATATATAATTGTATATTAATTGATCATATACAATTGTATACAATTCTATCGGGCCAATTTTTATATACAATTGTATATGATCAATTAATATACAATTATATATGATTATATATATATATATATATATATATATATATATATATAATCATATATAATTGTATATTAATTGATCATATACAATTGTATACAATTCTATCGGGCCAATTTTTGTATACAATTATATATGATTATATAGATTCATTTTTATTCGGGTCTAATTTTGTTTAAATCAACGTTAAATTTCTCTCGTCTGTTTACCAGCCCGAAATGTCAAAGTAAAAACTACAATAATTAAAAACTTGCGCATAAGATATATTAAAACGGCTAAATGTTTACTGAGATGCAAACAACATTTGCGAATAACTATTTTGTAATATAATATAGAAAATTAAGCAAAATTATTCCACGTTTATAAAGTTCTTACAAAGCCGTATTTTTTTTATACGTTTCAGGACTAGCGGTTGATTTTAGCCTGCACTACGGGGTGAGCTATCGAGCTTGCGATTCGTCGGATCGTATCGACAGGGTAAAAGCCGCGCTCCAACAAATGGCCGGGCCGTCATTGATGGCAGCCGTAACATCAGGAGCTGCCGGTGCATTTATGTTACCGTCGCATGTGCTTGCCTACATACAAATTGGCATTTTTTTGTTGCTCGTAATGAGCATAAGTTGGTGTTACGCGACGTTTTTCCTGTGTCCCCTTCTCGCAATCGCTGGCCCGTCCGCGGGTTTCGCGCAATTTCACTATCCGCCGTTGCGACGTGTATTCTCGTGCTTCCGGAAATGCGCTAACGAGAATGACGCGATGGCGATAGGAGGAAACAGCAAACCAGGCAGAACCAGAGGCGGACGAGGCAGAGTTATGCTCTCAGAATCGACCCTCAGTACGTCCAATACGGTTTGTCAGTTTCTTTGTGGCGATCACGAGGGTCTGTCGACTAGACTCGCCACTACGGAGTCTCTTCCACCATCGCCGTCTTCACCCCTGCTCTTTCTGGATGCCGCGCGGAACGATTGATCGAACAGTCAACGCGAATGAACAAGCCTAGCGGACCGGAGACAAAAAGCGCGGAAGAGACGGAGATGGACGAAGAAACGTAATGATGCATTTCGATATTATCCGGTTGTGCGACACTAGTTGTCCGCTTCTTCGTTTATTTTGTAAAATTTCGGTCACATCGAATTTTGGAGGTGCTTTTCAAATCCGTCTACGCCGTTGTGAGTACAATCCGTCGCTTTGGCGAAGTAAGTAATAATTTGTCAGTTATGCAGGGAAATAAACAAATATTATATTTTTCTGAAGCAACGGAACGCGACAATCGCACGTTTCGTATCGTCCTGAATATGCTTAAGAGAATTCAATATTGATTCTTCTCATTCTTAAGGGGTAAGGCCACTGTAACGGCCCAAAAAAAAAGGTTTTTTCACTAATTTTTTGCTCCCGAAATTGAAGGTATTTGAAAAAAAACTTTTAATGGTGTTATCGGGCATACATTAAACTTTATTATAAAATTTTTTTACAGTAAAAAAAAACAAAATGGCGGTTCCACAGCTATCTTCCCGGGACATGTTTTGCTTCCAGGGCTCCGCGGCACGCAGCACCACTGGTGCACTTTTGAATCTAGAACAAACAAAAAAACCATTAATCTAGAGGGCTATAGCTAGAGAATGTCGATCGGATTTTAAAAAGTATCAATTTTTGTGGATTTGGCGTGCGTTTGAAAAAAAAAATTGATTTTTGACGAAAAAAACGGCAAGTTTTTTGTTAATAAAAAATCAATAAATAAAGTTCTTGAAAATTCCGATCGACATTCTCAAGATAATGTAAATGTTCACATCTGGTTAAAATTTCAAGTAAAAAAAATGAAAATTGTTCGAGTTATGCTGCGTGCCATTTTGAAAAACCATGTTTCGAGAAAAACGCGTTTAAAGTTTTGCGAATAGTTTTTTATTGGAAAAAATTTAAAAAAGAAGTTACACAGGACCTTTTTTTCTTATTCTAGAGGGTTTAAACTATTTTTTAAGCCAATAAAAAAAAATCGATTTTTCAAAAAATTTACAGTGGCCTTACCCCTTAAGAGCATTTAATATTGATTCTTCTCATTCTTAAGCCGCCTGATGTTTTCCTCCGTTCTTTGGTGCTCGTGATTCTACATACCCATTTGACACAGTATTCGTATTGTACTTAATATATGAGCTTGACGAACTTTTATCCGTTTCTCTAGTACGGAAAGATTGTGACCTCTGACTGATTTATATACTTTTATTAATAGTATATATACATACACGTACATGACCGGTGCTTCCGGAGCCTGAAGCACCTAAAATAGTATTATTTACACTTTATACTTGTGATTATCGATATTATTCTACACAATGTATAATTATAAGTATATGCATTTTTATCGCGTTACGTGTGTTCAAAGGGATTGTGATATATGCGATATTTTATTATAAACACGTGCCAAAAGACGTATTAATTGACGCGTAAACGTTTGTTGATAAAAAGGCTCAAGTTCTAACGACTATCGTGCGACGTCGTGGTCAAGTCGGTCAAGTTTTTTTCATTTGTTGATTATAGTCGTGTTCGTTGGGTCTCATCATTTTGATTGCGCATGCGCATAATGATGCGCATTTGATGATGCGCACGTTTCGTTGCGCAGTTGCGCGTAGCGCATCATTATGCACATGCGCATTTGTTCGCATAAAAATGATGAGACCCAACGAACACGACCTATGTAATGTAAATTCATATACCTATCGTTACGGGCTGGGTGTTCGTTCGCTCTATTATAGTAGATACGTTGAAACACACACGCCTGTGCATATGCGCACGAATACGGCCAATGAAATTCTACATAATATATTTATCGAGAGGAATGTGACGATAAAAAACAACGGTGTTGCTTTTCATGATGAAAACAATACATTATATATACAATGAAATAATATAACGTGTCAATAAGTGCTTGAAATATTTTTCATCTTTTTTTCCCATCGATTATGAATCTTTCCTACAATAATGAAATTATTCCCTCATTCTTCTTATTTCCTGTATAATAGTATAACGCGTTAGTGTTTCAAATACCGTTTTTCTTATTTCCTCACGCGCGCTCGTCATTGTTAGCCGTAAATTTATCGAATTATCAAAGTCCACGAACGTTTCATTGAATTTCGTGGGATCAAACAGTACTTTCACTTTATCAATCGGCACGATAATATCATTGCGAGAATGGGTACCGTGATTTTTAGAAATTTCGTGGCCTTTTACAGTCAGTCGGTGCCGTTGGCTCGGACAATTCGCGTTTCGTCACTTTTGGTACGACAAGCTTGTATTTTCGGATCGGCTGTGCCTTGTGAACCAATTGTCGTCGGAGTTTGGCGATCTCTTCTTCCTCGCGCTTCTTACGCTCGGCCTCCTCCTGAAATTGCAACAGCGCGCTAATTTTTGCGATCCGCATACAGCAGTTTCGCTGAAGGATTATATTCTGCGGAATTTCAATAAACTCAGCCACATTCCTTACGTACTTTTCTCTTCAATTCCTGCCGCTCTTGCTCTTTTCTCTTAATTTGCTCTTCGAAGCGCTGTCTCTCTTTGGCTCGTGACGCGGTCAAAAGATTCGGTGCTTTCGGCACAATAGGTGATCTCTTCGGATGATGCGGTTGGAATCCTTTCTTCTTCCAGATCGCGGTAGGGTTGTGAGTTTTGTGCATGTCGGGGCACTTGTCAATACGCTCCGGTTGCGCGTACGATTTTGCCTTCGTACGGACTTTTTCGCGAACTTTAAGAAAATTTGGCAGCGGATTCGCCCGAAAGCCTCTCGGCATTTCCTTCCCAAAACTATCCTAAATACAATCGTACGATTGCAAAAAGAGAAAAAGTATTCGTTATCCTGTTAAATCAGTTGCAACGCACGAGACAGTTGGAAAAGAATATATTTTTACCCTCTCTCGACGGGCTTGATGGTGCTCTTGTCTGTACTTTTCACGGGTCTCAAAACTGAAAGGTTCGACGATTGTGCAACCCTTTTTCTCGATTTTCGATTCAACAGGACGTTTGTTCTCGACCTTATGTTTCAGTTGATTTTTTTCACAATTCGCTGTCACCGCGTTCGTCGTGTCTCCGGTGTTTTCTCGGATCGATGGAAATGCTGTTTTTTTCGACGATAGGGCAATTTCATAAATCGATGTCGTTTTTTGGACGAGTTGAGACAACTGATTGTCCTCGTGTCCGTTATCCTCTCGTTTGATCGCCGACAGAGTACATTTGTTGAATTCCCTATGGAAATATCGACAATTAAATAAGCGCTTCGCGCAGCAAAAAGGAGAAAACACTTCCGCGAAGAATCGACTAACTCGATTATGTTGTTGTTTTCCAAATTCGAGCCTGGGAGCCATTGATGACTTTTGAATGTGAACGGTGTCGAAATTTCTTCGTCATCCGCATTATCTGAGAAATGGATTTTAAAAAAACGTTGAAATGGCTTTAGCGTAAACTGGAAATATGTATGTATTGATAAGCTAAAAACGAATTTACCAAAATAGTTGTCTTGACCATCGGGCAGATCCTTGAAATCGACGAAATGGGGCGAATCCAGAGCGTTCCAAGGATCTTTCTCGCTGACGGAGTTTCTATATTTCATCCATTTGTTACGGTACAATTGTTCCATAGGGCTGTCCGCCGACCATAATCTTCGAGGCGGCGGTGGAATAAATTTGTTGAAAATCAATGGTGTACTCGTTTCTATTCGTTCACCCATGACTAAATCACACCACACGAGTAACGATACACTTGTTGCTTGGTACGGTCGCGCGAATATCATCGATCTTTCGTTCAACGAGCTTGATTCAAGCTAATAGGGCGTTCGATTTCGTAGCGAAGGGAAGAAAAAAATTCAACTGTCGACGAAGAGTATTTATTTCCCCCACTTCGGTATGTTATGATCTTGCATGTAATTCAGATTTGTTCGTCGGTGTAACCACAGTGTACACATCCGCCGCCGAATTTGCGGTACAAATGGGACATGTAAGCAGTGTCGTGAGCGCTCACTTTTTCAAAATCGTTATTTCGCTAAATTGTTACAGAAATTGGAAAAAACATTCCTTCAAAAGCTTCTTTGAAGGAATTTTGAAAATAATTTATAATTGAATGAAATAACATTTCTGTACCAATTGTAAAAAAAGAACAAAAAATCGTATGTAACACATTACAGATGATTTTTGTACCCTCGCAACGTTTAATTGTTTACTAAAAGGCACCGCTTTGACGTGCCTTCTAGTAAACAATATTTACCTATTGACATAAGAAACTCGATGCGCTTTTAATTATTATAAATTAAAATAAAATAATAAATTAAAATAAATTAATGGCGATTCCGGGACTTTTGAAAAAACAATAATTCCAATCGTACAACATATTAAATTGATATATGACCCGGTGCGTTGGTCTAGTGGTTAGCGTGCTGGCCAGCGGATCGGGAGGTCGCGAGTTCGAAACCCAGTCGCGTACTTTCGTCGGAAAATGTTTTTCTTCGACATTTTTCGGCGAAAGACGACTAGTTCCGTGACTGGGAGGCGAACTTGTGACCGGCTGTATCGGTATAGGTTTTCCGTAGTTTCCCTATGCCCATGGCAGATATGCCATGGTGAATACGATACAGAGGGGGAAGTGGGCTGCGGCCGCGAGGTGGGGGGTGGGGTGTGGAAAGGGGAGGTAGGGGTGAATTGTGGAATAGTTTGATAGAGGAGGTTTGGATGTGGAATGGGAGGTTATAACGAAGTTGAGGTGGATTGGGGCTCGTAAAAAGGGGAAGACCCTGTACGACTGGAAAAAAAAAAAAAAATAATATTAAATTGATATAATCGTCGACCCCGAGGCAACCGACGGGGTCAGTCTGGCCTGGAGTGCGCCTCGTATATATTTTCTTTTTTGAGGTGCGCATGGCAGCCCCCCGTTAAATGCACGTGTCTGAAGCTCCATGGATACGACAGCGTCAAACAAATCTGAATGTGTCCACTATAAATAGTCGTACAGTGTCAACGACGATGCGAAAATTCCGGAATTAATTGTGATACAGAAAAAAAAAACAAAAGAGACGAATATTTCTTTTGAGAAAGTAATAATGGATCGCAATGGAAGACTTACAACTAACAGATGGCTTGAAGCCGTTTGGGAGCCCAGTGCTAGGATTCATGCTCTACCAGGTGGCTTGGACATGCTCGATGTTTCGGGTGATGGAGAGGCGAAGCTCATATGCGCTGACCCTGGAATTGGCACGACCGAATCTTCAAAGGTATAGTTCAAACTAAGTGATCACATTTTTGTGTCACCGATGAGACATTTTTGTTGCCATATACTCAATACAGTACAGTCGTGCTGTCGCTGAAAAAACCCGGAATCGGAGAAAATTAGAAGGCTAATTTTTTGACAGGTTATTTTGTAGGTGCCGCGGGTGCTAAATCCAAGTTTGCCTAAAAATCGGGGTGTAGGGTTCTTTTTTAGGGGATGAAAGGAGATGGGGGTGGATTAATGCCAAACTACAACCCCTACGAGGTCGGCGCCGTGAGACAAAATGTTCAGAAAAATCCGGGCTTTTGTTTTGTCCACAGCGCCGAAGTCGTGGAAGTTCATTTCGAGGGTGAAAAAGTGGGGTAAAATTTTGAAAAATCGGTTTTAATTCAATAACTCTTTGGAAAAAAATCGTACGTTTTTTGTTCAAATGGGAACGTTGTAGCCCTTGAAAAGACGCGTCGATCGAGTATTCGATCATCACTCTCCGATAATATCTTCATCCCCAAAAAATGGTTAAAAAACCAAAGAAAAAATAGTTTATTGAATAACTCAAAAACAATCGGTTTTTCGAGTATGGTTCAAATGTACGAAATGTAGAGAATAATTTTCTCGATATTTTCTTTGCTATGGACCACCCTTGAATTTTGATTTTCCAACCCCTCTCGGGGGTTGAACATTCAAAATGAAATTCTGGGAAAACTATTGACGGCACGAATTCGCCGCGGTGGAAGAATTTGTAGCTTGAACCCTCAGCTACATTTTTGTCCACAGCGCCAGTTTAGTTTCGGTCAATAGTTTTCCCAGAATTTTATTTTGAATTTTCAACCCCTGAGAGGGGTTCGAAAAAGCAAAATTCAAAAGTTGTGCATAGGAACGAAAATACAGAGAAAATTATTCTCTACATTTCGTACATTAGAACCATCCCCGAAAAATCGATTGTTTTTGAGTTATTCGATAAACAATTTTTTTATTAATTCTTCAACAATTCTTTTGGGGGTGAAGATATTATTGGAGAGGGCTGACCGAATACTCGATCGACGCGTCTTTTCAAGGGCTACAATGTTTCCATTTGAACAAAAATTGTATGAATTTGTCCTAAAGAGTTATCGAATGAAAACCGATTTTTCAAAATTTCAGCCCACTTTTTCACCCCTAAAATGAACGTCCACGAGTGCGGCGCTATGGACAAAAATAAAACCCGGATTTTTCTGAACATTTTGTCTGCCGGTGCCGACCTCGTGGGGGTTGTAGTTTGGCATTAAAGACGGGGAAAATTTAATTCGGCGAAAAAAAGGCATGTTTTTAAGATTTTTTTTGGCGTAACGAATAGTGTTCGTTTATTGAAAAATTTACATATAATAAAGTAACATTTGAACAACATTCTCCTAAATTTGCATTGCAAAATATTCAAAATTGAGCGAGTGAAAATTAAAGCCCGGAGGCGCCTCGAAAAGTTGGTTTGCGGTGTGCACCATAACTCGCAACAGAATCATCTGAAACAAAAAAATCAAAATGCATTTGTTAAAGGAGATGTTTCTCGAGGTAATGACGGGAGGATTTTTTTTTCGATTTTTCTATTTTTCGTAGCACTTGGGAGCCAAAAACCCGATTTTCGCTAAAAAAATCGGCTAATTTGTTGTTGCAAAATTAGTAATTATTAAAAAAAAAACAAAAAAGCTCTCGACAATACCTGGTGAATTATGTGAAGAAGTACTGTGCAAAATTTCAAAGCGATCGGTCCAGTAGATTTTGAATTATCGTGCACACGGACTTCAAATATGACAAGTCTCAGAAAAACGGTTTGAAAAACGCAGAAGAGTAGTTTGGTCGCTTAGCGCTCATTGCACATAAGTTTGAGAACACTTCTCGATTGCATAAAAATTTTAACACAATATTCTTCATATATTATGCAATCATTTAAAAAAATTTTTAAAAATGAAAAAAAAAATTTAATACTTTACCCCGTCCTTAAACCACCTCCATCCCCTAAAGAAATACCCTACCCCCCGATTTTTAGGCAAACTTGGTTTTATCACCCGTGGCACCTACAAAATCACCTGTCAAAAAACTAGCCTTCTAATTTCTTCCGATTCCAATATACAGCACGACTGTACTAATACGAAAGAACTGTCTTACATATACATCGCGATTATTGTGCAGATTCGAGTTTTCAAAGTTGGCGATAAGATATCGGAGCACGCGATGGTTGAGCCGCCGTGCGGTTTGGTTGGTTTCCACACGGAAAACGGCGAGCCACGATCAGCGGCTTTGGCCGTTGGTGTTGGATCGAGCGTTTTTATATACAAGAATATGAGACCTCATTTTAAATACTGCCTTCCTCATCTGGACGCTCATCCGAAGGAGCGCGAAGTGAGTAATACAATAGACGCACTTCGTCCTCGACGAAGGATCCATCACCACAGCGATAAGTTTTTCCGGAAGAAAGTCCTCTGCCCCAGTAGCACTTTATCCCCGTAATCAGCATTGAATATATCCTATGAGAATCATCATCGAATATTCGCAACATCGTAGATTTGGCACAAGGCTGGACTGGACGAGGATCTGAACGTTCTCACGTTACGTGACGATCTGGCTCTCCTCTTCAAGGAGCTCGGCGCCGCATTCATGAGTCCTCGAACACTGAAATTTCTCGCGTTAGACGAGACCTTGCGCCTCGAGTTTACCGAGCAGTACAGACGATTGCCGCTCGTGAAGACGAATGCCGTAACGACAATCGGCAGTATACGCAGGGATTCGAGTAACGAAATAGTCGCGAGCAGTTGCCTCGTAATTGGCACGGAATCTGGCGAATTATTGATACTCGATCCAAGATCGTTTTCCCTCGTTGAGCGACAACACGTCGGCTGGATACCGGTAGCGTTGGCTAGCGCGGGTATGTGGTCCGGCGACGGCCACGTATACGCGATCGGTAGAGATTGCAATCTCGGAATGGCGAAAAAAGGTGCGGGTACGTTGAGATCCTGGGAGAAACTCGCATCACCCGGAGTGGCCGTGTCGACGTTGAACACGACTGGCGTAGCTGTTCTCACCATGAGCGGTAGTCTCTTTGGTTTTTCCAACAGTGGGGCCAAACTATGGCGAATAAAGCTCCCCGGCATCGGTCTCGATCTAACGAGTCTGCCGGTGCCGGCGGCGGGACTTACTCTTTTAGCCGTCAGTTGTCCAAAAGCCGGCGGTGTCGCGGTTTACGACGCGCGTAATTACGTCGACACAATAAGCACGACGGAACCCGTGGCTGCGATGAAGTACGGACGTATGGGCCAGGAGGAACGTGCCATGGCGATGATAACCATCGGCGGCGGACTATGCGTCAAGATTCTGAAACGCACGGCCAATTTTAGCTCTCGACAGAACAACAATTATTGCACCCTGAACGAAGCCGCCCAGAGCAATCGTTTCGCTATACCCAAAAAGACCCGCCTCTTTGTGGAACAAACGATTCGCGAGAGATCGGAGGCGAAGAAAATTCACGACACCTTCCGGCAGGATTTGTTGCGATTGAAACTGGACGTTTGCAAAAAAATGCGCGAAACTGTTAGTTCCAATACGAACGCCGGATCGAACGCGATAAGTGTCGAGGCTAGTGTTCTCGGGCTCGGGCCGATTTATCAAATTCGCACCATGGTTACCAATGTCTCCGACGGCCCCTCCAACACTGGATTATTTCTTGTATTTCGAAACAACGATCTTGTCGATATCGAGCCGAGAATGGTGTTCCTGCCACTTTTGCCCGGCGGCATTCCTATACCCGTGTATGTCAGAGCTACTCCCAGAAGTCAAGTCACCGGTAGAGTGCAAATTTTACTTTGCAAAAAGGGCAATGTTAAACCTGTATCCGCTACGACTATTGTTTTGCCCGTTGCCGAAGAAGACATAGAGATTTAGTACCCTTTGATGCTGCGTTATTGGTGGATAAGCTGGAATTTGAATGAATAAAGAATTTTTGTTTCAATTGTAGGAACATCGATGTTGCGACGGAAACTTATTTTGTAGCTGAACATTTTTGTGAGGCCAATGAAGTGGATATGCGTTCCCGATTTTATTGACAGAGCGTAGTGTAGCATAGTTACCTTCCACTTGCTCCATTTCCATACAGTCGTTTTTTTACTTTTTCTTGTCTTTTTTTTCATTTTCTACACCTTTTTTCATCTCGTTTATTGAGAAGGCTCTTCCGTGAGTTCCAAAAACACCTAAAACTGTGCAAACAACATTCAAAACAAAATTTCATTTTCTGTTCAGTTGCATTCGGTCACCGTCTTCCATACAGGTCTGGGAACTCCAGCGTTGTTGCTTGGTGGAAAGTGTCATCGTTGGTGAGGCAAAAACATAGTTCCTCATCTATCCACTTGAAGCGCTGTCACGTTGGAGTCTTGTAGATATAGGTATACAGCAATGGATAACCTGAGAGTCTCTGAATCGTGTTACCGGGTTCCGTTGTATCGTCGAAAGAAAGTAAACGGTCTATTCAATTCAGAAAATGCATAATGCGTGGATTATACCGAACTATCGAAAAAGTTTTAAAAAAGATAGTGGAAAGCGTTTGGTGTTCAAAGTTCCACAGGACGAAGAATTGCGTCAAAATGGGAAGTCGCAATTCCTGGGAATCAAATGCTAAAGACGTCAGAACACGTTTGCGAATCACATTTCGGGCCGCGAAGTATCCTGCGAAATTTTGTGAAGAGATTGGCGAACATTAATTATAAGGAAAAAATTTAGACCGTACAAATTTGATCATACCCCGTATCTTATCTACTCCAATAGACTAAATAAAAACTTACAGAAGTTTGAGCATACGAGAAATACAGTCCACTGATATAATAATTGTCATTCTCACCATGGGATCAGGAGTAAAAAAAATAACTATTTTCTATTCATATCGCTCTTAAAAATATTGTTTACTTCGGAAAATCTGCTTTATTGTACAGGTGTTCGGACCTGCGTTTGATTGGCTCACTCCCACATAGCAGCGCTTCAGGTGGCCGACGCAAGAATTGCCATTTTGCCTCAATATCTGACAAGGAACATCCCTCAGGTGTCCGCCTCCGATTTTGTTGAAACTCATATATGTGATAGAGCATCGAAAACTTTGAGACACGTATTTTTTTTTTATCGGCGGAAAAACGGATTTAAGGGGGGAAACCGCCCCTCAAAGAAAGGCGTGTCGAGGGGTGATTTTGCAGTTTCACCCAGAAGCAATCCACCGATCTGAATAAAACAAAAACGAAAATTCTTCTAATGAAAAGCAATGAAAAATCCACTATCAAAATATTAAGAAAAAATTAAATTAGGGGATAAACCACCCCTCAATTTGCCTTTTTTCACCCCACACTTAAGAGGGTTGTATGCAAATTAATAAAACAGGTATCATTTTGAAGGGCAAATAAAATTAAAGTTGACGGGTTTTTGCGTTTTGGCGGCATAGCAAATTTAAGGGGGTAAACCACCCCTAACATAAATTTATTTATCATGGTCGTTTTTTCTGTGTTTAAAGTATATCCGCTGATTTTAAATATTTCTATAAGCTACAATTTAATGTTTTGCCATATGTCAAAATTATTACATTCGTCTTAAGGGGTAACTACCCCTCTGGCGAGAAACATCATTGAAGTATCCGCTTTCGATTTCGTTGAAACTCATATATGTGGTAAAGCATTGCAAATTATTAAACATGATTTTTTGTATCGGCAGAAAAACGGTGTTAGGGGATGAAACCACCCCTCAAAGTTTCTCCCACAAGCAGTCCACCGATCTGAATGAAACAAAATCGAAAATTCCTCTAATATTAAGCGATGAAAAATCCACTACAAGAGTGTTGATTAGAAATATAATTAATGGGTAAACCACCCCTCCATTTGCCGTTTTTCACCCCACGCTTAAGAGGGTTGTATGAACATTAATAAAACATGTATCATTTTGAAGGGGAATCAAAATTCAAGTTAACGCGTTTTTGCGTTTCAGCGGAACAGCAAATTTAAGGGGGTAAACCACCTCTAACATAAATTTTTTCATCACCGTCGTGTTTTCTGTATTTAACATGTATCCGCGGATTCAAAACTATTCTCCCGCGTTTTTAAATTATTACGTTTTTAAATTTTTACATTTTAAGGGTAAACTACCCCCTCTAATTGCTTTTCATTTGAAGTTTCGCGAAAGGTTTCACGAATTTCGTTAAAACTGTTTTCATTCCATCGATAATATTAATTTTATGTTTTGTGTGCAGGCATATTCGTTTTGAGCTTTAGGAGCGGTACTTTGGGAGTGGGGACGTGGGGCTACCCCTTACTCATAAGACTCATATTTTCGTGTCGAAACGCTTCCGATTTTAATATGCACGTCCATTAAGCCTCTCCATAGGAATAAACATACACTTCTACTATATCATTAATTATAATAATTTCCAGAATAAGTTATAAGGCTCACTTCGTATATTTCGGAACGATGATGCGCCTGGATCAAGCGATAATTTAGCCAGCGACGTAGTTTTGTGGAGGAATGTATATTTTTATTATTTTACCGTTAATTTAATTATACATATTAATGAAACTGAGGGTTTTACAGTAGGTTAACGAACATGTTTTTAATATATTTTGACATATTTCATTTGGTAATCATATCAGCTGATTTAATTAATAGTACTTGTGAAAAGTATTGCAGTCATATGCTGTCAAATCATTTTCTTGTGATATATACTTTTTTTCTCTAGTCTATCAACTATCAACCATCAACAATCATGGCGCATAATTCCTGCAACAATGATAATCGTCAAAAAAATGCTTTAAACACAACGACTTTTTGCATCATGCACATCTGATAATGGCCAAATTATTGCAACCAGGATTTTCAAAATCTTCTGATTTTTTAAATGAATGGAAATGAACAAATTTATGTTAGGCGTGGTTTATCCCCTTAAATTTGCTGCCCCGCTGAAATGCAACAACGCGTCAACTTGAATTTTGATTCCTCTTCAAAATGATACCTATTTTATTAATTTCTTACAACCCTCTTAAGCGTGGGGTGAAAAACGGCAGATGGAGGGGTGGTTGACCCCTTACTTATATTTCTAATCAACACTCTTGTAGTGGATTTTTCATCGCGTAATATTAGAGGAATTTTCGATTTTGTTTCATTCAGATCGGTGGACTGCTTGTGGGAGAAACTTTGAGGGGTGGTTTCATCCCCTAACACCGTTTTTCTGCCGATACAAAAAAAACATGTTTAATAGTTTGCAATGCTTTACCATATATATGAGTTTCAACGATATCGAAAGCGGATACTTCAATGATGTTTCTCGTCAGAGGGGTAGTTACCCCTTAAGACGAATGTAATCATTTTGACATATGGGAAACATTAAATTGTAGCTTATAGAAATATTTAAAATCAGCGGATATACTTTAAACACAGAAAAAACGACCATGATAAATAAATTTATGTTAGGGGTGGTTTACCCCCTTAAATTTGCTATGCCGCCAAAACGCAAAAACCCGTCAACTTTAATTTTAATTGCCCTTCAAAATGATACCTGTTTTATTAATTTGCATACAACCCTCTTAAGTGTGGGGTGAAAAAAGGCAAATTGAGGGGTGGTTTACCCCCTAATTTAATTTTTTCTGAACATTTTCATAGTGGATTTTTCATCGCTTTTCATTAGAAGAATTTTTGTTTTTGTTTCATTCAGATCGGTGGATTGCTTCGGGGTGAAACTGCAAAATCACACCTCGACACGCCTTTCTTTGAGGGGCGGTTCCCCCCCTTAAATCCGTTTTTCCGCCGATAAAAAAAAATACGTGTCTCAAAGTTTTCGATGCTCTATCACATATATGAGTTTCAACAAAATCGGAGGCGGACACCTGAGGGATGTTCCTTGTGAGTCACTCCCCACTCTATAAGTTTTCAGACTGTATATAAAACCGTGCATTTGGTTCGAGAGCATGTACAACGTCAACATAACCTCACAAATTTGCGAATCAGGTTTTAAATGGTCAAGTTTTTTTAGGAAAAAAAGCATCTACTGCTGGACAATTTCCGGAAATAGAGCTTGACGATTTTCTTTTGTCCTAAATATTATTTATCTCTGAGAAATGTCCGAAAATTTCCGCTATCTCTGTGGCAGTCATATGTCACGTGGTACATCTCCTACTTCGCCTGAAAAAGTTTCAAAACTGACATCGAAATGCTTGCATTCGAGTAACATTTATATCACCGAGATATTAATTTATGGTGCATTAACTGTTCAAAAATCGATCAGTTTCACAACATAGTTTCGGAGTTTTTTAATGTTCACCTTGAACCTTTATCCATTTGGTAATACCCAAGATACGTCGTAAACACTATAGTTACAAAGCTGTAGGGAACAAAGTACTATCGAGATTTAAATGAAAAAACTAAGCAAACCGTGACTATAGCGTTAGGAATATAGTGCCAAATAATTAAGGAGTTTTTCCACTTTGTTCATTATATAATAATACTCGAAAACGGTGTGAATTTGGATCTCGAACGATATGTTTTCAGAGATTAACGAAACTTATAGATTAAACATGGCAACACCGCGTCAACTAGATCGGTCGACTGAGCCACTCACTGTCAAGCATCGACTAGCGGGTATTTCCGAATCCATAACGGTATTCAATGTACACAGCCGTATTACAGCCGTATTGTCGTCAGCCGGGCCAATAGCAGAAATTGTCGCTGTTGTCAAGTCTATCGGATATTTTTTCCTTGCATAAAATTTCAACATATTTGTATCCATTTTTTTTTAAATTTCGTTCGGCCAAATCCCACAAGTCCAAAAAGCCGCACCGTAAGGGATAGCCCCACGAAGTTTTTGGGAATTCCTTGGGATTACGAATACATTTCGCGGTTGATTTTTGAATTCCGAAAATCTTTATAAAAATAACATTTCTCCGAGATTGCAAAAATGTCTCCGAGAATTCAAAACTGTCTGGGAAATTTCACAAATTTCTGTAAAATATTTAACAGATGAGGAATCCAAGTAGCGGTCCCTTAAGGTGGTTATGGGGTTTTGCCGTTGGTGGTGAAGTACGAGGGGAGCGCCCCATGCTTGTGCACGGAGCCGATTGACTGTTACCAACTGTTGGCTTTTAAATAATCGTCATATTAAACGTGCGTTTTCGAACTATTTTTTTACATCTGTTTGTAAAAATATGCCTTTTTAAACATACGGTAATTACATTAAAGGTTCTCATTACTTTGTTTAATGATTTTCTATAACTTTTGCTCGTTCTATTAACGCGAAACGAATTGGCAACGTCGTAAATCGTAGTTTATCATAATGCCCAGGTTGGCAGAAGTGTCGCGAAGTTAAAGGACATGTATGCGCCCCGTTCGTAAATCTCAATATCGGCCCCGAGCCGTCAAAAATGAATATCGGTCCGAGTAAAAAACATCCGCTGGAAAGAAAAAGTGTTTACTAAAGCTGTCTATAATCTCGAAGAAATCACAAACTTTAATAACTTTCCGATATTCTAAAAACAAACTTAGGGTTCGAACTATTTATAAATTTACGGTTCGAACTATTATTCTAATTCACTAAAAAATCTTCAAAGCCTAGTTCGTCCTGTCAAGCTTCCTTTACACAATTCTATCAAAAAATATTTCAACAATGTCTATTTACTTACATTTTTGGACAAAAACAGGCAGCAGATCAAATGCCGGGGCAAGCGCCGTAAATTTTCACAACATTGTTGCCATATTAGCATAATTCACATGTTTACGTGTGAATTTCAAGCTATCCCGGCATTTGTAGCTGCATGTAGCATAGATTGATAGAACTGTGAAGTAGCTTGTCCGCCATAGCGTCCTTACGCTTTTACCGACGGGGTCAAAGTGAACGTAGCAAATTTGCTACAATGGCAGCTAAAGGGTTAAAGTACGGAGTTTGGACTCTTCCCTGATGGAAATCCGCTTATTGGAATTCATCAGATTTTAACAAAAAATGTCAGATTTGATAATATTCCGTCAACTTTCAATGAGAAATAATGTCAGAATATGCCATTTATACGACAGAATCTGTCATATTATTTCGAGATTTGACATTTTCTGTGAGAAGTTCATGATTTCTGACCGGAAATTGGAACATGCTTTACAGAATCTGTCATATTTTATCAGAAAAGTAATGTTATAATTCAGTAATTTCTGTCAGTATCTTACATAATATGTCATATAATGTCGTAAGAGTTTTCCATTTTATGTGAGATTTTCGTCATTTAATGTCATTTTTTGATGGAATAAAATGGAATTCTTCAACATTCGTGAAATATTATGACCGAATCTGTCGAATTATATCATTCTTTCTTATTTTTTGTGAGATTTTCGTCATTAAATGTCATTTTTTTATGGAATATAATGGAATTCTTCAACATTTATAAAATATTATGACCGAATATGTTAAATTATATCATTCTTTCTTATTTTTTGTGAGATTTTCGTCATTAAATGTCATTATTTAATGGAATGAAATGGAATTCTTTAACATTCATGAAATATTATGACCGAATCTGTCAAATTATATCATTCTTTTTTATTTTTTGTCATATAATGACCGAACTTGTTAACTTTTGGCATTTTGCATTATAAATATATGATATATTCTGATGAATTTTGACATTTAATTATCGATTCTGATAATAAATTGTCAGAATTCGTCAATATTTGGTGGAATTTACATATAATTTTCTAAATTTTAATGGAAATGCTGAAAGAAAGAAATTTGGGACTTTATATTCAATAATACTTTTATTTGGTGACACATATTTGTACGAAAATTAACGATTCCGTTGTTTTATTAAATAACAATGAAATGGGAGAAATTTTTAAAGTTTTACAAATACAAACAGCCAACGATGGTGTGAAAACTGTGGTCTTACTTTTTAAAATAGTAATAAAAAAGAATTCCTCCTTGAGCGTTTTGCAAGTTGAAATAAACCATCTCCAGGAATGTAAATGTACTGAAAAATTGATTGTGTGTGAACCTAAAGATATAAAAAGTCCGTGTGTTTTAATGTACATCGACGAAAAAAAATATATAGCGACTATACCACAGGGATGTACAATCGACAATTAGAATAAATATTGAATATAATAAATATTCCATACAAATGTAGTTTATGCTATTTCTGACTTTATTCACAATAAAGCTCCTTTTCACTAACAGCTGAAATCTGTCAGAATTCACGAAAAATGTAACAACAAATTATGATAAAAATTATCGTTTTCTTGCATTTTTTGTCATTTTTTTCGATGCTACAATATGTCAAAAAATGGAAAGCTGATTTATCATTTTTTGTTAAAAGATGACATTTTCCGACACAATGATGACAGAAAGTATCAAATTCTGTGATTTAATGACAGCTGAAATCTGTCAAAATTCAATAAAAATGTGACAACAAATTATGATAAAAATTATCGTTTTCTATCATTGTTTGACATTTTCTGTCATTTTTTTCGATGCAACAATATGTCAAAAAATGGAAAACTCATTTATCATTTTTTGTTAAAAGATGACATTGTCCGACATAAAGATGACAGAAAGTATCAAATTCTGTAATTTAATGACAGCTGAAATCTGTCAGAATTCAACAAAAATGTGACAACAAATTATGATAAAAATGATCGTTTTCTATCATTTTTTGACATTTTCTGTCATTTTTTTCGATGCAACAATATGTCAAAAAATGGAAAACTTATTTATCATTTTTTGTTAAAAGATGACATTTTCCGACATAAAGATGACAGAAAGTATCAAACTCTGTGATTTAATGACAGCTGAAATTTGTCAGAATTCAACAAAAATGTGACAACAAATTATGATAAAAATTATCGTTTTCTATCATTTTTTGTCATTTTCTGTCATTCTTTTCGATGCAACAATATGTCAAAAAATGGAAAATTAATTTTATCATTTTTTGTTAAAAGATGACATTTTCTGACAAAAAGATGACAGAAATTATCGAATTCTGTGATTTTATGACATTCCGTAAAGTTAACATAATATGTGAGGTTCTGTCCGATTTTCATAGATTATTTCCGACAGAATCTATCAAAATATGTACGATTCCATCAAATTATGTTAGAATCTATTCATTTTCACAGTTTATGACATTTTTTAACAGATTTCAACATTATTTGTCGAATTCCAATAAGCGGATTTCCATCAGGGTTGTATTTTAACCTCCATAATCATACGGATCAGAATAGCCCTGGCCATAACAACACACGACGTGATCACCCACAGTAATACATGCCTGCGCTTTTAGGGGCTTCATCCGTTTATTATCATAATTATGTACACACAATTAATTCAACGCAGCTCGGTATAATCATTTTCAAAAGTCGCGCTATCATCAAGACGCCGTTTTGTCTCGTGTGTTCTGATTGGTCATGCGCTTCTATCCGTTTATGCTTTTTCACACTACTTCACGCCCTTCAGTCCATTCATGCCTTTCGTTCTCTTTATGCCCTTTCCCTTGATTCCTTTTTTGGCCGCGATCTTCTAAAAGTCATACTGCTAATCTTTTTTTATTTTCCTTATCAACAGAAAGCTCGAAACGAATAAACCTAAATACGTTGTTATTTGAAACGTTTAATCACTGCAAATAACTGCGATAAATAAATCAAAGTTGTACGCAAACGACGTGTTTCAGATTCGTTCAATTCCGATAAATAGCCCGTGCGTGTTTACCAACATAGAATACACGTTAAAAGCCAGGATCGTTCGATCGTAGCTGCTCCTCCCGTTTTCTCTCTCACTCCCTCTGCCTTCATTCGTGAATCAATATGATCTCTTCCAGATAACATTACACAAATGCTTTGACTCCGAGAATTGCCGCGAAAATTTACGCAACCGCGGCTGTCATTTGTTTTTTCAAAACATGTTATTGAGACACTACCATGACGACAATGGAGTCGACAGATATTGTTTTTTATTGACAATTTTTTTATTGTCCAAAGGTAAGCGGAGAAATGGATTTATATTTCACAATGTTTCGTGACTGAAGAGTGCATTATTTTGAAAGGTACGGGCAGCATTGTGCCCGAAGCAAGTCAAGAAGGATCTCTGCATTCTTTCAAAAGTTACACCGATGTCGCTACCTTCCATTATACCGTTCCAAAAGAGGTACTCAGAGCTACCTGGCAATTTGCAGCTTTTATGGATGGAAAAAACTGCATACCCCGAGAGGTTCACATGTAAGTGTCTCCGTTCGCCATATTTTCGAGCAGAAGCAATTTTTTTTATACCATAGAACGATTAATTTGCCGTCTAATGTCTTCTTTCTTTTTCCGCAGATACCTGCAATGGGGTAGTTATCCCGTGATCAATGCTAATAATGCATCTTTTCCTTCGCAAATGTATCCGGATAGGAACAGTACTATAAGACTGTCGACTATAACTACTTTCGACGCTAAAAGTACAGCAGTAGTGCCTGTGAACAGTCCGGAGGCGGGCGATTGGTTCGTCGGTGCTTACATGTCCCATTGGGATGCAAAAGTTCAGCAGCAAGTGAGAGCAAAGTTTTCAAAGAATATCAAATAACAATGATAATAATCGTAAAGGTAATAATGATTTTAACGAATCGTCAGGGTCTCGGTCACAAGTGTCGCTACAGTATAGGATCGGTGGCCATTTGGCTGCAGACAAACGGAATACAAAGTATTCCAACGGGATACGAGAAGACGATGAGAAGCATGGAACCGTCTACTTATTACAAGTGGGTAAACCGTTGCGCGGTCGTTGCTCAAAGTTAAGTAAATAGAAATATTGGACAAAGATCGGGGTATCACATTGAACGAAAGAATTTTGGAAAACTTGCAGAATATACGTGCCGTCGGGAACGTGGCACTTTCGCGTTACGATTTCCGGGTGCAAGCCCATTTTTCGGGCAACCAACGACACTTCGGAACTGTGTATCCGAGGATTGGCGTTACAGGGACGAGTGTTGCCAATTTTTAATCACACGCACGGTACTTCGTTGGGCAATCTGACGATCGGCGGTACTTACAATTTTACGGAATATTCACCCTACGAGGATAGCTATTATTATTTGCTCATCGTCTCTGACACTGTGATAAGTTTCAACGTTAAAGTTACTACTTACGGCAAGTATTCGACCTAAAATGGGAGTTATGCCGAGAGTCGCGCGTGTCGCGTGCACACAAGTTGCATCTTCACGAGGAACATTTCACGTTTCAGAATGTCCGGTGAAAATAACAGAAAACGTATTTCTGCGACGCTGGACCGTTGGGAGTTCGAGGTCACGCGGCAATTCTTTTCGTATACAACAGAGTCTCGTGGATACCTCCGAGAACGATGAAATTATAGTCGGGGATACCTGCGTTCGGAGATTTCAGCTTGTCAGGGTAAAACAGCTCCAAACATTCTCCAGTGCCTACTTGTTTCAGGTAAATCTTACTTTCCATTCTTCGTTCAACGGTTTATTACATTTCCAATATTCCTTCGTATAACCTTGCGAACTTTTACGACCATATCACCTTCAATTTTACCCCACACTCTGCTGTTTCGAGTTCTTTGGAATCCCTAGAGTGCCCATCACAGACACACGTTCTTCATGCAATTCTATGTAGATCGATAGATTTATTTGAAAGTGCTCTAGGACTAGTCGTCCTCTGGCACACAATCCATTAGGGAAAAAGAAAAAGACTCTGTATAAACAAAAAAAAATGTAAGTTAAGGAGTAAGGCCACTGTAACGGCCCAAAAAAAAAGGTTTTTTCACTAATTTTTTGCTCCCGAAATTGAAGGTATTTGAAAAAAAAACTTTTAATGGTGTTATCGGGCATACATTAAACTTTATTATAAAATTTTTTTACAGTAAAAAAAAAACAAAATGGCGGTTCCATAGCTATCTTCCCGGGACATGTTTTGCTTCCAGGGCTCCGCGGCACGCAGCACCACTGGTGCACTTTTGAATCTAGAACAAAAAAAAAAAATCATTAATCTAGAGGGCTATAGCTAGAGAATGTCGATCGGATTTTAAAAAGTATGAATTTTTGTGGATTTGGCGTGCGTTTGAAAAAAAAAATTGATTTTTGACGAAAAAAACGGCAAGTTTTTTGTTAATAAAAAATCAATAAATAAAGTTCTTGAAAATTCCGATCGACATTCTCAAGATAATGTAAATGTTCACATCTGGTTAAAATTTCAAGTAAAAAAAATGAAAATTGTTCGAGTTATGCTGCGTGCCATTTTGAAAAACCATGTTTCGAGAAAAACGCGTTTAAAGTTTTGCGAATAGTTTTTTATTGGAAAAAATTTAAAAAAGAAGTTAAAAGGATTTAAACTATTTTTAAACTAGAGGGTTTAAACTATTTTTTAAGCCAATAAAAAAAAATCGATTTTTCAAAAAATTTACAGTGGCCTTACCCCTTAAGCGCATTACAGTGATGTCTTACAATAAAGGTTGAAACACAATGAAAAGGCTCGATATAATCCAATAGACTCAACATACTGCAGAAATATACAACATAGTATATTTCCGCAGTATAGTATATTCTGCAGTATGCAGAAATATGCTATATAGCATATACTATTATACAGTAGTACAAAAAAATAGTTGCCACCTTTGCTACAACGTTTTTAGGGCAGAGAGTGGTTAACTCCCTGGGTCATGCTGTCGGATTCGTCTCTTGTGATGGCGCAGTTTGATGTCCTGCCGCTGATCGATGTCGGTGGTACTCTTGATATCACGATTCGCTTGGAAACGGATAAAGTAACAAATCTGGGTTATTCACAAGAGAACATTTGAATTCGGAACATATTGGGCATAAAAGAAAGTATTTTATTCGCAGCTGTCGGCCAGACAATCGGTTATGATAAAAGTATGTGTAAGACGAGGCCGTACACCGGATAGAACGAGAGGCGACGTACTTTGTCCCGATAAAACGATGGAACTGAACCTCTCGTCGTACGACAAGAGAAGCTCGAGTATTTTGATTCCTTATCCGAAGCCCGATACCTGGTATATCGCGATGCAAGCGAAATGTTTCTCAAACGGGTATGAATCAATTTTACATGACGAATATCTCGTGCTCCTTAGCTTGGCAATGTGTCTTTTCTTCTTACGTACGCGGAGACTTTTTCCATCAGGAATCCGGTTCGTTGCGAAACGACGGAGATTTTAGTCTCCCTCGATGTCCACACGAGGCAGTGTGTTTTTTCCGGACCACACTCGTGTGGTCCCCACGGAGTTTGTCAAGAAGTTCATAAAGGTCTTTTACACTACACAACGTGCAATTGTTTCGGAGGTAATTTGTAATGAACTCGTGGATACAATTTAAGGAAGAAGTTTTACACAGACGTTTTCTTTTATGATTCTCGTTTGTAGAGTTTTGTACTTGCTACTGGCCGATTTCTTGATGAGGAGAAAACTCATGTCGCATTCGAATAGTTCTTCTCAATGTTTTCTTTTCAGGATACAGAGGCTGGGGATGCACCGATTCAACGGGCGTGAATCCTCGTGTCTCGTTGTTCGTATCGACGTTCATGCTGACATTCAGCAACGCTTTTTTCCTACCGGCTATCTATATAGCTGGAAAAAGAAGGCTCTACACCGAGGGTCTCGTTTATCTAGCGACCATGCTATTTTCGTCCCTTTATCACGCCTGCGATCAGCAATTTATGACTTATTGCGTCGCCAAATACGAGGTGCGAGTACGACCTTAAGGGTAACTCCAGAGAGTCGGGGGTGAAGACGTTTTCTTTAATCTTTAAATCATATTTTAGGATGTTGAAAAACGGTACAATCGGTTTGATGTAAAAAAAATGGCTGCTTCAAATTGTTTGACAGCATTATTGAAGCTAAATCGTACACAGAAATACGTGGGGATTTTTCGACTCGTTAACGGCGGGGTAAAGTTAATTCGGCGAAAAAAAGGCATGTTTTAAAAATTTTTTTTTGGGGTAACGAATAGTGTTCGTTTATTGAAAAATTTACATATAATAAAGTAACATTTGAACAACATTCTCCTAAATTTGCATTGCAAAATATTCAAAATTGAGCGAGTGAAAATGAAAGCCCGGAGGCGCCTCGAAAAAAAGTTGGTTTGCGGTGTGCACCATAACTCGCAACAGAATCATTTGAAACAAAAAAATCAAAATGCATTTGTTAAAGGAGATGTTTCTCGAGGTAATGACGGGAGGATTTTTTTTCTTCGATTTTTCGTAGCACTTGGGAGTCAAAATCCCGATTTTCGCTAAAAAAATCGGCTAATTTGTTGTTGAAAAATTAGTAATTATTTAAAAAAAAAACAAAAAAGCTCTCGACAATACCTGGTGAATTATGTGAAGAAGTACTGTGCAAAATTTCAAAGCGATTGGTCCAGTAGATTTTGAGTTATCGTGCGCACGGACTTCAAATATGACAAGTCTCAGAAAAACGGTTTGAAAAACGCAGAAGAGAAGAGAATTTTGAATTTCAGTATTTTGAGAGCAGAATCATAATCAACGACCTCGAAAACCCCCGAGTGCCACGTTTTATCCAATTCAAATGAACTTTCGCATTTGTGTCCGCCATATTGGATCGGCCATTTTAAATTTCGGAATTTTGAGAACAGAATCATAATCAGCGACCTCGAAAACCCCCGAGTGCCACGTTTTATCCAATTCAAATGAACTTTTGCATTTGTGTCCGCCATATTGGATCCGCCATTTTTAATTTCGGAATTTTGAGAGCAGAATCATAATCAGAGACCTCGAAAACCCCCGAGTGCCATGTTTTATCCAATTCAAATGAACTTTCGCATTTGTGTCCGCCATATTGGATCCGCCATTTTTTATTTCGGAATTTTGAGAGCAGAATCATAATCTGCGACCTCGAAAACCCCCGAGTGCTACGTTTTATCCAATTCAAATGAACTTTTGCATTTGTGTCCGCCATATTGGATCGGCCATTTTGAATTTCGGAATTTTGAGAACAGAATCATAATCAGCGACCTCGAAAACCCCCGAGTGCCACGTTTTATCCAATTCAAATGAACTTTTGCATTTGTGTACGCCATATTGGATCCGCCATTTTTAATTTCGGAATTTTGAGAGCAGAATCATAATCAGAGACCTCGAAAACCCCCGAGTGCCATGTTTTATCCAATTCAAATGAACTTTTGCATTTGTGTCCGCCATATTGGATCCGCCATTTTTTATTTCGGAATTTTGAGAGCAGAATCATAATCTGCGACCTCGAAAACCCCCGAGTGCTACGTTTTATCCAATTCAAATGAACTTTTGCATTTGTGTCCGCCATATTGGATCGGCCATTTTGAATTTCGGAATTTTGAGAACAGAATCGTAATCAGCGACCTCAAAAACCTCCGAGTACCAATTTTCGTTCAAATCCAACTACTTTTCATTTGGGACACCGAGCGTGAAATTTTTCGTGTCACGCAGGGGGTGAAAAGCGCCATTTTGGGGGTGAAAATGTTGACAACGACGAATTAAAAAAATTGATTGTTCAATCGTCACTATTCTATGCACCCATGGTTGAAAAAAAAATCGGACTTTTCAACGGCTTCGAGATGAAAAAAGAAATTTGAAAAAAAAGTGTCGTCGATTTTTCCTGTTTTTTTGTTTAAAAGCTATATTTTTGTTCCTAATGGACAAAACCCGATTTTGGAGCAATAGACGCTCAAATACTCATAACTTCGTCAATTTTACTCCGATCGACTTGAAATTTGAACACAATATTCTTGATATATTATGCATTCATTTAAATTTTTTTTTTAAAAATGAAAAAAAAAATTGTAATATTTTACCCCGCCCTTAAAAAGCTTATTTCACGATTTTTCTTTCTGAAAGTGTAACCTTACATTCGCTAATATTTTTAAAAGCCTCCGCATAATTTCCCAGCTATTAGCACAAATATTATAATAAGTTCTTCATTCAAGGTGAAAATTTGCAGCTCTTATGCCGCAAGCTCGCGTGCATCTCGTGCAAAAGACTCTTACGCTTACGGCGCTCCAACGCCGCCACTTTGTAGAGAATTGTTTTAAAAATGATTTTTTTTTGCACTTGCGGTTATGTTCACTGAAAATCTCAAAGAGACTTTCGATTTATCTTTTTTCGAGCATAAATTCTTAAACGTTCCGAGTTTCACCGATTCATATATAATTTTTGCCATCAGGTTCTGCAGTACTGCGACTTTTTCTCCAGTATCCTCGCGTTTTGGGTCACCCTCGTGGCAATGGGACAATTGCCGATTCATTTGGTGTCGGTTTTTCACATGGTTGGCGTTCTCATAATTGCATTTGGCGTTGAGTCCGATCGAACGGGATTGCCAAGTATTCTCGTGCCTCTCGCCGTTGGAATAACGATACCGGTATGTTTATTTATCATTCTTTCCCAAGAAAATAGGCAACAGCAATAAACCTCGGTTGAACGTTACAGATCGGAGCTTCATCGTTTCGTTACTTGAAATCTCGCAAATTCAGGAAACCAAAAGAGCTGTGGAAATTACTGACGGGCCTCAGTCTTGCGGGTTTGGGACTTTTAATCTTTGTTTCCGTGGAAACTGAGTCGAATTATGACGTAAGTACAATTTATTTACGCGATCACGCTACCTTAAGGGGACCTGGTGGTCTAAAGCACGAAAATTTCACCTATTTTCACGATTTTTTTTTGCCATTAAAAATTTTAAAAAAACGATGCTACAACTTTTCGGGCTTATTACTACGTTTATTGAGCATACAAATTTTTTTTTTTTTTTTCATTTTAAAAACAATATTTATTATAAAAATGCCGCTGAAGATGACCCTCTCGAAAAATCGGACCCGGACGGCGTAGGTGATTTCGAGACTTCTACTCATCTGAAACGCAAAATTCAAGAAGAATCTTAATCAGAAAGAGTGCAGCTATGGTCGGAACTAGAACAAATCGAAAAAATTAAAAATTGACAAAATGGCGGGCTGTTGAAAAAAAGGTTGGTAAAATCGGGTCTTTTTCACTAGTTTTTTAGTGTAAACAATAGGAAATTATTTAAATAAAATTATGATTCTAGTTCCGACTATAGCCATACATGTTGTGAACAACATGTCCAAATTTCAAGTGATTCGGTTGAATAGTTTTTTTTGTTTTCACCACCGCCGTGCCGAAAAATGTCGTTTCGAGATAAATGAGTGTAAAGTTTGAGGTACAGATATTTTATCTAGATATAAGGTACAGACGCGGACCGCTCTCTACCTGGTTAATGGGCTGTAGAAGCTATAATATTGGGAATTTCCGCATAAAAATTTCGCAGTATATTCTTAAGATACTATACTTTCGAAATATCGAAAAAAAAAATCGATTTTTTGAAATTTCTAGACCACCGGGTCCCCTTAAGTATGTCGGCTTTTTTTATTACCATAAACACTATAAAAATTAATGTAGTGCCGGGGCATGAGCACTTTTGACTTTGAAAAAACCCCCCAACTAACCCAACTACGGTAAATAGAAAGAAGCAAGCCGCACTCAAACAAACAAAAACCACTCAACCGAAACCAAGCGCGTACTGGTGTGGGATCGGCTTTCGTGGTATGAGGTTTTGAATTTGGTAAACTTCGTTTGTTTCACCGGAAAATAATGCGTTATAAAAACATGCCTTTCTGACAAAAACCCATAAAAATGGTTGTTTTTAAAGTCATTTCAATATTTCTTTGACAATGAGAAGGACGAAAACGAATCTACCGCTCGTTCGGAAGTGGAGTCGACGCCCGTATAGTTACCTCCCAACGATCATTTCTCTAGTTTTATTCGCATATAAATATAAATTCTCGTGAAACAAGGTTTATCTCCCTGAGTTATAGTTTCAAATCTTATTTTGAAGCATTTATGAAAAAAATGGCGAAAATATATGGACGTAAAATGAGCACTGTGCCTCGCTGGGGGTGAAAATGTTGCCAACGACGAATTTAAAAAATTGATTGTTCAATCGTCACTATTCTATGCACCCATGGTTGAAACATAAACCGGACTTTTCAACGGCTTCGAGGTGAAAAAAAATTTTGAAAAAAAAGTGTCATCGATTTTTCCTGTTTTTTTTTTGTTTAAAAGCCGCCATATTTTTTCCCTAATGGACAAAACCTGATTTTGACCCCAGATTCTGAAAGAGCACCCCCGAAAATACTAGGGAACGTACCTCTTCATTTTTTATGATTTTTTTTATATAATAAAAATCTGGCTTGAAATTGAAGGAAAAAATCGCGGTTCTTGGGCGTTAATGGGTTAAATTAATCGGCGTTCGATGCGGCGTTGAGGGGTTATATGGATTTCGAAGTATATCGTGGAGATCTCAATACCAGTATGCTCTTGTTTCTTTTTTCCAGTATGTTCACAGCGTATGGCACATGCTGATAGCGATGTCCCTCGTATTTCTGCTACCGGCCATAAAGAGAAAAAAGCCCGCACCGCGCTCAGACGAGGGTTCGCCGAGCGCTTCGGACAGCGAATTGATCGATTACAAAGACTCTCCGGATAGCCCGGTATTCACGATAGTATCGAGCGAGGAACATCTGGCCGTCGGTGTGAGCTGAGAAAAATTCATGAGTACGACCTAATTCATGACATCAGGGTACATCTTCCAGTCCAATTTATCGCTCGTATCATGGTTGATTTATTTCGCTCTCGCATAAGTAGGTTCCATGAAATATTCCGTGTGCCAAAAAGAGAAAGAGAACTGAAGAAACGCCTTAGTCCGTAACATTTGTATAAGGTGCGAAGCGAAGAACGGCAAGTTCTTCAAATATGCCAAAGTGTTCTCGTGTCTATGTAATACGTGACTCTTACAAGGAACGTCAATTAAGTGTCCGCCTTCGATTTTTTTTCAAGCTCATATATGTGATAAAGCATTAAAAACTATTGGACACGTATTTTTTTTACCTGCGGAAAACAAGGTTTCAAGTAGGAAAACTAGCATTTAAAGAAAGGCGTGTCGCGGGGTGGTTTTGCGTCCACCAATTCGAATGAAACAAAAACCAAAATTCTTCCAATGTAAAGCGATGAAAATTTCACTATAAAATCAAAAGAAAAAATGAAATTAAGGGGTGACACGGCTTTCTTTGAGGTGTCGTTTCCCCCCTTAAAAACGTTTTTTCGCAGATAAAAAACTACACGTCCAATAGTTTTCAACAAAATCGGAGCCGGACACTTAAGTGATATTCCTTGTTAGTGTTTTACGATCTAGTTTTTCATTGCAGTGTTATAGAAATCACGCGAACCAAAAAATCCTTTATTAGGATAGAATTTGTACTTGAATTGCATTTAAGATGCCCACTGTTAGGTTTTTTTGCCTGACTCACTGCCTGGACGAATGATAGTTGATAGCCCTTACGTGTCGAATTTCTATGTCGTCAATCCTTTCGTTTAACGCAATCACATGATCCATTCAGGACAGTGTTCCCCCAAAGTATTTTTTCTCTCATTCTGCATTGCGCTGTAAAGATGAAAAATGTGCTTCTTACCGATCTTGTCGAATCGACATAGAGTTGCCCGTACATACGACATCGCGAATAACAAGGCTTTACAAATATTCCACTCCAGCTCATGTGGCTCTTTATTATGACAATGAATGCCTAATGCTTTTCCGTAATTTTCATCGTGTCTCTCGTAAGGATTATCGTGAAACCCTTGTACTTTCTTGCACTCGTCCTACGAAGGTGCTCTTTCCGTGACTAGATTATCTATTTTCTAATCTTAATGTTCGTCCATTTCTTACAAATGTTCTACAATAATCTCCAACATTTATTGATTATTTTAAGGAAAAAAGCCCCGGTTATTACCATTTTTTCTAAACATATTTCAATTAGTTGTTGTTCGTTGCACTACTTTTTGGGCATTATCGTACGAGGAGAAAGTCCTTGAGGTTTTTTTTTATGGGAAGTATCTCAGTAAGCTTATGGTTAAGAATATTCGTCATTGGCATCCGGGAATGATTGTTTTTTGTACGTTCGATCAAATATTCGAGCTCAATTATGAGATGAGCAGTCGTATTTTTGTCCCTGCTCGAGAATCGCGAGTGAAAGAAAAAGTGTCATAAGAGTGTTTCTCCAGCCAAAGGGAACAATCGTTTTTCGGTATAGATATACATACATATGTATGTATGTGTGTATATATGTATGTGTGTATGTGTACACACACACACACACACACACACGCACGCACGCACGCACGCACACACACATACACACACACACACACACACACACACACACACACACACACACACACACACACACACACACACACACACACACACACACACACACACACACAGGGTAATTTTTTTTATCTTGAGACTGCTAAATATCTCGAAAAATAAGCCTTATACGATAAAAATGTTCCAAATAAACCTTCAATAGTTTCTAAGGGGCAATTTAATCCTACAGAAATTAACCGCCTGCCGGCTCCCTGGGGGTGGGCGGGGGGTAACTTTGAAATCTTAAATGGGAACCCCTACTTTTCATTACAGATTCGAATTATACATAAAAAAAATACGTAACTTTGGTTTGAACTTGTTTTTAAATGCGGCATAGATGGCGCTGCACTCGGTGAAGATTGGGCAACCTTCCTTTTCTTCAAGGGAAATCGACTATGTTTTATTGCATAATGGAGCTACGTTGAAGAAAAGTAACTTTTGTCGAAAACATGTTTTTTTTTTAATATCGTAAATATCTACTATAATTTTGTATCCGTTCTTAGCTTTACCGAGGATTAAGGACGTGGACCTGACGGAAGTTTAATCTCTTTGGGGTGCTTCATTATTGTGAGTCCCCTTGCCTCTCACATTCGGGGTGTTTGATTATCGTGAGTCCCCTTGCCTCTCACCATTTAATTCAATAAGTGTTCAAACTGAAGACCTTCAACTTCGATGTATTTATTGATCCGTACTTCGAATGATTGTACACAACTTAAAAGTTTGTTCGCTTTAATGTTTGCGCAAGCATTTTTGATTCGTCCAATCATGTTTTCACGAGTTGTTGGCACTTGTTGATAAACTAGAGTTTTTAAGAGACCCAACAAAAAAAATCTGGCGACGCAAGGTCTGGCGATCTGGCAGGCCAATGTATCGTTTCGCCTCTACCAATCCAGCGCCATCTATCCCGAATTAAAAAAAAAAGTTCAGACAAAAGTTACGTGTTTTTTTGTGTATAATCTGAATCTGTAATGAAAAGTAGAGGTTCCCATTTAAGATTTCAAAGTCCCCCCCCCCCGCCCCAACCCCAGGAGGGGCGGCAGGCGGTTCATTTCTTCGGGATTGAATTGCCCCTTGGAAACTATTGAAGGTTTATTTGGGACATTTGTGTCGTATAAGGCTTATTTTTCTAGATATTTAGCAGTCTCAAGATAAAAAAATCACCCTATATATATATATATATATATATATATATATATATATATATATATATATATATATTAGACTGATTCAAAAAAAAAATTTCCTTCTGGATTCTCGTGCTATTGTTGGGCACTGATAAAACAAAATTTCTCTAGAAAGATGGGCGCGGTCACTCAATTTTTAGAGGTGGCTATCTCGACTTTTTTGTATTTGAATTTTTTTTAACGAACGTATTGCATTTAAACATAGTCATGGCTTCGGATTACGGATAAAAATCGGAAAAGTTTTGAGTTTGTTCTTTTACAAACATAACAGAGAAAAACTGACCATACGTCGAAGTGCACACGAAACGATGAAAGAAATTTTCGAACAATGGAAATGTGCTGAAATTCCAACGCGTCGATTGAATAACGCAATCTTGAAATCAATAAAACTCCATCTAGTCTGGAAACAACTTTTAAAAAATCGAGTTAAAAAGAATTTGCCGTCACAAATATCGAAGGAGCGTAAATTTAAGAGAGATTTGGACAAACTGTTCAACGTTGCACATTTTCTTTCTGCCCAAAATGTTAACGAACTTGAGAATGGCTGGGAAGAAATGTAAATGAGTTTGAAGATAATATAAGCGTAGCATTTTGAAAATGTAAATATACGATTTATGAATAAAAGCTTATAATTTAATTTTTCGTAAAAAGTGCAAAATGTTAATGCGTATAAATAAATCTACATGAATAACGAGAGTAGTATAGACGCCATTATTGATCTACCTGGATTTGAATTGTGAATATTGCACCCTTTTCAAATTATTAGAGTTTATTTTTGTTACGAAAAAGCTGCTGGATGTGATTTTTATCCGTAATCCGAAGCCATGACTATGCTTAAATGCAATACGTTCGTTAAAAAAAATTCAAATACAAAAAAGTCGAGATAGCCACCTCTAAAAATTGAGTGACCGCGCCCATCTTTTTAGAGAAATTTTGTTTTATCAGTGCCCAACAATAGCACGAGAATCCAGAAGGAATTTTTTTTTTTGAATCAGTCTAATATATATATATATATATATATATATATATATATATATATATATATATATATTCATATATATTCATGGTTAACGACTGTTTTGTCGCCTTCGAGTACGATCCGTTGACTAATCGTTCCACAACTCTTGCTCATGCAGTCAGAACGAGAATTTATATGTTTGGCGCGTACGTTTAGGGTACACGCAGATTATGAATGGTTGTCCTTTATTTTTCCATGTCGATTTTTAACATTTATTTCTTATTAGAAACTTTAACATCAAACGCTCTCTAAATACGTAACGGTTCCATGACACCTGCGCGAAACCTTTTGTATCGCACCGGTACTATTAAGTTGACGATGTTTTGTTTTTTTATGGAATAAAAGAAACGACAAATGTATGCGACGTTGAAGAAATGTTTTGTATATTTATGGCCCTATAGTTTTATTGTTTACCCCGTCTAGGATTGAGATATTCGTCAATTCGTGCCTGGAAGTCCAGCATTTCCGGATCTCGATCAACACAATCTAGAAATACTTGTACGTCCTTTGTTTTGAAAACATTCGCAAATTCCGCAGCTGGAAATGTTTCCTTGAACGCCGATGCATTTATTTTTATTATTTCACTCTTTGCTTGCTTTATCGAGCGCCGCGGAACGCTCATTTCCGGCATTTGAGATGATTCGGCGATAGAGTCGTCTCGAAGCATTTTCAGAATTGTTGTCAAAGACAAACGTAGGCATTTGACAAAATTCGTTCTCAATTTCTCATATGTGTTCTCGATATAGGCGCTCCAGGAGTCGACAGTCTGGTGAGAATTATTGCCGATTTGAAATATCGTTGTGTGTACGGGTGATCATTTTTAACGCCTGCTTTTGGATTTGCGTATTATGGGATAACGCAGACATTTACCTGTGGCTCGTCCAAATATATCGTCGCCTTCAACTCCGACAATAATTTCAACACTGCTGCGCATTTTTTGTCCACTTCCATTACGCCGTGAAGACTTGAGGGTACAATACAAATAATTATCTACGCTTTTTCGGAATAATTGCGGTCCACGTAAAAAATGGGGGAAAAAGTATTACCGATTTCGCTCCAAACAAATGTTTAAATCCTCGAGTATTTCCATCGATTTTCTTTCGCGATTAACAAGATTCGTGTTTGCTATTCCCTTCATGCTGTGATCAATTGCGTTCTCGATTGTTCTGTAAGCCTCGATTGATTTCTGCATCTGTCATTTTCATCGTTACGTTCAAATCACTCGCAATCAAAATTTCATTAAAACGCCTTTTCATATCCAACAAGTGGCGTTAATCTCTAGCAGTAAATAAAATATGGATATACTTTCGCGATAGCTCCCATGCAATCTGTGAAGAATTTTGGAAATGTTTCCGCCCTCCAGGTTATTTTTTCGAATCCCAACCTTATCGTATCTTCAAGCTCGTTCCATAATGTGAAAAATAAGCGTCTCTCAGTTGCCGGGTTACTCTTTGCAATAGTGTTGTACAATGTGCATATCATTTCGACCTCGTTGTAGCGCAACTTTAATGTTTTCCACTTGGGACAATTCTTTGATAAGATATTTTCCGTTTCATAACCCAGGATAGCCCATCTGGAAAATAATTTTGTTAACAAACAAACAAGGGGGGAGAAAACGCTACGTTTAAGCTGTCTACAAACTCCATAGTCTCTCTGATATTTTCCAGGTGATGCGTCGCCAGATTGACCTCAACGATCCGGAATTCATTGTTATCCCGATATTGCAATATTGGTTCGTTAAAAGATTCAGGATTGATTTTCTCATGGGTCAGATACTTTTGCCACTCCCGGAAGAGAGCCTCTTCCTTCTCGGTCATAGCAGCCAAAACGTTCCGATACTTTTTTGTAATACCGCTGGGGGATGTCCAATGGAATGATGCGATTAAAGAACTTTTTCTCACTCACTCTTAGTAAGTTAAACTCTAAGTTAAAGAACTTTTTTTTATCACTCACTCTTGCGCGACACAATCTCCGAACCAGTCGGAGGCGTCTATCAATATCTTGTGCTGTCTATTCAGATACATTTTGTTGCTACGAATTATGTTCGCATTTCCCGAATACGGTGGCAACGATGGATGATACACGAGTTTCGGAACTTTATTCATTGACATCGAACAACTTTCCAATTCTTCACCAAACATTTTCCATATCTGAAGGAAATTTTGCCATTACCAGTGGCGAATAATGGCGTCGAATTTTAAGACCAAGTTTAAAAAAAAATCGTACGAATAATTAAGACGGTATCGAAGAGATATATTGGACACTTTTTTTTCAATATATTTTTTTTAAATATGGAAAAATATATTTTTTTATTATATATCATATTGAATATATATATATATAATATTCAATTAATTAAAATTCCAAACCTGTATCCACTTGTCATTAAAAGTGTCCCGCAGATTATTTCTTCCGGCCAATGCTTTTATTCCGTGGAGAGCTTCTACTCCCTCCTCCACGTTTACAATATCCTCAAATATAACATTGATCCAATTTTTGACCATGTTTTCAACGTTTCTGATTCCATCGTGGAATTTCTCGATTCGATGGAGCCAAGTGGATGAGGCCATATCCAAAATATCATCTCGAGCATCTTTTATATCTCGTCTTGTCGCACGAAAAGAATCCTCTATGTTGCGATAGAGTTTACCGAGTTTAATTGCTCTCGGGCCACAAATCGCGATGGACTTTGCTGATCTGAAAAATAATTCCTACTGTTGGAAAATCGTTTTCCAATTTTTTTTCGTCTATTAATTCTGTTATTAGTCCGTGTGGTTCGTGAGTATTTTTTCGAGAGAAATTTCGAAATTGAAATAACTGAAAGGTACCCTTTGATCAAAATTGTTCAAATAATCGATATGTGGTATCTTCATTCCGCAACATCTTGAGAGTATGGTGTACGAATTTTAAATAAAAATTCGGAACATTTTCGATTTCATAAGGAGAGATAAGTAAACGTGAAATGACGAAAAGGAACCGTCAAACGCGTGTACTAACATTATAAATATACAGCCATCCATTGTTTTTTCTATAAACATATGCGCCGAAAAAGGCCTCTGCCAAATCGTCATATTTAAACTTTCGAGGAACCCACCAAATGGTTTTATTAAACTCTATTTTAGTATTCACGATAACCACACTCATGTAACGTCAATGTCCTAAATTTTCCAGATTCGACAATTCTACCGGAAGTTACGATGGGAATAGGGGAATCTCGTATTTCGTGCACCTTGGCGCATACCCCTATTTCTCACGAGAAAAGCTCATTACAAAAAAAAACTCCAATTATTTCGTGTAGTTAAAATATGTGCTATTTGGTTCTGAAACGTTTAAGGGGAGATATACACTTAGATGGTCGAAAAAATCGATTTAGAAGCTATGAACATTCCGTCGACCGTAGAAGACCTACACTATGGGCCTGGTATCGATAGTTCCATGTAAGTTGATAAATTTCGTGATTTATTCATTCCCAAATTTTCAAACGCGTTTTTCTCAAAACTACGTTTTTCAAATCGGTACCCAAAATTTCTCGAAAACCAATGAACCGATTGCCTTGAGGTTTTTTGTGGTTATTCTATACACCATTATCTAGTACTTGTCATAGGATTTTTTTTCCGTTACTTAGTTTTTGTTTTATAGGCAAAATAATAACTAATTTTTGGTCCAAAAATCACTATTTATGTTCAAACGTCCGTCATTTTGTCATAAATCGATATTTTCAAAATCGGCTATGACTAGTACTAGATTATATTATCTAATTTAAAAAGACAAAGATCATGGTGTTTAGGAATGGGGGAGGGAGAAAAAAAGGAGAGGAATGGAATTACAAGGGGGAAAAAATAGAGGTGGTCAACGAGTTCAAGTACCTAGGGTACTGGTTCTCGACGCGGAACACAGGAGGGCTGCATATAAAGAAGTTGGTGGCAGGAGCGCAAAATGCAGCGAACGCGGTATGGGGAGTAATGAAGAGGGCAAAGGTGGAAGGATTAAAGGAGCGACTTCAATTGTTCGATTCTCTGGTCAAGGCGGGAGTACTATACGGAATTGAGATTTGGGGGTGGAAGAGAAGGGAGGAAATAGAAAAGATACACGGAAAATTGGTGAAAATGGCTCTGGGAGTAGCAAGGAACACGCCAAGTTATCTTTGGAAGCTGGAAGCAGGCAGGAAGAGCGTGGAAGTGGAGGCACGGAGGAGATCAGGACATTACCTGGTCCAAATTTTGAAAATGGAAGAAGGGAGATGGCCGAAGGTATGCCTGAGAGAGGAAGTAAGAAACTTGCTGAACGGTCACCCATCAAGGTGGCGGAAGGAGTTAAAGAAGGCGATGGACGGGGTAGGGGATGGGAGAGTGATAGACCTGATATGGTCAAGCGCAGAAAGCTGGGAGAGGATTGGGAAATACCTAAACGAGGGGGTAGAAAGGAAAAAGGAACAAGGCACGCAAGGAGATTGGGTCAAAGTGGACATTTCTTCCTTCTGCCCTTGGTACAAGGAAATAAAGGTGGGGTGCCAGCAAGAGAAATACAGGGATAACAAAGAGTTGAAGGGGGAAGTGAAGGAACAATGGGCTAGATTGAGATGCGGAAATGTAGGGAAAGTGGGAGAGAGAGGTTTTCGCAACTGGACCTGCGAATTATGCCTAGAGGAAGAGGAAGGCCTAGAGCATATTTGGAAGTGCCAAGCAGCGAGGAGGGCGATAAAGGAAGTTTGGGTAAGGGGGGTGGACGAATGGAGAGGAGGCGAGGAGTTGGAGCGGTGGACGAAAGACACGCTGAAAGGGGACCCGGTAGCGGTAATATGCGAATATTTAGGGGCATATGCAAAATTAAAAAAGGCAAAAGCGGCGGCAGACCAAGAGGAGGAGGAAGAAGACAATAGTACGGGGGCGTGCGAGGAGTAGGGTAAACAATGTAAATAGAAAAGAGCGTAGCGGATGTGCTGTCTTTTTCCTCTCTTTATTGATAGTTATAAGGACTGGGCGTGTTTTTTAGATATAAGGATTAGAATATAAGGCGAGGGATGAGTGAATGTAAAAAGCGAAAGCTGTACATGTGGAAATAAAATCTATCTATCTATCTATTATCTAATTTAATAATCTTTTTGGTTTTTTTTTCAGATGATTTTTTAAGAAACGTCAGTGGGCATACGCAGATTTTTTTACGAAGCTCCAAGGATCATACAATATTCTTGTATATTTTTGATATTTTTAAATAAAGAAAATTAAACATATTTTTGAATGTCTATACTTTTAGACAATTAAAACCCTAATCCGAAATTTCAAATATCAGGTTGATAAAAAAGTTTTGTCGCAAAAATTTTAAAAAATGTCTTTTTACGTATTGACGCAATATGACATCGAGCTATGTCGAGAATATTCTAGAATGTTTTCTACCCTTCCGCGTGACAGGGTATAAAAGGGCGAGCGCGCGTTCTAGTGGACAGAAATGGCTTCGATCTCGCAGGAGCAACGTCGAGCGATCATTTTTTGCGAGTGGCGGCGCGGCCCGAACGCAAGCCCAACTGCTAAAAATATACAGGATGCATTCAGCGAGAACGTAGTTTCTCATCGAACAGTCCAGCGTTGGTTCAATCGTTTTAAATCTGGAGACACAAGCCTTGAAGATAAGGAACGTTCCGGACGACGGTCGACCATCGATGATGAAGCATTACGCCGCTGCATCAAAGAAAGAACCGGAAGCAAGTACGCACGAGCTAGCAAGAGAAATTGGCTGCACCCAACCGATAATAGTCAATCACTTACACAACTTGGGATACAGGAAGGTTCTAGCTCAATGGATATCACACCGTCTCACCGACGACAATAAGAACTGTCGCGTGACCATCTGCCAGTCTCTCCTGCTTCGCCACCATCGCAAGGAGTTTTTAGAAGATCTTGTGACGGGAGATGAAAGCTGGGTCTTGTATGATAACAGAACGCGTTTAGCCTACTGGCTTCCTATCGGAGAAAAACCGCCACACCAACCGAAATCTGATCGTCACTCACAAAAGGTTTTGTTGTGCTGTTTCTGGGACGCAAAGGGAATGCTGTTTCACAATTTTCTCCCTGTAGGTAAGACGATCTCCTCTACACGATACATCGAGAATCTCCAGGAATTGGCAAAAGCTATAAGAAGAAAACGGCCAAGACGCGCGACTGTGCACCTTCTCCACGACAACGCGAGACCCCATGTCGCAAAGGAAACCCACAAAACAATCACTGAGCTTCACTGGAATACCGATCCTCATCCACCATACTCTCCCGACATCGCGCCATCTGACTACCATTTGTTCAGACATTTGAAGGCATATTTGAGAAACAAAACTTTCAAAAACGTCGACGACCTCGGAAGGGATATTTCAAATTTCTTTGAGTTCCAGCCGCCGCAGTTTTGGGCAAAGGGAATAAATGAGTTGCCAACTAGATGGTCGAGTGTCATAGAAACCGATGGCGAATATATTGTTCATTAGAAATGTTTTGTATAAGATATATAAATAAATAAATTATATTGAAATTATTGCGACAAAACTTTTTTATCAACCTGATAATTTTCCTTGAAAAATTTCACATAAATGACCCTTTTTCCAGCTCCTAGGTGTATATCTCCCCTTAAGGGGTTACCCCCACTTGCGATTTTGAAAAAAATCGATTTTTTTTATTGCATTTTTTAAAGTATAAGTATCTGAGAATATGTCCTGAAAATTTCAAGTCGATCCGAACAAAATTGACTGAGATATGAGCGTTGAAAGAGAAGAATCCGTTGTGTAAACGACCGGCTAATTGAAACCTTAAACGCATTTTTCTCAAAATGGCATTTCTGAAGTCGGTGACCAAGATTACTCGAACACTAATGAACCGATCTTCTTGAAATTTTGCAGGCTTATTTAATACATAAAAATGTAGTCTACAATCGTTCGATTTTTTTTTTAAATGCCCGTTTTATAGCCAAAAAACGGCCGTTTTTTTCGTTAAAATCGAACCATTAACTTTGACTGTCCGCCATTTTGTGAAAAATGAATATTTTTTTAAATCCTTCGATTAAAGACTAGTTTATACTTATATTTGACTAAATCCATCCGCATTTTTTTTTCAGATGATCCACTTCGCCGCAATGTTGGTCACCGCAAACCGTGTATATAAAAACATTATTTCATTGATGGCCATTTGCCCACTAAACAATGTAATATTTTTCAATAAAAAAAATTACTGAAAGTTCTTCAAGATGTGTTCTTTAAGATGGTTATATTGATCGATTAAAAAAGTTTTGTAGTTTTCTTTAAAAAAATTCATGAAAAAGGCCTTTTTTTTGCGCTACAAGTGGGGGTAACGCCTTAATATATATTAGAAATTATACAGCTTGTATTCCTACTTGTCGAATATCATCCTCGAATCCGCAATACCAATGAGATCATTGCATCTCTGTAGAAAAGTATCGACGTGATTGAAAACTCGTGCTCTACAGGCGAGAGGGAGAATTGGCACATCAGTCGATTGATCCATGTCGACGAATCTGTCGTAGACATATTTAATTTTATCGCAACACTCGATACACTCGAGAATAACTTTTCTCCCCTCGTCGGGATCACCGTCGAAGATGACTTCCAAATTTATATAACGTTGCAGATGTTCGACAACTTGGGTGCCAAAAGCGCGACATAATTTTTCCATATTGTCGTCGCCGTGGTAAAATGGTGATTCCATACCGACGAATCTAATCAGCGAGAGTATTCTCGTCGCATAATCCTCGACACCGTCGGGAATATCGAAGCCTCGATTGGACGTCCCCAAAAGATTCAAATACGTTATGTTTGACGCTGCCTCATCCAATGTTCGACGTACTTGCGACACCAGAGGGCTGTACTGTTTTATACTGGTCGATCTTTCGTTCTCCAATTTTCGGACTATCGACGTCACGCTTTCGTTCGTCAACTGACGATAAAGGCAGCTCATATTTCCATCTGCCAGGAGTTTTATCGACCATTAATCGGTACAATTTGTTCGAATTCGGAGGTGTTTTGGCACCACCGATAGATTAAGGTGAGAGATACCTTAAGGCGAGAAAAAAATCGCTGATTTTCATGATTTTTTTTTAGGATAGTTTTTTTCACCATTCTTGAGACCTAGGGTACGTTTTATTACTACGTTTGGCTATTACATGGTATTTAAAAAATTGTATTTATCTTTCAAAATGACGCACGTATGGCACAGTTTTCTAAACTGCATTTTCAAATCTGGGGTGACGTATAGCAAAAAAATTAATCGACAGATTCTCGTGAAGTTTGGTATAAATCTTTCTAGCCTTATTGTCTAACACATGGCCCTAAATGTTTTTGGAAATTTAAATATAAGGATTTTTTATCGCCATATGTGGCCATTTTTTTCCGAAAGTTTGATCTTTTTGTTTCGAAGCGTGCCGTTTCATCGATTTTCAACATTTCTCACTTTTTCTTGGTTCATATTCTGCGTATGAGTATTAATAAAAGAAAAATCTATGTTGTTGTTTTCTCAGATCAATCTCACTAACGCTACGTATCACGCCGTCTGACAACATCCGCCGCAACCCGCTTAGAAGACCGTGCCATAGCTTCGCCATTCTTACTACCCGAGTAAAAATGATTGTATTGGGTTGGTACAAAAATCTTGCAACACTTTTTTTTTCAATTAAAATATTTTTCCTAATAATGAATTTCGAGAACATTCGAGAATAGGAAATACAAGAATGGTCTAGAACCTTCCATGCCGCAGGATATATAAGCGAGTCAGATGTTCCGCGGAGTCAGTATGAGCAAAGATGGATCAACGTGCACTTCGAGCAATCGCATATTACGAATTCTTGCAAGGGCATTCTGTAAGAGCTGCAGCCCGTAATATGTGCAGTGCGTTCGAGGCTAATGTAGTTAATTATTCAACGGTCTCCCGATGGTATCAGCGTTTTCATTCTGGCGATACATCTTTTGAAGACAAACCTGGGTCCGGCAGGGAATCGATTGTGGACGATGAAGAACTGCGAGCACTTATAAAGGCAAAGCCTAGTATGGCGTCACGAGAATTAGCCAACAAACTCAACTGCAGTCATCCTACTATCCTTCGACATTTACAAGAGATGGGATATAGGAAAGTTTATTCGTCTTGGATACCGCACAATCTCAGCGAATCAAACAAAGCAACACGCATGTCCATCTGTCTTTCACTCCTGCATCATCCGCAAAGAAAGGATTTTCTTCAAGAAATAGTCACTGGGGATGAAAGCTGGGTGTTGTATGTTAATCACACGCGCAAGCGTCAGTGGCTATCGAAAGGGGAAAAACCAGAACCGACCCCTAAACAGCCCCGTGAAATGAAGAAAGTTTTACTCTGTTGTTGGTGGGATTCTGAGGGCATGCTCTATTACGAATTTCTGCCAACCAACACCACAATACAAGCAGAGATTTATTCTGCACAACTGCAAAAGGTGGCTAAAATTATGAAACAGAAATTGCGTAAACGTCTTCACGTTCGGCTTCTCCATGACAATGCTCGACCCCACGTCGCTAAGATGACACAAGAAACTATTTCGCAGCTAGGATGGGAAGTTCTACCACACCCACCGTATTCACCAGACTTCGCACCTATCGACTATCACCTGCTTCGAGCTTTGAAGAACTATTTACGGGATAAAAAATTTGATGATCTGTCAGATCTCAAAAATACATTGGACGACTTTCTTAATTCACGATCAAAAGAATTCTGGTCTGCGGGCGTGCAAAGTCTACCAGAGCGTTGGGCAAGAGTTGTAGATGCGGAGGAGCCTACATTACTGAATATTCGTTTATTGTTAAAATAAAATATTTTTCTTTTTTACTCGTGTTGTGTGTTGCAAGATTTTTGTACCAACCCAATATATACTTAGATACAATTATATAAAAATGATATACAATCATATATATACTTATGTATAGGTTGATATATCATTGTATATAACTCTATACATTCGTATATATAATCCGATATAAATGTATTTCCATCAAATTTGATTTGATAAAATTATACATAGTTCTTTATATAATTATATATGGAGATACTATTTTTATAGGGAGTTTATATAATTAGACATAATATCATATACAGTTATATATCATTCAATATAGTGTTGTATATAATTATATATATATGCGTGAAAAATTTATTTACGGTACATAAAATTGTATATGACTGTATACGAGTTTGTTTGGGTTTGTTTGGGCAAATTTTATCGGCCGATAAAATTTTCTATATTTTCATATACTATCGTACATAACTGTATATTAGTATATACAATTGTATACGTTTATATACAAATATATAAAATTCTACCCGGCCATTTTTTGTATAACTCAATCATCAATTAATCAACTCAATCATAAATGACTCATCATCAATCATCAATTAATCATCATCAAATCAACTCAATCATCAATTAATATACAATTATATATGTTTATATATATTAATTTTTACTCGCGTAAGTCCGAAAAATGGTGAAGAAATCGTTCCTTTGAACAAAAATTCATGTAATTCGGCAATTTTTTCCTCACCTAAAGGTATCTCCCCCCTTAACTATGTGTACTCTAATTCTACATGTAGCGTGTTGAAATCACGCAAAATGAAAAGAGATCATTTGAAAAAATGTTTTGCTAAAGTCGTTTTAAAGTTAACAATTCCCGAGAACGGAAACTAACACCTGTATCGCCAATAAAGTATTTCTTCGACGATGGTAGCGCAGGGTGCGGTTTTCGCAGACCTGGAAACTCCGTTCAGAGCTTCTCTTATTTGCCTGATCCAGTAACGCGCCACTCTTTCCAATCTTTCGACAAGTCCTTCGGCCTCGTTATCCTCGACCTCGCAAAACTTTTCTTCCGCAAGATCTATCGATGTCGATCGGTTGGAGACGATCTTCCAACTTTTGTTCTCTTCGTTTAAGCCTTCCCTCGGAACGTAGAGAATCGTAAGACCCATCGGATTGTACGTCGCGTCCGTGAGACACATCGAAAGTTGGTGCAAATGCGAAAATATCGTGTTTCTCATAACTGACATTTTTGAAATGAGAAGAAAAAAACGTCCGATTGTCCTTTTATCGAAGACCATTAAAGACTCTCCCGGGAGGCTTTTTTGGCAAACTTGATCGAAAAAGGATACCGACTGGCCAATCATCGCTGTTGAATGCGACTGGTGCGTACATATTGTCGACGAATTTCAATGTCGAATTTTCGATTGTTTCGCCGACACTGCCGAACGTCACGGTCAAGAGAAAATTGTCCGGTGTATAGATTTGCCAGGAAGACCGAAGAAAGTATGTTAAGCCGTGATCCGTTCGCTCAGGGAAGTCCAGACGAGCTCTCAGTACGCCCATCTCGTGGAATATCGCAAGTATAGTTTTGGCCGGATTGCGAAAGTATTCCTCGATTACTTCGATTATTTGGGGTGACCAATTGGACTCCTCGGGACCCGGTAGCGTCGTCAAGTCCTTTACGTACTGCACCTGCGAAAGCGATTTTTTTCTCATTCTTATCTGCATTTGCGTTGTAATTGTAGAGGCAAATATGTAAGGGTGTTTTGTGTACTATTTTTATTGGTTTTTCCCTTAGGTACACACACGCTTTTCGCGTTTGTTACCTATTCTTCCCCACATGATGACCGTAATTTCCTCTACTGTTTACTCCTTTTTTCTCCATCTTTCTCTCTGTTCCCCCCTCTTGCGGCCGCAGCCGACTTCCCCCTCCGTATTATGTTCATCATGACATTTTCTGTCATGGGTATAGGGAAACTGCGGAAAACCTATACCAAATACAGCCGGTCAACGATTCGACCCCCAGTCGTGGAACTAGTCTTATTTCGCCGCGAAATGCCGAAGAAAAAACTGGTTGCCTGTAAAGTCGGTATACGGGCGAAGTTTGAACGTGACAACGTCTTTTTCCTGGTATAATATTTGTTGATTTGAATATGATCTATTCGCACAGTGGGAACAATGATTTAAATAAAATATTTGTTGATTTGAATATGATCTATTCGCACAGTGGGAACAAGGATTTAAATAAAAATAACAATTGCACATTTTAATTACAGAAATATATTTGATTTACTTGAACATTTTTTACATATATACCTTAACTTAACTATTTCTTATCTGAGTGATTCTGTTGAGGATTGGACGATGATAAGAGAAATATGAAATGAAAGGAAGTGTTTCTGCTGTAATGTGTCTTGCGAAAGTCAAGTCGATGGTTGTTCCTTTCAACGTAGTTGACTTAGAAACGTCTGAAACGCATTCCAGATTATACGTATCTTTCATGAAATTGAGAAACGATTCGTCAGTCTTCACGTTTTGGTTGAAATCACCACACATCAGAATCGGTGTATTAGAATCAACTTGCAGAAACGGTGGCACGTACTGGCTGTTGTGAACGTACGGGCCAAGTCCTTGCCATAGTAACATTCCAATGTCCTGTACACTAGTTCCTGGATGAATATATACAGCACCGAGTATGAACTTGAAGCTAGTATCAGCGGTAAAGCAAGTAACTTCAGTCATGCACATGTCACCTTTGGTTTTGATGAGACGAGTTGCGTCTGTAATCGCAACTTGGCGCACTTTAGTAGATGATGATGATAATCTACGATAGATCGCCACTCCACCAGCTGCGTTGGTATCTGAGTTAGTTCGATTATTCTTCCTTGATACACACTCGTAGTCCTTGATTACCGTTGGTTCACAAGAGTCGCGCATCCACGTTTCAGTCAGTATTAAATAGTCGGATCGTGGTATCACTGTATCCGTTTCAATGTCTGCGGCATGGGCACTTAAACTTTGACAATTGATGTTCGTTACAATGGTTTGTCCAGCGTCGGTCGCGTCATCACAGAATTTCATGGCTTTTTTGGTGGTTGTATCGAGTGTGTGTCCACGGAGTCGTATGTATTCATTACGAATATCTCGCGTAGTCTGCGAGTCGTTTCCATCTCGGCCATGTTTGAAAACCAATGGAGAGTCCTTTTCCGTTATGATGTATAATCCGTCGATACTTGTGACGCGGCTCATGGCTACATATACCAATTGTTGTGGTTGTTTGGGAGAGTACTTATAAACGATTACAGTAAACGTCCCACCCTGTGCCTTGTGGATCGTGATGGCACAAGCAGGCACGCAAGGAAATTGTTTCCGCTTGCATTTCACTGTTTTTGTCAATGTAATGTTTACTATTTTCTTGTACACTGGCACCCAGTTGGCGGATAAAGTGTTTCGTTTGCTGTGTACATGTGGCCGACATTTGATTTTCGCTTTGGCACCCGTATTTTCGTCTTCAAACTCGAACCAAAGAGTGATGATGTCACCTTCAGCTGGCGGCAAACTTGTGCTGGTCGATGGTCCTGCGGCAGATTGGTCAGTTACGTTGGCCGGCTGACGTTCGATGTGTCGCAAAATTCCAATAGCCCCATTCACCAATCCATCCGCGACGTCTATGTTAGACGTAATCATGTAAGGATATCCTACTGCTAATGGCAACATGTATGGCAATCCGTCCGTTTCTGCAACCGACAACTTGTGAAGTTTTCCTTGCTGCTCGCCTCTTTCAGAATCATCCGAATACCCGAGCATAAGGTCAGTGGTGATACAGTTGTGTGCGTTGTTGATTGCATTTCGATTATAAGAATCTACTTCATTGTTGCTGTAATACAACCGGACAGCGTTGGGTACGTTCTCTTTGCACCAGGCTTCGGATTTTTGTCTGGACTCAATAAGTGCGATGTTATCGTCACTTAGTTTAAGTCCATCTTCAATCTTGGTAAGAATCGTCGAAAACAGCTCATCAGTTTGTCGTACAACACGGACTAATGGAAAGTAGTTGATGCTTTGCCACAGTACAGGTCCTCCGAGTTGGTTGTGTGGTACTGTGTAACCCGGAGTAGCGCGCACAGGTGGCAGCTGTCTGAAATCGCCCCATAAGATCACGTGAATGCCTCCGAATGCTTGGTCGTAAACACCGGTAATCTGCTGTAGTCGATAATTGATTTTGCCAAGTACAGCCGCACTCAGCATGCTGATTTCATCAATGAAAACAACTTTAACGCCAACAAACACGTTCCTGTAGGCTTGCAAGTTCTCAGCAGAAAGAAGTTTTGTCACTCGAGAAGTTGTGAGACGAAACGCTGAGTGAACTGTCGTTCCACCAATAGGGACAGCTGCTTTGCCTGTGCTGGCACAAGCAACGTACGCGTTGTTCAGTGAGTTGTGTTCCTGTGTGTAACGATTGTACGTCTCCATCAGGCACTTAAGTGAATAAGTTTTTCCACAGCCCGCCGGTCCAGTGAAGAAAACTTGTAGTGGGACGACGATCTCATCTCCGCAGCCATGTAAACGATGTATGACCTCATGAATCAGCTCGCGTTGTTCAGGGTTCGTCGTTCGTATCAGCTCACAAAACTGCTGTTTTGGCATCACGTTGCTACGTTTTTTTACGACCGATAAGCCTTCTCGCGGGATGATTTGATTGACATCATCGTTGTTCTCGGAACCTTCTCCTCCTAACAACTGCTCGACAAACACTCTTCTTTCCTCAATTTCTGGCGGTTCTCTGTTGTCTGAATTTTGTAGAATCATCATAGCTTCAAGCTCTTGCATCAGACTGTCGATGTTGAGATTGTTTTCGAACAGCCGGCGGCGTTCCATGATGGTATCCTTGTTCTCGTTGAAGAGTTGTAGAAATTTATTGCTATCAACAATGTCAGCTATTTCATTGCGAAAAGGCACGAACAGCAATACCATCTCACGTTGATAATTAACAGTTTCATCTATTTCGTAGTGTCTGTATCGTATGATTCTTCCTATTTTTCGTCTGCGGTGTTCTTTTGATGTCGTCCTTTCCTCGGTTGCCCTTTCTTCGGTCACCGGTTCTTCAATTTCATCTTGTTGCACGTCCACGTCATCTTCGTTGTCGACGAAATCACGATAATCAGCGTAGTACGAAGCAAACTCGGCCAAATATGAAGATTCCAAAGAGAGAGGTCGCTCTTCATATCGCTGAATGATGTTCTTGGTCCATACATCTGTACTGTCTGCTTCAATGTTTTCGCGATCCATTTGTTTTCGACGTTGGCGACAGCGTTGTCTTTCCGATGGCCAAACTGTTGGTATGTATATAATCTGACGGCTCGTTTCGCTCATCGGTTGCCGTAGTAAATACCATGCTGCTTCTTGAGCCGACATTTCAACTGCATTAAGAAGTTTGACACTCAATGCTTTCAGTTGGCCCGTGTAGTCCCGATCAGGATGCTCCTCCATCATTTTAGTCAGCTCACGATTCAAGTTACCCATTCCACGAGCTGATTTGTCCACATATTCTACGACATACTGTGCGCAGCTGTATTCATCCAAGATGAACTGGATATCGATGTTAGATTTGATTTCACCAGCGAGGTAAGGGTTGAATGTGTTCGTCATAAGTTGGTCGAAGTTGCGTTTGAACAACATAGATGGCCTGCGCAAAGTTGAACGCACTACGTTGAGGTATGCATCGAATGTCAAACTATGCTCCCTGAGAAAGTCGTCCATGCTAGCGTATGTACGTTCGCTGAGACAGGTACGTAGCTCCTTGGCCTTTTTTTGGAATGCTAGGCGGCGTCCATCAGTTTGAGGCATTGGGATCAATACACGGGTAGTGAGCATTGGCCAGTACGGGATCCCGAATCTGCAAGATGTTTCGCCTCGCTTCGTGCAGGTGAAAGTGTGCTTGTGGATTTGATTGGCGTAGATGGTATCGTTGGGCACATCTTCTTTGGCGACGGAACTCAGCTTCTCCACGAGCTCGATGGTCTTCGGCATATTTTCTGACACAGTCTCATGTGGATCATTGTGTAACCACAGTAATATGTGAGCGTGAGGGCTTCCTCGATGTTGAAACTCAATACGAAGGAAATAATCCTCCACGTAGTACTGGCCAAACGGATTGTATGACTGTTTTGATTTTAGCATTTTCATCAATGTACCAACGAGTTTGTGGAAATATATGCAGCACGTAACTGGATCGTCACTCACCAAGTTGCACCGCTCTGATGTGTTGAGATCTTCGGCGACTTTGCCCGGATATTTGTGGCTCAATTTAAGGAGTAAATTCAGCAATACCAACCAGCGTATCTCGTTTGCACTTAGAGTGAGAAAAATGGTCGGCTTACCAAGTTGACGAAGCATAGCGAAGAGATCTCGTTTGCGAGAGGCCCAGTACTGGACAGAGTTTGGCACTGACTTCATGAAGGCCAGATTCTGCACAACGAATTCTTTGAGAAACTCCGGGTCCTCTAACATGTGTCGAGTTACGCTGTCTGTAATCGACACACTTCGGAATGTGCTGTAAATCCCATCGACCATTCGTAGACGCAAAATCTTCATTGCATCGTATAAGACTTTTTGAGGCGTGGCTCCGCGCCTATCACTTCGTCGTATTTCACTGGTCGCCATCATGTAAGGTGTCACTGAAACGTTCATGTTGAAACGGCGGGGCTCTCCGAAGTATATTGCAGGGAATGATAATTCTTCTGCATGACGGTCATAAATAATGTTGAGAGGCGTTGCCCGATGTCCTGGTGCGATGTCAAGACAATCCTCTTCATTCCACAGTAGTGTATGCTGTCTCGCAGCAAGAACTTCAGACTCTGGCGTATATTCGGCGGAGATTGCTTCGATTCGATTAGCAGGATCATCCTGAAGACCTTCATCTAATGGAAATGCAGGCTGCAGTCTTGACAAATCTATTTTGATATCGTATAAACGATATAGACTTGAATTCTGAAGTACATCTAACCATTCTTTGACCGTACGCTTAGACATGTACCCGCTGATGTAATTTGTTTTGTGCGCAAGATTTCTTTTGATGTTAACGTTGATAACATCGTCCTCTTCTAATTGGCGAGGCAAGCATTTTACCATGTCTTGTACGTTGACTGGGACGTTTATCACTTGTCCGATAATTCCATAAGAGAAATCATGACGCAGTCGACGCACTTGCATAAATGGAAGGCGCGGTGAGACCAAACGTTCGCTGATAGGATCCAGTGGCGGTAGACCCGGAGGTATGTCAGGATACGAGAAACCGTTGACCTTTGCGAGGGTGGGCAGCTTACGTTTATTCAGCGAATGTCTACAGGTGTTGCAAGACAGTGTATAATCCTCGTTGCGTAGCTGCCGATTTTCCTTAAGGAACCAATCCGAGATTACCTTCCGTTGTAGTGCAGTGATGGTTTTAAGGTCATTCTTGAACCACAATCTGTCACAAACCGAGCAAGCGTGGCCAAAATCGTTGTCCAGGAAAGTAGATTGGAATCTCCCTATTGACGATGACCATTTGGTATACCAGGCGGATTGTTCCAGTTGCATTGCTGTTTGGCTTGAAGAAGTACTCGGTTGTACATCAGTCCGAGAAGATGCAGCTCTACGCTGTGCAGCTCTACGCTGTTGAAATGCACGTTGCCGTTGAGCGTTAGTTAGGGGAACGCACGTTCTATCCGCCACGACAGGAACGCTTGTTCTCTCCACCACAGAACAGGACATTGAAGCAGGTGACTCTGACGTACCGCTGGCGAGGGCTATGTTAGCAGTTTTACGTAGCTTGCACCTGCGTTGCCTCTCCGCGGCCGCTGTTGCGAAGGCTTCTGCTTGTTCAGGAGTTCTGGAGGCTGCTTGACGTTTTCTGGTCTCACGTTGTTTTTCAGCAGCAGCTTTTGCTAAGGCCGCTACCTGCTCAGGAGTTCTGGTCGATGCTTGACGTTGTCTGTACTCACGTTGTCGCTGAGCATTCGTTCTGACGGTATAGGTGGTGTGTGGCACAGCGAAAGGTACTGTAGACGTTGACGGCACGATATCTTCCGTCTCCATTGGTGTACTGGACGTTGAAGGCATTTGCACGTCCGGTTCCATTGTTTTGAGAGGGATGATTCCTGTTAAACATTTGAAAATATATAAATTTCTAAAATGTGTAAATTAAAATGATTAATTTGATAATCAAAACATTTATTCAAGTCGAAGGTTTAAATTCTTGCTAAATAAATTTGAAATTCATCAAAATTTCGATTTGTAAATGATGAAGTTGAAAATTAAAACATTTACTAAAATTGGAGGTTGAAATTCTTGCTAAACGCAGTTAAATTCAAGTTTTCTAATGTTCTGTCACTTTTTCTTAATATTTGTAGATAAAGAACCAATTTGGAAATCAAAACATTGATCCAAGTTGGAGGTTTTAATTCTTGCCGAATCAATTTGAAATTGATTAAAATTTGGAATTTTAAATGATGCAATGGAAAATTAAAACATTCACTAAAATTGGAGGTTGAAATTCTTGCTAAACACAATTAAATTCAAGTTAATTCCGCGCGTGGTGATTGGTCGGTTTGGTTCGTTTGTTTGGACGCATTGTTTTGACAGGTTGGAGGTTATGATTTGTTATTTTAAATGTTTGACTAGCAGTACGCGCTGTTTTTTTTTCTACATCGACTGAATTACGATTGATTGCGGAATGATTTAAACTAATTGTTTACTTAACACTAACATTTATCAATAGTAAGACATAACCTATAAACTCAGTTTCTTCGATTATTCTAACAATTAATCAATCAATCATAGTTTATGATAATGGAATATCAGTGTACAATTATTTACCTTTATTGTTGTAGTTGTTGTAAATGACGAATCTAATCACTCCACAATCACTACAGACACAGCTGACGATACTTTAACCACACGTGTGAACTTGTATTATGACGCTTTCTTTCTTTTGCTCCAACACCAAGAACGCACGAGAAGGACAGAGACGCAAGCACGCACCGATTCAACGCGCCTAATTCTCGAATGCTGCGCGCGCAGCGCACCGATTATGCTTGAGTGGGAGAGACACGGCATTCAGCGGTCCGGCGTGCCTCTCTCTCGGTCATGACTCCACTGTAACAGACGTGAGCGGGCGTTATATTTTTCCGTGCATGCCACGGAGCCGCAACCTAATTTAAGACGTTGTCACGTCAAAACATTTCGCGACGAAATATACGCGACCGGGATTCGAACCCGGGACCTCCCGGTCCGCTGGTTTAGTGGCGAGTACGGTAACCACTAGACCATCGCACCGGTTGTGTTTTGTGTACTACTCACGAGCCTGCTCAATTCCGCTTCTGTAAATACCGGCTTCTCCGGTTCGATCTCCAATTCTTCCTCGGGTTCCGGACTTTCTGAAAAATAGATCATACGATGTGTTGTCTCATTCCTCAAGCATGATATATGCCTGACATAAACTGCTCAACGCATGTAAAAAATTCCAAAGATTCCGTAGTGACAATAAACAGAAGTGGGTCCTTGAATATTTGAAGAAGACATCAATGAATAACACTTAGAAAAATGTGACTATAGCGGCAGAATTTACAGAGAAAATATACAAATGTCTCATATTTACTAAAGGCCATAGCCGGGTAAGTAGTGAAAAATTGCCCCCGCATTTTTTCCCGCGAAATTTGGAGTATATTCTGAGGTATAAGAAAAACAAATTTTCTGAAAATTTCATGCCCGTCAACGCAGTGGTTTTAGAAAAATGAATTTTTTTTAAATATAAAAAAAAAATTTCCGGAAACCGTACAGTGGATCGATTTGATTTTTTTTGGTAGTTGTTCCGATCAAACGTGTTACGAAATAAAATTATAGAACATCTTGCGAAAGATTAAGGTTTGAAAAAAAATAATGTTCCTTGTTTTATTATTTTTTACTATAATCCACTTGGGGTACAATAGCGAAAATTTTTTCATATAATCTTTGGGCACCTTATTAGATTATATAATTTTTTTCAAAATGATCGGTTTGGTACGCCACAGTGAAAAAAAAAGAAACACACTTTATTGATATATATTAGTTATATAGATATATAACTAAAATATATCAATAAAGTCTGACATGTGACTAAATGATCGGCTTGGTACGCTACAGTGAAAAAAAAAGAAACACACTTTATTGATATATTTTAGTTATATAGATATATAACTAAAAAATATCAATAAAGTCTGTTTCTTTTTTTTTTCTGTGGCGTACCAAACCGATCATTTTGAAAAAATTATATAATCTAATAAGATGCCCAAAGATTATATGAAAAAAATTTCGTTATTGTACCCCAAGTGGATTATAGTAAAAAAAAAAATAAAACAAGGATCATTATTTTTTTTTAAACCTTAATCTTTCGCAAGATGTTCTATCATTTTATTTCGTAACACGTTTGATCGTAACAAGTACCAAAAAAAAAACCGAATCGATCCACTGAAGCGTTTCCGGAATTTTTATTTTTTTTTATTAAAAAAAAATTCATTTTTCCAAAACCATTGGGTTGACGGGGATGAAATTTTCAGAAAATTTGTTTTTTTATACCTCAGAATATACTCCTAATTTCGCTGGAGAAAATGCGGGGGCAATTTTTCCCTACTTACCCGGCTATGGCCTTTGCGCGAAATTCGTTATTCCACTTTATCGTTGGGTATAATAATTGATTGTGACTTATGTTTATTAAGCGCCACTGTAATTTACCAATGATTCGGAAGGGCCCTGCTAATGCGCCCACAAAATACGGCCCTTTGCGAAAAAAGTACCTTAAAACGTACTATTTTTCAAATCGATATAATCCTTGATATAGGGGATTAAAAACAATAAAGAAGCCTTGTTGGAAATACCCGGTCTTCCGAATTCTTCCTCGTCAGAGTTTATATCCAGGTACTCTCGGTGGCTGACAACCGACGACTTTTCCATTTTCTTCATGTTTCTCGAACCACTTGAATTTTCCAGTTTCTCGTTTATTTGTCAATTTTACACAGTAGCAGTGGTCTCTCGATATAGAAGAAAAAAAACGTTGTTGCGTTCGAATAACCTAACTACCCGTTCCGACTGCGTTGCCAACCATTCAGATGCTCTTATTACGTCGATAATTCAATTTCACTGGATGGCTGAAGAACGGTAGTGGTTCACTTCTGCTTTTGCCAGAATTGCTATTGCTTTTCTTCTCCCTTCATTGTCCGAAAAAAGGCTAACTATAAAAACCTGAACAGAATCGTACATATCGTTTTTTTTTCAAACTTTACCGTAATTAATGAAGAATTCGTTTGATATGTAAAATTTAAGGGGTTAGGCCACTCTAGAGCACGAAAAAAGGCATGTTCTGGGAACTTTTTTTAGCGAAATAATGAAATAATTCGAAATTCTGTGAAGAGGTCATCATCAAATCACGATACAAAGAACGGATGAAAATAAATTTGAAGTTTGCATCGTGGGAATGTAACGCTTTTTTTCTTCACTTTTCATTCGTTTATTTGTATTATCATCAAAAAGTAATCGATCAAATCAATTAAATTACATTTGATTGGCACAACTTAATTTCTTGTTTACGAAGTCATTGTCAGAAGCCTTCTTTGCAAATTCCAGTCGCAACACTCTAATGAGAATATGTAAAAACGTGTGAGTTATTTTCACAGCCTAAAGAGGCAAAAAAAAAGTTATTGTTGCATTGCAACGATGCAAACTTGAACGTCTAGTCGGGTAAATTCTACGATTTTGGATAAATCGTTTTTTTGGCTTAAAAAATACTTTGGTGTCATAAAAACAATGTGCAATTGGTACTCTAGCGACAACATTTTTTTCAAAGGTTCAATTATCATTTTTGCCGCAGCGCCTCGGACTTCTTTGAAGCGCTTCGTACAGCTTTAAGGGGTAAGGCCACTGTAACGGCCCAAAAAAAAAGGTTTTTTCACTAATTTTTTGCTCCCGAAATTGAAGGTATTTGAAAAAAAACTTTTAATGGTGTTATCAGGCATACATTAAACTTTATTATAAAATTTTTTTACAGTAAAAAAAACAAAATGGCGGTTCCACAGCTATCTTCCCGGGACATGTTTTGCTTCCAGGGCTCCGCGGCACGCAGCACCACTGGTGCACTTTTGAATCTAGAACAAAAAAAAAACCATTAATCTAGAGGGCTATAGCTAGAGAATGTCGATCGGATTTTAAAAAGTATCAATTTTTGTGGATTTGGCGTGCGTTTGAAAAAAAAATTGATTTTTGACGAAAAAAACGGCAAGTTTTTTGTTAATAAAAAATCAATAAATAAAGTTCTTGAAAATTCCGATCGACATTCTCAAGATAATGTAAATGTTCACATCTGGTTAAAATTTCAAGTAAAAAAAATGAAAATTGTTCGAGTTATGCTGCGTGCCATTTTGAAAAACCATGTTTCGAGAAAAACGCGTTTAAAGTTTTGCGAATAGTTTTTTGAAAACTATTATATAGAAAGTGCGATATAGTTTTTTGAAAACTATTATATAGAAATTGCGAAAACTATTTTTTAAGCCAATAAAAAAAAATCGATTTTTCAAAAAATGTACAGTGGCCTTACCCCTTAAGAGAAGATTCTGCCTTGTTTGGCCAAAAAATGTTCGATTTTTCACCAATTTTTTATGCGAAAAGTATTAAATACAGAATGTTGATATTTGGTATGTTGACTGAGCGGTCTTTATTGAACATCAAAATATTTTTTAAAGTTGCGATGACATTCTTCGCTTGCGGAAGTCCTAATCCCGCACAGGTGATCTGAAGCAAAAAATCAAACATATTTTTTCTTTGTACAATATTGTGTATAAGTTGACCTAGAAACAGGAAGAAAAATTTAAAAATAAAAAAATAGTGAGCGGTCGGAAGGACGTTTGTTTTTTTTTCAAAAATGTTCGCAGTTTTTGCTCACGATTTTTTTATTTTTTAATTTTTCTTCGTGATTCTAGGTCAACTTGTACACAATATTGTACAAAGTCAAAATACGTTTAATTTTTTTTGCTTCGGATCACCTGTCCGAGACTTAGGACTTCCGCAAGCGAAGAATGTCATCGCCTGCGCACCGACATACGTGGCTGCTCCCACTGCCACCACCATGGTTTGTCAATCTTTAAAAAATATTTTGATGTTCAATAAAGACCGTTTGATCAACATACTAAACATCAACATTTTATATTTAATACTTTTCGCATAAAAAATTGGTGAAAAATCGAACATTTTTTGGCCCAACAAAGCAGAACCGTTCCTTAAACGTGTTTTTCTCGAAACCACTGTTTTCAAACTGGGAGGACGGATTACTCTAACACCTTTGCATGGATCGATTTCAAGTTTTGATAGTAGCTCCACAATTAAATTCTCTATGAGAGTACGTAGCTATTTTTTCATGTAAACTTTTTTTTCATAAACTATTTACTGCTTATTTTTTGGGCAAAACGTCGATTTATTTCTTTCAAAGTGCGCCATTTTTTCAAAATTTGTTTAAAAAAATCCCTACGTAGTCCCACAGCTAATAATATATAGATTATAATTTTTTTTTCGTTTTTGCTCCAGGTCTTATACTTTACGAGTAAACCGTCCTCCCGTGAAGCTATTTGTAAAAAACACATTTTTAAAGATTTGCTCTGTCGCCGCCAATTTGTATTAAAATGATAATATTTGTTTGTTAATACTTTAATATGTGTTAAATAAACTCCCAAAATACTCCCAAAATAAATTGTCAAAGTTAGGCCTTATTTTTTACCGCTGGAGTGGTGTTATCCCTTAAGGCAGTCCTCTAGTTTCTCGGGTCGAAAAAATCGATTTTTTTTTTCATAAATCACATCTAACATGTGTAGAAAATGTGTGCCAAAGGATTTTTCGATATTCGAAGTGGTTCACGTGTTACGGCCCTGGAACGGAGCAGGTATACGGAGCGCGCGCCGGGCTGCTCCGAAAGCCGAACAATTCAAGCACAATAAACCGCCTCTTTCTGAAGCAGTTCAAAAAGTTATAAAGCCAATTTATGAGGATTTATCCAAAGAAGAATTGTTAAGCAGATGCCTGGGAGCGGAAACTCAAAATAATAACGAGTCGCTCAATTCGTTAATCTGGACTTTTGCTCCGAAGCACCTCCATTCTGGGCCAAAAGTGGTTGAAATCGCCATGTTTCTCGCTGTCGTAATCTTCAACGAAGGATTCAAATCTTTCCCGAAGACCTTGGAAACCATGGGAGTGAAAATCGGCCCACAAGCTAAAGGATACGTTCAACAGCGTGATAGCTCTCGGATCGACCGTTCGGAAAGGCGCACGAGTGATGTTGTAAAACAGGCCCGAATCGCGAAAAGGGAAGACGGAGCAGCTCTGCGTGACTTCCAAGAAGAAGAGGAAGGCCTATTGTATGGTCCAGGCATAGCAGATTGACGGTGAGATGAAATTTTTAGTATAAATCACATGCGCGAACTTTCAAACGCGTTTTTCTCGAAACACCATTTTTCGAAACGGTGACCACGATATTTCAGAAACTACTGCACCGATCTTGTTCAAATTTGTACAGCATCTTTAATATGTTATAAGCCAGCGATTGAACTAGGATTATCATGATTGCTTCGATATTTTTTTTTGTACGAGCGAAAAACTTACGAAAAAATGAGTAAAAAATAGAATGTAATTTTCAAAAGTGTATAAAAAAGTCAATTTTTGTAATTTAGAATTCACTCTAGTTCAATCGCTAGTCTTAAATATGAAGATTAAAATGCCGTTTGGTTTTTTGATTTCAGATAAGCAGAACAGCCGCAATCTTGGTCACCGTCAAGCACCTCTTTTACTTGATGTCTTCCGGTCGGCCACTATAACCTTTATTCTATTATATATTTTGACTTCAAAAAATTTGTAAAGCTTATTTAAATGTTAATAAAGATTATGCAAAAAGAATGAGATTGATTATTTCGATGCTTTGCCCGTAAAAAATTATTGAACAAGCCGTAAAAAAACAGCCGAGAAACTAGAGGACCGCATTAACGAAAAAATCTTACGTACTTCTGTAGAGAATCTAGCTTTGAATGGATAGTTAGATTTTTTGAATCGATTGGTTCAGATTCGTCGGAGTTATGTTTCCGCCCACTTCGAAATACGTGCTTTAGAGGAGAACGCGTAAAACAGTTTTCAGTATTATAAAATCACAGACAATTCTTATACACCTCTAATCTGCTGTGCCTGCACCATACAATTGGCCTTTCACATTGTTGTCCTGCTCCTTTGTTTCTTTTCTGAGCGCTCTAAAGCTGATCCATGGCTCTCTTGCAGCTCAAGCGAGCGATTGTTCAGAAAGCTTGATGCGCTCTGCGTCCGCCACCGCAAGCACGGATTATAACTGTTTGAGCCAATTTACACGCCCATAATGTCCATTATGTGGATAATTCGGGAAAGGCTCCGTTCTTGGTAGGCTGGCTTTATTCACAGTTTCGTACACTTCACGACAGAGAATCACTTCGTGTACTTAGTTGGGAACATTTCTAATACCCATCACCCCTCAGGTAGAAAATGCCTTCATTATCCTGCCGTTAAGGCCTTAGGCCACAGTAACAGTATAAAATCATGTACGAATTTGACAATTTTTTTTCTTCGTATGAGTGATTCACTCATAAAATTAATTACACATCTATTTAGTATGAATATCAAGCTGTTAAAAAAAAATATATTTTTTTTTTCGATGTATTAGGAGTACAACTTTGCAGTGACCGTTTTACTTAGAGAGCCACTGCGGCCGAAGTAGTGGCCCTAGCTCAATAAAAAAGTGGCATTTTAAACTAGAGGTTCTGCCAATGTAAACAATTTAAAAAAGCTAACGGATACGTGTATGCATTATAAAGTTATTGGCACTCAAACATGGCAACCTACGAGCCGAATTCTCAGCATTTGCGGGAACTGCTCCAAAGACAACAAAGGAAGGGATTTTTGCACCGGATTGTGACTGGAGATGAAAAGTGGGTTTACTACGATAATCCTAAACGCCGAAAATCATGGGGACTGCCTGGTCATATTCCGTCATCAACGCCCAAACCGAATATTCACGGATCCAAAGTGATGCTGTGTATCTGGTGGGACCAGCTGGGCGTTGTGTACTATGAGCTGCTCAAACCATCCGAAACCATCACAGGGGAACTCTACCGACGTCAGTTGATGCGCTTGAGTAAGGCACTCAAAGAGAAACGGCCACAATTCAACGAAAGACATGACAAGGTGATACTGCAGCATGACAATGCCCGACCCCATGTTGCAAATGTCGTGAAAAAGTACTTGGAAACGCTGAAATGGGAGGTTTTATCCCACCCGCCGTACTCTCCAGACATTGCCCCTTCCGACTATCACTTGTTCCGGTCAATGGCACACGATTTGGCTGACCAGCACTTCGGTACTTACGAAGAAGTCAAAAATTGGGTCGATTCCTGGATTGCCTCCAAGGACCAAGACTTTTATCGACGCGGGATTCGAATGCTACCTGAAAGATGGGCCGAGGTCGTAGCTAGCGACGGGCAGTACTTTGATTAAAAAATATGTCGCCACTTTTTTATAATAAAGCCTTAAACTTTTGAAAAAAACGGTCACTGCAAAGTTGTACTCCCAATACAAAATAGCCAACTACTAATATTTTCTTTTATCTTTTTTTAGGGGCTCCGCGGCGTGACATCTAGCATCTGCAATTTTTTTACCTAGGACAAAAAACAGAAATTCTCGTCAATCTACATTGAGAATATCTAGAGAAGTGCGTACTGATTTTTAAAAATATTGTTTTTTTTTCAAAGGTTCTAGGTATTTGAACTTAAGAAATGAATTTTCAGTGAAAAAATTCGTTATAACGGCTCATAAACTGCTCATAAAATGAAAAGTTTTCGCTTAATCAGAAATTCCGTATGTACTTCTCTGCGGAATGCAATTAGGAACATAACTTTTCGATTTGAAGTAAATCGAGTGAAAATTGTTGAAATTATTTGCCACGTCAATTGGAAAAAAGCTGCTTCGAGACGATTCGAGTAGTCGTCTATTTTGTACATCGAAAAAAATATGTATTTTCTAACAACTTCATATTCATACTAAATAGATGTGTAATTAATTTTACGAGTGAATCATTTTTTCAAACGAAAAGAAAATGTTTAATTCGGAAATGATTTTATACCCGTTACTGTGGCCTAAGGTCTTATGACGCGCTCGGAGCGCACCGAGCGGGGCTGCGGCAGAAATCGAAGTTGGAGTAAGTGCTTAGAGATTTTGACCGCCCATATTTTAGTGCATCATTTTCAAGACTCATAGGCACATTTTAAGGGTTCAGGCTACTGTAAAAAAGTTTATTTCGAAGTAATAAGATGATTGAAATATCGTTTAGACATTTATTTGTATTTACGTCAACAAAGTTGTGTACCAAATGACATAGAAAAATATTAATCATTACAGGAGTTAAAAAGATAATATTGGCTAAGATCTGACCGAGCTTTTTCTTGTTATCGTCTTTCAATCAGCAACTGAAAAATTTGAATATTTTCTCTCGATTTTTCGAGAAAAGAATGACATCATTATCGTTAATAACTAATGAGAAAAAAAATGCTAAGAAGAAAAACGTCGGTCAAGACTAAACAACGATTACACTGAATACGTATATCAAATTTCAAGTCAATCCGTTATTTAGATGTCGATAAATCGTGTACAACGTTTTGAAAATGCACAGTCTCGATGAAAGCGCGTTTAAAGTTTTACTAGCAGTTATATCGTTGCCGCAATAAGTTGACCTTCAATCTGCGATTATTGCATCGTATGTTTGGCTTTCCTATTCAATTTGAGTTGCATCGAGCGACGCACGAGAATTTTGAAATTTCCGCCTTGAGCCAAACTTTTTTTCGGATTTTTCAAAATTCTATCCTGCCCGAAGTTTTTATGTAATATTTTCGTGGCCGTAATATTTAATATGTAAAAATGTTCGTACTTGATTGCGAACACGATCGGCGGAACATTTTCAAATGGAAAACTCTTACTAGAAAGATTTTACCTGGCTCTACTTTGATAAAAAAAAATTGTATTCTCAGAGCAAAGTGTTACAGGAAAACATAAAAAGTGTGTACGTCGCAACGAGGGCCGTTCGACTTGGAATGGCTCGTACGTATGTAGTCGAATTGGCGGGGATAAAATATATCTTGCGTGCCTTGTACAAGTAGACTGGGTGTAATATTTCAGTGGTTCGTTGAAGCGCGTGCTCGTACGAACTCTCGCCGGAGACACGTGTCCCAAGTCTTTTCTTCCGCGGTCCTTTTCGACACTGCGACGACGCAATAAACTCGCATAGAAATACTCCAAGTTGCGCTACGAGCCGTTGGAAAATTCTATCTCCTACCGTAGGGCCGGTGCGGACGACTTTTTTGCGCTGCCCCTTCTCCGCACGACCAAACAGATCGGATGAGAGCCGCTTGGACACGTGGGATATTATCGAACCGGATATCTCGACTCGTCGCAGTCTGCAGAAAAACCAGTAAGATGTATATACGTTAAGGGCGGGGTAAAGTATTAACATTTTTTTTCTTCATTTTTTAAATGAATGCATAATATATCAAGAATATTGTGTTAAAATTTCAAGTCGATCGGAGTAAAATTAACGAAGTTATGAGTATTTGAGCGTCTATTGCTCCATGCCGGGTTTTATACCTGGGCGGCAGTTGCGCGGCGCGCTATTGTATTTTTCGACCCCGAATAAATTTCTCGATAAACGGGCCTGTTCCGGTCCCGTTATGTATATTCGAGGCATGGTGCATATTAGTATACACATTAGTCTGTACATCAGTTGACCGCTGTATGCCGTGCTGAGCAGTAGCAAGTCACACTAACAGTTTGAGTCCGTTTGCGTTCGTGTTCGTACCTCGAAAAATGCCTCGAAAAATAAGCGGACAAGATCGTGAGGACGGTATTGGGCAATTGTGCCGACCGAAAAAAAAAGTGCCTCCTCAAAAGCGTAAAAACGACGAACCGTTAGCTAATAGCGCGTCAGCGAAAAAAAAATTAAAAATAATCCCGCTGGGGGACATCCACATCAGAAGACATCCAAAAACATTATCGAATGATAGCTTTCGTTCTTGTTTTTTCGACTATTGCTACTGTAGTGAAATGTGTGAAGTATGAAGGAAAAGTTACATTCCAAACATGCGAAAAAGAAGGTCTTGGTTTCAAGATCAAGGTTACATGTGAAAAGTGTAAACAGCCTCACTACATTCCATCGAGTGAAAGAATAGACAGTGGTGTATACGATGTCAATTATCGATTTGCTTTCGTAATGCGAGTGTTAGGCTTAGGTTTAGCCGGATGCAATAAGTTCTGCGGACTAATGGATTTGGCGAGTGCTTACTTATCGAAACCAGCCTATAATTTATATATGAAAAAAAACATTGTGAAGCGATGCAAAATGTGGCCAAGAAGTTCTTCGCTTCGGCTGCACAAGAAGAGAAAAAAGCAATGTCTGAAGCAAACAATGTAGAAGAAACGTCAGAATTGACTGTATCAGGCGACGGCACTTGAAAAAAAGAGGATTCTCTTCGTTATTTGGCGTTGCTTCTCTAATTGGATATTGTACTGGAAAGGTACTTGACATTTTTGTAAAAAGCAGTTACTGCCACGGTTGTGAGACTTGGAAGAACAAATTGGATTCTGCCGAATACGAAGTGTGGTACAAAGAGCATGTGGATAGCGGTGATTGCAAAGCCAACAATGAGGGACCCTCTGGAAACATGGAGGTATCAGCAATTATAGAAATGTTCGAACGATCGATGGAAAATCTTGGGGTGAAATATCGTAACTACATCGGAGACGGTGACTCAAAGACGTACAGCGGCGTTGTCAATGCAAAACCTTATGGTGAAGATTTTGTGATAAACAAAAAAGAATGCATAGGGCATGTCCAAAAGAGAATGGGAACACGTCTGCGTGGACTAGTAAAAACAAGCGTAGTTGATACAAAAACCAAGGCCGGAAAGATCGTAAAAAGAAAAAGCCTTTCTGGCAAAGGAAAGCTCACTGCTAAAATGATTGATAAATTGACTGTTTACTATGGACTAGCTATTCGACGTAATTATGATTCAGTTGAGAAGATGAAAAATGCCATATGGGCAACTTATCATCACTACAGTTCAACCGACGAGAACCCACAGCACGAGAAATGCCCAAGCGGCGAAGACTCCTGGTGCGAATGGCAGCAAGCTGCAGCTGCAGATGCTCTAGAATCATTCAAACACAGCTACACAGCCCTTCCTACTGACGTTCTGGAAGCCATTGAGCCCATTTATCGTGACTTGAGCAACGACGCACTTTTGCAGCGATGTCTTGGAGGTTTCACGCAAAATAATAATGAGTCTCAATCAACTTATTTGGAAAATCTCTCCAAAGTCAGTCAGTGGCACCTCTACAATTGTGGAAATTGCAGCTTATGTAGCTGCATGTACTTACAATGAAGGTTCTTTCGCTTTGTTGGCCTTTATGGAAGAGATGCAAAATCAGTACAGGGCCAAGTTCTCACGAATGGGCCCGACAAGTTGACGTTTTGCGTAGACAAACGCAAAAAGATGCTCTCGATCATCTTGATGGAAGCCTTTTGCTCTACGGACCTGGCATCGACGACTTTGAGTGAGTATAAGAAAATTATCGAGTTTTATTTTGAATTTCTAAAAATTCAAAGATAATTGAAAAATCTGAAACAATTCATACGTATTCAGAAAAATGAACGAATCACGAAAAAAAATTGGGTTGCGGGGAAATTTGTTGACTAATTTTTTTTTTTTCATCATTTTGTTAATAACATTTTGGAATTATTATTATGCAAAATTAATCTTTTGAGTACCTTTAATATGCATGAATTTTCTCAGATTTTTATGCAATCGAGAAGTGTTCTCAAACTTATGTGCAATGAGCGCTAAGCGACCAAACTCTTCTGCGTTTTTCAAACCGTTTTTCTGAGACTTGTCATATTTGAAGTCCGTGTGCACGATAACTCAAAATCTACTGGACCAATAGCTTTGAAATTTTGCACAGTACTTCTTCACATAATTCACCAGGTATTGTCGAGAGCTTTTTTGTTTTTTTTTAAATAATTACTAATTTTTCAACAAAAAATTAGCCGATTTTTTAGCGAAAATCGGGTTTTTGGCTCCCAAGTGCTACGAAAAATCGAAAAATCGAAAAAAAAAATCCTCCCGTCATTACCTCGAGAAACATCTCCTTTAACAAATGCATTTTGATTTTTTTGTTTCAGATGATTCTGTTGCGAGTTATGGTGCACACCGCAAACCAACTTTTTTTCGAGGCGCCTCCGGGGTTTAATTTTCACTCGCTCAATTTTGAATATTTTGCAATGCAAATTTAGGAGAATGTTGTTCAAATGTTACTTTTTTATATGTAAATTTTTCAATAAACAAACACTATTCGTTTCGCCAAAAAAAAATCTCAAAAATATGCCTTTTTTTCGCCGAATTAACTTTACCCCGCCCTTAAGGGTTGACACTATATTTAGGCGAAAACTGATACGTCGATCTTCAGGTTGAATTTCTTAAATTTATTATATTCATTGAAAACTTACAATGAGTTCCTTAAAAAATACACAAAATTGAGTATATTAAATTTTGGTAAGCGTTTTTTTGTAATACAAATATCGGCACACCAGCAGTCCGTCCGAAACCATTTTGTTCGCTGAAGCTCTCTGCGGAGGATTTTTTTAATTATTTTTAGTATTAAACTTGAAGCAAAATACCAGCGCGTTTCTTAATGTAGATGTAAAATACTGGACAAGTACCGTGCGTTTTATTTGAAATATTGATTTTTTAATATACGATGCACGCGTCCAAATTCACGAATAAAAAGTTTTTACAAATGTTCATTGCAAAAAGATATTTTAATTCATTGCAGAAATTGTTGGTACTTGCAAAAAAATATTTCAATACCTCGCAGAAATTTTTGGTACCTCTCTAGGGATCATAGTGCACTAGAAAAGTGCATAGAATTTTGTGCAAAAATTTCAAGTCAATGAGATAAAAAATTAAAAAAAACTCCCATCGTAAAAGCATATTTTAAAAACGCTATTACGAGAACAACGTGGTTAAAGCTTTGTTTAAAGCTTTAAACGCCTTAAAACTTAAATGCCTCAACGACCGAGCGTTGAGGCATAATCTTCATTTCTTCAAATCCCTGCCGTAATCTTTAAAGGGCTAAGATAATAGATCTACGGGATTATTGGGTGGGAGGTGATCTCTTCGGAAGAGGCGCTTCATACAATTACGATAGAACTTCACTTACAGGTAAGTTCGTTTAATCGTTCAATTGTATTTTGCGCCTCTTCCTCGAGATCACCTAGTAGATGTTGACAGCTTTATTACGGCAGGAAAGACGTCTTCCATATGAACAATGAACTTTATTCTTTGGTAATTATAATAATTTACTTGGTCACTTTTATAACGTTAAGATGGATCTTGAGAAAACATCCCTTTCTTCCGTTAATCTTAAATTGTAAAATTTTGCGAACGTTAAGGAGGATTCAGTCCATCCTGCTGTTCTTTTAATGGTGTCTATATTGACTCCGCTACGCATGGCTGCCGATGTCGACGCATGCCGCGTGCTGTATGGTGTGAAGATATTCGTATTAATATCACTCAAGTGTAATACTGTCTTCACCCAGCGACTCAAGGTCTGAGTAGAAACTGAATTAAATGGTTTTTTCCACGACATGAAAAGAGTAGTCGACATTGTTTAAATGTCGACATAGACAACGACTTTGTTTCGAAATAAAATCTAAATATTACTTTGTATATTATTCTTCAGCCTATAAACCAAAGATTTAGACAGAAGACAATTGTTTTAATTTAACTTTTACCGAACCATGCGCGAATTCGTGTAGAGTTGTTAAAACATACCGTCAACCCGGCCTCGTTTATTGCAAGTTATTGACACAGTAATCTACCAACAACTTACCTTGAAATTACCACATGTAAAATTCTTATAAAACATTTTGTTTTGTGTCAAATTGAAATTGTGTTATTTTCTAATCGATACAAAACAATTGTTATTTACAAAGTCCAGAACGCGCCTAAGACCGTGGACATGGGTCGTCACTTGTTCGTGGGTCCGTTGATTCATACGAAGCCGAGCGGTGAATTGTCGATCGTTCCGCGTGCCGCAATATTGGTCCAGGATGGAAAGGTAACGGCAATTTTTCTCGCGCCGATTCGTAGCACGCGGGACAATCGTGAAATTGTCCGGACAATGAAAATGTTTATAGTTCTGCACGAGCCTGACTCACGCCGTTCCCTTATCTGAAGCACACGAAGACTTGTTTTACATTGCGATAAGCGAATTCAAGGCCAGGCCTAGTGCCGACTACGGTCACTATACCAGCCACTATAAAGTACACGGTACTGTGTACGTATAGGACATCTCATAGCGATTTGGACACATTTTTTTAAGCTCTTTTGCCTTCTTGTTTATTATGCCCCAATGAAATGGTAGATCCGAAAAATGAGCCTCGCTCTTTTGGCGCAAAATTGAAAATTTTACAAGATAAAAAGCAAATCAACGACCCCCTTCTTCGTTAATTTCGGTATCGTCAAGCTCAGTGTGTAACTCGTTATTTCTCGTCAGATTATAAATATAACGGAAAATCCAAAGCCGAGCGACGTGAAGGCTGATTTCGTGACACTTTTGAGCGCTGGACAATTTTTCATACCGGGCTTCATCGATTGTCACATTCACGCGCCCCAGATGCCGAATCTCGGTATCGGTTACGACAAGGGTCTCCTCGAATGGCTCGAGACGTACACTTTTCCACTGGAGAGGCAATACGCCGATGACAAATTCGCCGAACGTATCTTCGATGCGGTTGTCGTAAGTGCACCCGATCGTACAAAACGTTCAAGCGAAAGAAAGACAAAAAAAAAGCTGTAGTTTCGATCACTCGTCGCCAAGACGATGAAATTTCCAGATAAAACTCTTTGCTCCAATGTATCTGCAGATCATCGTTGGTTCTTTTTCGTGTTTCCCATATTTCTATAAAAACAACTTGTTAATTTAATCAACGCATTAAAAATGAGACAGAAACGAACATTGACGGTCGGCACGACAACGGCATGCTACTTTGCCTCGTTGTACGCAACAGCCTCGCTGATACTAGGCCAAAAAGCCGCTCACTATGGACAGCGTGCTTTTATCGGAAAAGTGAATATGGATCGTTCTCGCCCGGACGGATATCACGAGAGCACCGAAAAATCCGTCACGAATACCAAGAACTTTATCAAAGACATAAACAGTATTGGAGTGAGTTTTCAATGTTTGTCAATCTTCGTCAATCTTCGATTAATTTAAAAAAAAAAACCTCCAGCAATGCCGAAATTTTCCAGAGCCAACTGGTAAAACCGGTAATCACGCCGAGATTCGCTCTTAGTTGCAGTCTTGATTTATTGAAGGAGTTGGGTCAGTTGGCAAATGATTCGAACGTCCACGTGCAGGTAAAACGTAGCGATTTGAGGCTGAAATACAACAACGATTATTAAAGCCCTGTGTGCGTGTGTACATCGACATTGAATTGACATTGGAAAAAGGATCTACGAAAAGTTTATTTCAGACTCACGTGTCGGAAACTCTGGACGAAATCGAGGCGGTGAAAATGACGTTCCCGGAAATATCAACTTACACAGAGGTGTACAAGGTCGCGGGGCTTCTCACGAGAAAAACTGTACTAGCTCATGGAATATTCCTGGGAAACGACGAGCTGGATATCATTAAGGAGAATAAAAGTGCAGTTGTACACTGTCCCTCGTCGAATACGTGCTTGAGAAGCGGTCTCTGCGATGTCAGAAGACTCATGAGCCGTGGAATAAAAATTGGCCTGGGCACAGGTCTCTCCTCTTCTTATACTCTTTAATCTCTGTCAAAATTAAAGACGGTATCATTGAATGAATACCAGTGACTTGCAAGAGTGTCATTCAGCGTATCCGGATCATTTACAATGCTGAAAAGACGGATTCCACGTATAACGAGGCTGCACATTATTTTAGATGTTTCCGGAGGCACGAGCACGTGCATGCTCGACGCGATGCGGTCCGCCATTCAGGTATCGAATCATCTTGCTGTACTGAATGCCGATTACGAGCCGCTCAAATACACTGATGTATTTCATCTCGCAACCCTCGGAGGAGCCACCGGTGAGTACGCATTTCTCACCTTAAGGGCGGGGTAAAGTTAAATCGGCGAAAAAAACGGCATGTTTTTAAGATATTTTTTTTTTTGGCGTAACGAATAGTGTTCGTTTATTGAAAAATTTACATATAATAAAGTAACATTTGAACAATATTCTACTAAATTTGCATTGCAATATATTCAAAATTGAGCGAGTGAAAATTAAACCCCGGAGGCGCCTCGAAAAAAAGTTGGTTTGCGGTGTGCAACCATAACTCGCAACAGAATCATCTGAAACAAAAAAATCAAAATGGATTTGTTAAAGGAGATGTTTCTCGAGGTAATGACGGGAGGATTTTTTTTTCGATTTTTCGATTTTTCGTAGCACTTGGGAGCCAAAAACCCGATTTTAGCTTAAAAAAATCGGCTAATTTGTTGTTGAAAAATTAGTAATTATTAAAAAAAAAAACAAAAAAGCTCTCGACAATACCTGGTGAATTATGTGAAGAAGTACTGTGCAGAATTTCAAAGCGATTGGTCCAGTAGATTTTGAGTTATCGTGCACACGGACTTCAAATATCACAAGTCTCAGACAAACGGTTTGAAAAACGCAGAAGAGAACGGCATGGAGCAATAGACGCTCAAATACTCGTAACTTCGTCAATTTTACTCCGATCGACTTGAAATTTTAACACAATATTCTTGATATATTATGCATTCATTTAAAAAAATTTAAAAAAAATTTAATACTTTACCCCGCCCTTAAGGAGGGTCGAGCATTTCACGCGCCAATGTTAAAGGATCCTGATTTCCTTTCTCAACGCACATGCATCGAATAAAAGTGCAACTTCATGGTCTAAATAAGTTTCGCTACATCTTTTTCGCGGAAAAAACATCATACCTACGCAATGTAGCACAATTAGTTATGAAAAATTCATTCGCATTTAGTGCCGAAACAATCACTGCGCTAATCGACAATAAAATACCGGTTCGCGATTATCAATAAGAAACTGTGTTGAATTTGCTGGATTTAATTTTTGTCTGTAAACCCGTGCAGTGAGCGTATCGGAAACAGCGCAGTCTCTTAGTCTACGTATCTTGTGTGAAAGAACATCCGTGTCTTTCAATATTTTATCAGTGAAACTCTCGACCCTCCTTAATCTTTTGCTCATTTGCCCTCCACGTGATAATCGACTTGTCTCCTCTCTGCGCTGCAAGCTCTGGCTATCGACGACAAAGTTGGTAATTTCGAAGTCGGCAAGGAATTTGACGCTCTCGTGATAGACCTTGGTGTCGCGAGTGGACCTCTCGACAATCTCATAGACTACACCCTTGAGGATAAACTTCAAAGACTCATTTACAGCGGTGACGATCGTAATATCGTGGAGGTTTACGTTCACGGTCGCAGAGTCAAATAATCGCCGCATTTTCATCGCGTCGAAATGCAATTGTGAAAAAGATTAACAATAAGTATGAATATATATTTTTTTTGCTAGAGTGAAGAACGTACTCGTGTGTATTCATCGATATATACAGTTATCAAACGTTTTTGTGTTGCTGCAAAAAGGACGCCACGCTACGAAGACATTGCTCGTAAGCCTTTACGAATCCAGCGCTATCATCGTCCTGAAAGAACAGGAAGTCGACACGTTTGCATTTACTACACGTGTCTGTTGCAGAAACAAATTATATTGGGGGAAAAGTATATAAATATATATATATTAGACTGATTCAAAAAAAAATTTTCCTTCTGGATTCTCGTGCTATTGTTGGGCACTGATAAAACAAAATTTCTCTAAAAAGATGGGCGCGGTCACTCAATTTTTAGAGGTGGCTATCTCGACTTTTTTGTATTTGAATTTTTTTAACGAACGTATTGCATTTAAGCATAGTCATGGCTTCGGATTACGGATAAAAATCACATCCAGCAGCTGTTTCGTAACAAAAATAAACTCTAACAATTTGAAAAGGGTGCAACATTCACAATTCAAATCCAGGTAGATCAATAATGGCGTCTATACTACTCTCGTTATTCATGTAGATTTATTTATCCGCATTAACATTTCGCACTTTTTACGAAAAATTAAATTATAAGCTTTTATTCATAAATCGTATATTTACATTTTCAAAATGCTACGCTTATATTATCTTCAAACTCATTTACATTTCTTCCCAGCCATTCTCAAGTTCGTTAACATTTTGGGCAGAACGAAAATGTGCAACGTTGAACAGTTTGTCCAAATCTCTCTTAAATTTACGCTCCTTCGATATTTGTGACGGCAAATTCTTTTTAACTCGATTTTTTAAAAGTTGTTTCCAGACTAGCTGAAGTTTTATTGATTTCAAGATTGCGTTATTCAATCGACGCGTTGGAATTTCAGCACATTTCCATTGTTCGAAAATTTCTTTCATCGTTTCGTGTGCACTTCGCCGTATGGTCAGTTTTTCTCTGTTATGCTTGTAAAAGAACAAACTCAAAACTTTTCCGATTTTTATCCGTAATCCGAAGCCATGACTATGTTTAAATGCAATACGTTCGTTAAAAAAAATTCAAATACAAAAAAGTCTAGATAGCCACCTCTAAAAATTGAGTGACCGCGCCCATCTTTTTAGAGAAATTTTGTTTTATCAGTGCCCAACAATAGGACGAGAATCCAGAAAAATTTTTTTTTTTGAATCAGTCTAATATATATATATATATATATATATATATATACCGCGGGCAGAAAGTTTGGACACATTAGCGATTTTTCGATCAGAAGCTGTCATGAAACCAAAATGTCTAAAATATATTCTTTTTCAAACTCCAATCCGTTTGGTTTTTTTAACCATTCTCTCTTTCGGAGGTAAATCACAGACCTTTGGAGTTCCCCTAAATCTGTTCCCATCTTTCGAAAAAATGATGGGCGAGTTTTTGCGAATAAGAAAATTCTGACCAAAACAACCATGTTCAACCTACCGAGTGAAAAAATGAGTGAAGAAAAAGAAAAAAAAACATATTGGAGCTTATTTTCTTTGTGTTATGAATTGTACCTTGAACATCCGTCTTTTTTTCTCAGAGATCTGTAATTTTCTATCCTGATCCAAAATTCACAAAGGATTACAGACGAAACAGTATATGAAATAAATAAATTTGACTCTCACGTAATAAGGATCTCTGATGATAACTTCTCCTTGAGGATCATATTTTCCAAGCAATTCTATTTTAGCTTTGCTGCCTGCTGGTTTCATGCGATTAAGATGGGAAATGTTCTCATTGTCCATACCAAAAATCCAGTCGAACGTCTCAAAGTCATCTTTCGTAGTCTAAAGAGCAGAACGGATTGAGAATATATTTCGATGTTCTCTCTAGAGCACGGGACTTACGGGTCTTGCTTTGTGGGAGTAATCCGTAATTCCTTTCTCTCTGAGGGTTGCCATGGCCCTAGGATCAGGGGATTTTCCAGTATGATATCCTATCAAAGCTGCGCTCTGAACTTCCCACTCGCCTTCAAGACCATCTTTCCTTATTAAGTGGTGAAAAACAGCTTCTCCGATTGGCGAGCGGCAGATATTGCCTGCAGTGGAACATTGACAAAAGTTTTGTAATTCCGTATAATTTTGTTCCTGTTATTTCTGTATTTTTTATGATACAATCTCTAGGTTATTTCAGATATTCCTTTCGCGGAGGGCAATATTTTGTGGGGGCATAATCACCGGTAAATTTCAGTGGCGCTTCATAACAACAAAGTTACGATCAATAATTATACCCATCGTCCCCTACACCCAATCTTCGACATCTAACGATAAACAGGAATAAAAAACTGCGCGCAAATTTAGTAGATTTAGTCATTTTTTCCTACATGCTGCGGGTACAAAAATTCGTCCGCTAGTCACATTTTTCCAAGTTTGATCGTTAATATTTTCTTTAAACATTCGGACCCTCTGCTTTTATTATTTTTACGGAATCTAAAGAATTTTTTACACGCGTAGAGCAGTTTGTGCCGGGCGTCGTCATTTAGTGTTAATTTACTTTTTTGATTATTTTTTGATTAAAGTTCGGTAACTAGGCTTGAAATTTTACCGGTATACTGGGATGTATTTTCGCTTTATTGTAGATAAATATCAATTGTCAAATATTCGGGTTCGTGAAAGGTATCTCAAGTATTATCATCACACTTTATTCTAGTCCACAAAGTAAAGATAAAAAAAGCCGCGATGATTCAACGAATCATTATTACCGCACAACATAACCTATACAAACAATTGAACACGGCCTACCCAAACAAATGACGAGAATTCGTTTCTTTTCAGCCATTTGACTTTGCTAAGAAAATGTATTGCCAATAAAAAAAATCAACTTTGTAGTTGATTTTTGCACAAAAACTTGTAAATTTAAGCGATCTTAAGAAAGATAAAGAAGCGTAGAATGATGACAGTTAAAGTTTTTTTTCAAAAGGTAAGCTTTTGGCTAAGATTGTACATGTATATCGTGTAGACCGTGTTGTATTTTTGTGCGCGAATGTAGTTTGAAAATATCTTTTTTTTCAAAGAAACCGGTACAACTGATGAGTGCTGCTCTCTGTCGAACTGTGGCTGTGCCTCTGTGCCAACATCCATACGCTAAACGCGAAATTCGCCTCTTGCGATTTCGATCACTCTGTTGTGTGTATATAAAAATTACAACGTTGGAAGATAGCATCTGTTGAAAAAAAAGTCACAGGTACATGTACTTTCAACGGCTCGGTTTACCTATCCAGAGCCGGAAAAAAAATACCGAGTATACCGGAGACTCGATAGAAAAGGCTCGAAAGAATAATAAAGCACAAAAAAAGTAAACAATTCGTCTCGAGAGCGTAGTTCGCGTGTTCAGTGACAGAGGAAAGGGAAAACAGAAAGGTTAAATGAGTTCGGGAGATAAGAGCAGCGTCTGCGACAAGGGTTAATCCTCCGAACAAACAACATACTTTTAAACATTTTTATTCTTTGACAATCCAGAAGAGCGTTGCGGTTATTTATTTGTAAGTACACGTGTCGTAAAAACCGCTACGATTGAACGAACTTTTATCAATTTTCTCGTTCGAATCGCTCTCGTATATTCATCGATAAAAACTTATCCACACAGATGGTCGTGTATGTATAATTCCTGAATATCTCCAAAATGACGGAACAATTTGTCGGGGCGTCTGTGTCGGTAAAATGCGTCGATGATTTGGGCATCTACCAGGGCCGAATTCTTGATTTTAACAGGCAAACCATGACTCTGTCGAAGCCTTTTAGAAACGGCGTACCGCATCCGCTCGCCCAAGTCGTTATCAAGTAAAAGAAGATATATTCGCTTGAATTGGTAAAAGACGGGCCTGCTCGATGACACGAAAATGTATATAGGTACTTTGGATTACAGCGCCAAGGACATTGTGAATTTGCAAATAATCGAGACAGAGGAAGTTACTACGCCGGCCAAGGAAGCTCAGACTCGTAGCAAAGTTTCTGTCAAGCGTCCCATAGCAAAGAGAGCCGGCAGATCGGTGTCCGAATCGACGCCCTTGACTAGTCAAGCGGTCGCCGCGCAGATACAAACGAATCAAAAGAAAATTATCGACCTTGTCGCGGTAAAAGGAGAGCCGTCGTCGAACGGCAAGAATGGCAGCGAGACCAACACGAAGCTCAATCAAAAGAGGATATCGCAGAGGCAGAGGTGGCAGGAGAGGGACGTTCAAGCGTTTGGAACACCTATCGATCAGTCTCTCAGTCAGGATTTCGACTTTGAGACCAATTTGGCGCTGTTCAACAAAGAGGTTCGTTCGATCCATTCGCTACACGGCTAAGTTTGTACATGGAGCTATTTACGCTTCAAGACGTATTTTAAGAATGCCGTAATTTCTACTCGAGAGACGGTGCATCCTACCCTGAGAGTATCGAAAAATATTTGCCAACTGTTTCTTTTATTCGTTTTCACGATCAATCAATGTGAGTTAAAATTGGTTCCGTTCCAATATTTTGAAGATTGTAGAACATAGAATAATATCACGATTTTAATGGTTTTCCAAGAGGAGGGATATTCAAACATTTCAACAATGAGATCCTCTTCTGACTAGCGACTGCTGATATTTTAGCTACGTCGGTACACTTAAATTTTGCAGGCAATCTGGCAGGAGATCAATTCGCTGAAGCAAGACCCGATGGGTCAGTCGGAGAACAATAGAAGCAAATATCGTCACGACGAGAACATAATAGAATCGGAGCCGACGACGTACCGTCAGATTGTCGTTCCTTCTCCCAACGAGCAGGAATATGTGACCGATGATGGTTTGGTCATACCCAGCATTACGCTCGATCTCCATCGTCAATTGATCGGCGCCGCTGATCGCTTGGGAATTAGCTGGGAGAGAAGGGTGAGAATTGTTTTTGATCCTTCCCCATCATTCTCTCGTATTTATACCCGATTGCTTTCACATTTCTAGGCACAAATTTTACTAATCTCAATACACACGCTCGTGCTCTTTCGGAGCTTTATTTGTGTTACACTTTGGTTTGAAAATCTGACACGATTTAAGGGGTAAGGCCACTGTAACGGCCCAAAAAAAAAGGTTTTTTCACTAATTTTTTGCTCCCGAAATTGAAGGTATTTGAAAAAAAACTTTTAATGGTGTTATCGGGCATACATTAACCTTTATTATAAAATTTTTTTACAGTAAAAAAAAACAAAATGGCGGTTCCACAGCTATCTTCCCGGGACATGTTTTGCTTCCAGGGCTCCGCGGCACGCAGCACCGCTGGTGCACTTTTGAATCTAGAACAAAAAAAAAACCATTAATCTAGAGGGCTATAGCTAGAGCATGTCGATCGGATTTTAAAAAGTATCAATTTTTGTGGATTTGGCGTGCGTTTGAAAAAAAAATTGATTTTTGACGAAAAAAACGGCAAGTTTTTTGTTAATAAAAAATCAATAAATAAAGTTCTTGAAAATTCCGATCGACATTCTCAAGATAATGTAAGTGTTCACATCTGGTTAAAATTTCAAGTAAAAAAAATGAAAATTGTTCGAGTTATGCTGCGTGCCATTTTGAAAAACCATGTTTCGAGAAAAACGCGTTTAAAGTTTTGCGAATAGTTTTTTATTGGAAAAAATTAAAAAAAGAAGTTAAAAGGATTTAAACTATTTTTAAACTAGAGGGTTTAAACTATTTTTTAAGCCAATAAAAAAAAATCGATTTTTCAAAAAATTTACAGTGGCCTTACTCCTTAAAGTCTCACTAGCAGTTCTATCATTGTAATAGGAAGTTTACCTTTAATCTGCAATATAATCACCATACTCTTCAATTCGTGTTGCCTCAAGCGACGAACGATTATTTTTATTTTCACATTATTGAAACACAGGTAGTAGGCTTACAATCATGTGGATACCTGACACGCTACAGAATTCGAAATACGTGTATCCAAAATGGTGTTGAAGTTTGCATCGTTGGAACGCAACGAAAATTCTGTTTTATATTTTATTTTCAATATTTTTATTATTATTGGCAATCTCTTTTCATAGATTTATCATGTAGAACGCTAAATAAATATCTTTAAAAATGGTTGGAGGACTTTTGTAGGTGAAATCTGCCAAAAGAAATTAAATACGTTGCAGTCCAACGATGCAAGCTTCAGCATCGTTATCCAAATACCTAAACACGCGTACCCGAATTTTTGCATAACAGACGCGCGATTATTCTCGCGAATCTGGAATATCGAAGATTTGCTTTACGCCACAGGTAGAATTGTTGGGCCGAGCCGGAGCAGAGATAACACTTCAGCTATTGGGAGGCGCGCACAGGCTAAGCCCGAAGAACGCTCATCAGTGGCCGACGGTCGTGGCTCTCTGCGGGCCCCATCGTTCGGGCGCGGCGGGTGTCAATTGCGCCCGGCAATTGTCCAGTCACGGCGTAAAGACGGTCGTGTACGTTGAAAATTCGGAAAACGTGTCGTTGCTGCAGGAATTATCGTTGTACAAATTGACGGGTAACAAGGTGGAGACGAGAATCGAGAAGTTGTCAGCGGCCGTTGATCTTATACTCGTAGCGTTGTCGGAGGAACATTCGCCGAGAACCGCGACCACAGTGGCAAAGTGGGTCAACGGTTGTCGGGCCCCTGTACTCGCGATCGAACCACCGTCGGCCGGAACTCCCGGTATATCGAGTAAATTCAGTCTCCTCGGTGCACTGCCGTTGTCGCACAGTCCCGAAAACGGGCGTCTTTACCTCTGCAATCTTGCGCTTCCCGACAAAATATTCGCCGAGGTCGGTATAACGTACAAATCTCCGTTCGGCCCGAAATTCGTCATTCCTCTGCACCTCAACAATTCTTAGCGCCATACGCGAGGCGGAAATACTCGTTTTTTCAAAAGCGCGACGCGTTGATACGGCGATTAATTGAGGGCACTCACAAGTGTACTTGCAGCTTCGGCTCTTTATTGCAAAGAATACAAAAAAACTCAATGTCGCGTCTGTGCACTCGGAATAAAAAAAATACTCTATGCCTCTCTCTCTCTCTCTCGCACACTCGCGCGCGAAGAGGCGACGATTGTGATAGGGTGCAACTTTTCTCGGGATGTCAAAGGACGAAATGCGTTCGAGATGAAAGAAGTACGATGAAACGGAGAACAAAGAGAAAGAAGCAAGAAAATTCGCGTGACGCTGCAGTTTTTCCGAGAGTAAACGGAAATATTGTGTTTCAGCTTGGAAACACTTTACGGTAATGTTAGGCTTATCAGGCGACATTCGTGTGCGAATTGAAGTTGAAATGATTCGTGGAACGTACTGCCCACGTTAGTCACTTCGAAATTGGCTTTCACGCGAGGAAAGAAAAAACAAAATGTACGAGTTTAACGTATTCCGCCGAATTTCCGGTGCGTCGATTCATTTGGTAAATCCCCTTTTTCTCAACGGATTAGCGAGAGAATCTCTCGTATATCTCGCTTGTCGGGCCCGTGAATTGGTGACTCGAATTCGTTTAAAAATTGTCACGCTCGTGAAACTCCATTCGTGCAGTTTGTCCTTGTTTCAGTCGATCTTTAGTCGCTGAGTTCGTCGAATATCCCTCGTATTTATTATACTTCGTATCACCCGTTAACGAGACGAACCTCTTTTGTTATTCGTTTTTTCCTGGTTTTTAAACATTACTCAATTGTCGACGAGCGATAGCGCCGAATCGAAAAGCTGAATAACGATCGACTTTCTACATGAATGATCTACGTATGTTACAGTAAAGAAACGAACTCTGGAATACTTATAGGTTTAAATGGAAAACATTGAGAAAAAAAACAGGCTCATGTACGGATGCCAGATTGCATTTTAAAGAAGAATGTTGTTGTCAGCGAAAGCGACAGATGTCGATTTATTTGTAACGTTATTATCGGATAATTTATTTGTATAAAAATAAGAAACTGAAACAACTGAATTTGTAAATTTTGGTACTTCACTGACGGATAAAACGCAATCATGTTATTATAGCCGTGACTATTGATACTTCATCGTTCCCTGAAAAACATGATACGCTGTATGATCTTTAATATAATAATTTTTTGTTTATTCCTCGATATCTTGTAAGGGGGGGCGGGGCTCAATACTACGTTGACTGATGGTCTATACTAAATATAGTTAATTACCAGTCTACTCGTTATTCGCAATTGTGTTGAATTTTAATAACGAAAACCTCCAGTGCCGCGCCACGGTACAATCATTAAGGGGTAAGGCCACTGTAACGGCCCAAAAAAAAGGTTTTTTCACTCATTTTTTGCTCCCGAAATTGAAGGTATTTGAAAAAAAACTTTTAATGGTGTTATCGGGCATACATTAAACTTTATTATAAAATTTTTTTACAGTAAAAAAAAACAAAATGGCGGTTCCACAGCTATCTTCCCGGGACATGTTTTGCTTCCAGGGCTCCGCGGCACGCAGCACCACTGGTGCACTTTTGAATCTAGAACAACAAAAAAACCATTAATCTAGAGGGCTATAGCTAGAGAATGTCGATCGGATTTTAAAAAGTATCAATTTTTGTGGATTTTGCGTGCGTTTGAAAAAAAAAATTGATTTTTGACGAAAAAAACGGCAAGTTTTTTGTTAATAAAAAATCAATAAATAAAGTTCTTGAAAATTCCGATCGACATTCTCAAGATAATGTAAATGTTCACATCTGGTTAAAATTTCAAGTAAAAAAAAAATGAAAATTGTTCGAGTTATGCTGCGTGCCATTTTGAAAAACCATGTTTCGAGAAAAACGCGTTTAAAGTTTTGCGAATAGTTTTTTATTGGAAAAAATTAAAAAAAGAAGTTAAAAGGATTTAAACTATTTTTAAACTAGAGGGTTTAAACTATTTTTTAAGCCAATAAAAAAAAATCGATTTTTCAAAAAATTTACAGTGGCCTTACCCCTTAATGCTTTCTCGTACTCTCTTTCCTGTAAGTTTCGCCTGGCGTATGACGAAAGCCCTCAATGAAGAAGAAAAGAAAACGACGTCAGCTGTTTTCGATTGGTCAGATAATATTTCTTCTCCCGCGTGATATCGCGACAGGGAGACCGAATACTCTCGGTACATGTGTGCCAGACAAACGTTAATTTCCCATAAATCAATTTGTCGAACAAAAGTTGCGTTATCATTGCTATTATTGGTAAAACAACTACCATTGCAGGCAGATGATTTTCGATTATCCAAATTCATGAAAGAAAATTATTATTGTTATTAACGTTATATTAACATTACTTATATATCAGGGTAACATTATCTTCAAAAAGTTGCGTTATGTATTTCATTGGAATATGCGAAAACTTTCATTAAAATTTCAGACCCGGAACGTTGATGTTTTTCAGAAGAATATCCTGAGGGGTCATTTATCATGACAACTTATTAAGGTCGGCGCATAAATACCGAGGCTCGTTTAACTCCCAAAAGAAAAGATAAAATTCGTTTTCGTATTCTCCCAATGTCTCTTGGCTATACAACTTCCGTTCGATTGAGTCTTTTATATACCAATGACCTTGACAATTATTATGCGTTTGCTATATACGCCAAGAGACTCGTCTCAATGTTTTTTTTTTATCTAGTATATTCTTGACGACGATCGGCCAGATCGTCGCCGTTTGACCGAACCTCGTTCCGCACGCAGTTTTATTGGAGTAAAATTATCTCGATAACTCGTACGAATATTTTTCTTCTCACAAAATTATCTCCCTTTTTCGCGCCTTATCGCACACTCGAATACCGAGGCAGTAGTCTCTTATCGCGACGCAGACTCGACTCGACGATTTTTCCGACCCAGTGTCAAGACGCGTTGGTGCGGAATAAATGTTGAAATTGGAAGAAAAAAAAAAAAATTGTAAATTTCTTTACCGCGTAGTGGTCGCTATTTGTACGTACGTGTTTCGGAATTTCGATAGACGCGTCGTTTTTCCGATAATATTATAAATGGGATACGACGAGTCGTGGACTTTGAGTGATTGGCTAACGAGTCATGTGAGAACTCTGGTAACTCAAGCCTCTTCGTCCGTGCGAGTTTCGACGGAAAGCGTGAAAAAACGGTCGTGAAAAGTACATCGAGCGAGAAATACTTTGAAAAACTTCCCGCATCGTCCACGGACGTACTTTTCATTGCGTGCGTGTACGAGCTTTTTTTTTCTTTAATGGAATATAGAGATATGGGATATTAGGAAGCGCGAGGCAAATTTTTCCACTGGCTCGGATCGGAACATCAGCCTCGAGACTTTTGAAGTTTTGCGCAAAAAATGCCAGGAACCCTGGCGTATCCGATGTACGTGGGAGTCGAACATCCGCAACAGAGACCAAGGTCTCATACGTGGAGTGCTCAGCGCAGAAGATCATCTAGAGACATTATTCCTGCGAGACCGGGAAGACTGTCCCTAGCCGCGCCACCGGTAATCGTAACAAAATTATTGTTTGGAAGTTTCATCAATTTTCAGTACAATTTAAACCTGGAACGCATAATCGTTTTTTTTTCTCAACCGCTGTATTACACATGGAAATAGGGGCAGTTCTTTGGGAACATACACGACACGGCCAATTGGTAAAAAAACCTACAACCAAGTTTTAACTTTTAAACAAAGAGATAAACTATTAGCTAGCAACAAAGCAAAAGGTGTTTCATCCCCTTTTTCCAAAATATCAGGCTATCTCTCTTGCACGCGTGGCCTCTCGGTCTACATACACCTGCCTTTCAAGGGAAAAGGCATATTATGATGTCATTGATTTTAAACTTCTATTTGATATGCCGATTTGAAAAAACTCATAGCTACAAATTCATCGATATGCCGGGTCAAAGTTCTCTTTTGCAACTTAAATATCCTTTGCTAAATTCATGTCGGTGTCGCCGGTATGTAGTTTTTTTGTTTCCAATTGCAATTTGTGAATACAATGCCCGGCATTTCTTTCTCAGCTACTCTGGAATCATAGAAATGCAAAAAAGCTTTTTCCGCACTAACAAGAGTTGGGGATGTTCAAAGGCAACATGTATTAATCGCTGGATGGTTGAAATTTATTTTTGGCATCAAATATACGTAATACTTGTAGAATTAAGAATCATAGATTTTTAGCAAACTTCGAATAATTTTAATAAACCTGATTAGCCATTTTCACAAAAATGACAATTAAAGTTGTTGAGCGATACGGAAAAAATGACTTTCTGACAATTGGAATTGGAAAGAAAAAAATGCACAGCTCGTTCGAGTTCTTATATAAATCGCAAATAACAGCATGTGTGATCCCCGTGTGACATTCAGACTGTAAAACATGCATACGTTTGGTTTCTTAATCCTCCCGATCTGCAGTCCTATATACGCGAGTTTACACGTATAATTTTCTGTTCAACAAGCAACCTGCATCAAGCTATTTTTCGACCGAATGATGACGCTAATTTGTTAAAAATTTTCGAAACTCGAAAATTCTATGGTGTAACGAAAATGCACCCGTAAATATGTTCTTATAAACATACGCGAGTCTCGATAAAGCTTCGAGTACAGGTACTTTTGTCACGCGAGTACGATATTTTGCTTCGAATTTCAGAATCTCCGCCTTAGCATGAGAGACTTTTGGATAAGTTGAAACGATTGTTAAACATAAGCGTGAGATAATTTCGTCTGTGTACACGGAAAGCGGTGTGAGTTCGCCAATTTTGAATCGTCTTCCTAATCCCCTCGCAACAACCTCGCGTAATAAACGTAGATCGAGCGATTCAAAACTGCCGTGCTGGATTTAGCATAATTTATTGATTATTAAAAACTTGTTAGGATCGTCAACAACGGAAAAGTTTTGCCTCGACGATGTGCACACGCGATACAGTTGTGTCCGAAAGTAATGAATTTTTTAAATCTCTCTGCTCGATATGTCGTACTTCCGCAGTGTAAACTTCTTGCGATGTAGTCGCGTAAAAAATACGTGGAGAATTGACATTTGAGAAAGTAAAATATAACTATAAATTCGTGTTCCAGTCGCGTGTCGCTCGTCGAATCCAAGCGCGGAAAGCAACTAGGAGGGAAAGCTACGCGTGTAAACTTGCGCGTACAATGTAGCGTGCAAACGAAATTCATATTCGCCGAAGCGTAATTGCAATCGACATGGCAATCCCAATGCAAAGGAGCGTTATAACCATCAATAGATCGTAGTAGCACTTTTTGCAAGCGTTTCGTACACATTTTTTGCACACGTCTGTACACACTCGAGGCAAAAAACGTCTCCGTTCGACAGGATCACAGTTCTGAATCACCCTGTAAACGCATATAATCTTATACGCACGGTATCGAACCTTGATACATTTTTTCACCAACATCGCGCGGTGAATCCCAAGATCGGTTTTTACTTTCGCGTCGAAACGTCAGACGAGAGACGGCGAGTAAACAGAATAAACCTTGATTACGGCTAAAAAATAAATACGAGAACTGTCAAAACGCGCGATCACACGCAACGCGAAAAATAAGTGGATTTTGGCGTGCCAGCGACGACTTCAAACCGAATATAACTTTCGATGCTTTTGTTCTAGCGTACTTTTTTGTTTTTTTTTTTGTTGTGTTCGAGCCGCGGAAGGAAGCAGGTGGATTCGGCGAGTTTGTGTGGCCATCTTTAAAACTTTAAACACGCGAGTATGTCACATCCGTCCGTCTCGTGCGATCATCAGTGACAGAGAGCCGCGCGGTGCATAGAGGGGGTGCGGGCGGTGAGGGAAGCGAAGGGTATTCACGGAGAGTGGGAGCCAAGACAAACAAGTGTGTGTGCGTGTGTGTTTGTGTGTGCGCGCGCGCGTGTGTGTGCGTATGTGCGTGTGTGCGTGCGTGTTTTTTTTCCTCGCTCGCGCGTTCGATGGCACACGAGAAATTGTGATTCCTCGGGGCGATTATAACCGAACGTGTGGATATAACCGTCGGCGGGGACCCCGTAACGAAAAAACTATATAAAAGCCACGATACACAAAAGCGGCAACGTTAATGGCAGAGGAACATGTATACGGATACTATCCGACAACCGGTGTTGATGGAGAGGGTGTACGTAACTTTTCAATCCGTTTACTCGTTTCTTTTTCTCTCGATTCCTTTTTTTTTTTTGACACTTTGACAGGTTGGCCTTTTTCGCGTAACTATGCGATTCCCCGTCCTACTTGCTCTCCTGCTCGTTCCCCCCCGAAGTACAACGACGAGATCTTTCGTCACTCTCACTCGTTTCACTTTTTTTGCTGCGCCGTTTCATTTGTCGTCGCATTCTTTTTTCTTTCTATATTTCGCACCTTTTCAGCTCGTCCCCGTGACGATTACGAGCGATATACTTGTGTCGCTCGCCTTGTACATGTCAAACGTAGTTTTTGTTTTGCTTTCCTTAGGTCTTCCATCGTATCGCCTTTCACGATCAGCCTTGCGAGATTAACATTTTTGTGCGAAATTTACGCTTCCAGTCGTTTTTCTTGTGTTGTAACCAAAAACTTGAAACTATGAGTTTTCATAGTCCGTCGATTTCACAATTCCCCGTCGACCATTCGTTTGAAGAGGAATTAGCGGCGCGGTTTTGTCCTTGTGTTACTTCGGTCGAGTCCCTTGAAGTTCGGCTGTTCGAGAGTATTCGCCTCCAGCTCCGGTACACGCGTAGAGTTTTTTAAGCCCCCGGTTAGTGACGTTACCTTTTTCTGGGCAGCCTGGACGACGCGTATGTTTTTAACGGAAGGAAAGCGTGGTTCACGCGCTAAAGATATCCAGGCACGGAAATGTTAACGGTACGAGACATTTCCCATACGGTAGCAGGGCTCTAGAGCGTCGGGATTAATGGACATTGCTCGTCTACCACCGAAACTGCCCGCAGTGACTTTTTAAAGTGACTCTTTTGTTGACTCGTTTTTTTGCACAGTTCGTATTAAGTATGGAACTTGGTATGCCCGAAGAGAACGTATGCTGCTGGTGTCCAATTTATCTTGGACGGGCTTTCAGTACATTCTTTAAACTTACAGGCAGACGAGGCTACCAGCAGGCTGAGGCTAAAGGTAATAGCCGGTCATCAGTTAGCCAAAAAGGACATTTTTGGCGCGAGCGATCCCTACGTGCGCATCGATCTCAACACCATAAACGGCGATGTTACGGTCGACTCGGTACTTACAAAGACAAAGAAAAAGACTCTCAATCCCACCTGGGAAGAGGAATTCATTTTTAGAGTGAGTTTTGGAACCAGAGGATAAGCGCAATCGAAACAATCGTAGCTTTTGTCAGTTCGATGATTTTCTAAGTGTCAATGAGACCGTATGCGTGCAATGGTTGACAGGTGAAACCGGCGGAACACAAACTGGTGCTTCAGGTTTTTGATGAGAACAGACTGACGAGGGACGATTTTCTCGGCATGGTGGAATTTCCGCTCGTCAATTTGCCCAAAGAGCAGGAAGGCAGGACCATTCCAACGAAGCATTATATATTACGTGCTCGTAGGTCAGTCTACCAATGTGTTTCTGTGCTTCCTCTAGTGAATTATGGAAATCATGCCCTTCTTACGCGACGAATCTACCGCCAAGAATTTAACGAACTTTTGGATTATACGATAACTTTACCATGTTCGTTGTTTGCACAGCACCGGCAGCCAAAGGGCAAAAATAAAAGGTACATTGGAGATATATCTGGCGCTCATCGCGGACTCATTGGGGGAGCCGGGTGATCCCGACACAGCTCCCGATTCCGGGGGTTGGGAATTGCTTGACAGGCCAATCCCCACGTCCAACAATACTCCGGCAGAGCAGAGTAGCGATAATTCAGCGACCAACGGACCCCTGCCGCACGGTTGGGAAGAGAGACAGGATGCTAATGGACGAACGTATTACGTAAATCACATAGCGAGATTCACCCAATGGGCACGACCTACGCCGATGTGAGTTTTCAAAATGATAATGAGAATAGGGAGGTCGGGGCCAGAAGGGCTCACTTTCTAATTGCTTTACCGATGTTGAAACAGATATTTGAGAATTTAACCTCTGAAAAGGTAACGATGATAATGAAAAGAAAAAACAAAGGTATCTGATCTGTGAATGATTGCTATAAATGTTGGTAAATATTTAGGATTACTTTTGTGTATAGAATATGCAAGTATATCAGAGTGTTTTCAAACTCTTAGAGTCGTTTTTAACATAGTCTCATCCTGAATAGACACACAAGAATGGTGGTTTATGGTGGTTTATGAAAGATAAATAAACAAACTCCTTTGTTTCTTTTAATCTAAATTACTTTTTTTAAATACTAGGTGATGAAATAAAGCAAATACATGTATTTGCTTTATTTTCTTGCGCTTTTCCTACTTTCACAAATACACGTGACATTTTTAGAGAAATATGCCTCGAGCATTCGTTTTTTCATTTTTCTCTCCAAGATTATTTAGCTTTTTGCAAAGTACGGCAGTTTTTCAAAATGCCCGGTTACTCGAAAACTATCGGGCTTGAAATAAAAGATCTAGAGAAAAGTTCGATTGAAAACAAAAAATTAAATACGAGAGTTTAAAAAAAATATATATTTTGGGAATTTCATTTTTTTGACTGCGACCGAAAAACCGCTAGGAGTCTGTCCAAATTTTGCGCCGCTCGTTTAAGGGGTAAGGCCACTGTAACGGCCCAAAAAAAAAAAGGTTTTTTCACTAATTTTTTGCTCCCGAAATTGAAGGTATTTGAAAAAAAACTTTTAATGGTGTTATCGGGCATACATTAAACTTTATTATAACATTTTTTTACAGTAAAAAAAAACAAAATGGCGGTTCCACAGCTATCTTCCCGGGACATGTTTTGCTTCCAGGGCTCCGCGGCACGCAGCACCACTGGTGCACTTTTGAATCTAGAACAAAAAAAACCATTAATCTAGAGGGCTATAGCTAGAGAATGTCGATCGGATTTTAAAAAGTATCAATTTTTGTGGATTTGGCGTGCGTTTGAAAAAAAAATTTGATTTTTGACGAAAAAAACGGCAAGTTTTTTGTTAATAAAAAATCAATAAATAAAGTTCTTGAAAATTCCGATCGACATTCTCAAGATAATGTAAATGTTCACATCTGGTTAAAATTTCAAGTAAAAAAAATGAAAATTGTTCGAGTTATGCTGCGTGCCATTTTGAAAAACCATGTTTCGAGAAAAACGCGTTTAAAGTTTTGCGAATCTTAAACTAGTTTAAGTGCGAATCTTAAACTAGTTTAAAACGCGAATCTTAAACTAGTTTAAAACGCGTTTAAAGTTTTGCGAAGTTTAAACTATTTTTTAAGCCAATAAAAAAAAATCGATTTTTCAAAAAATTTACAGTGGCCTTACCCCTTAAGTCAAAATTGTCAAGATTAATCATTTAATTTCATTTTAATATAATTAATTTAATTTAATAATAATAACATTTATTTCATTCTTAGTAGATTATTAGTTCGTAGGAATCAATCTGCGTATTAAACTTCTCAAACGCGTTTACCAAAATCGCGGGAAAGGAGCCGTCGATCGGTCCATTTCATAAAAATTATCAGGCTCGTTTTCAAGACGAAATGTAGTCTCGTTCGTTTGAGACGCGTTCGTTTAATAGGACTTGACTCGGCACGATAAAAAGAAACATTCAGTTGAAAAAAAAACGTACTTTATTCCAACATTAATCATCCTCTTTCGTGCAAAAAGGAACTTGGCGCCGACCGGTGGTATCACAAACGAGCAACGAAATCTCGACACGGCAGCCACGGAATTTCAACGGAGATTTCATATAAGCGTCGACGATGCCGAGAGCAGAGGACAACACAGAAGCTCCGTTATAAATCAGGTGAGTCAGAAAAACAATGATTCGGGTGAAAATTAATACGCGACTTTCCTGTCCGTACGCATGCAAATTTGTATTAAAAATTCGTTCGATATCGAGATAGTTACAGACGGGAAAAAAAACACCGATTAATCGGCAGAAAATCGTTTAGGGAATTGTTCACAAAATCATCGGGGACAGGGGGGGAGTAGATTTTCTCAACAAATAATCATTTCATGTTGAAAATTTTGAATAGACAATTATCCAAAATATATCCAGATCTGTATACGTAAACGGGGAGCCTGTGCTTAGAATCAATCCAATAATGAAAAAAAGAACTTTTTTTCTAATCGGTAAATGCCTTTCAGAATGTGTCTCGTGTATATATATATATATATATATATATATATATATATATATATATATATATATATGCATATGTAATATATATATATATATATATATATTACATATGCACACATGCGCGTGTATGTGTTAAGTTCAGAGAAAGGGCATAGGAATTAACAATTGTATATAAAAAGGCATGCGGAATGTAGAAAAACAAAAAGATATGCATGTATGTGTAAGGATGGTGAAGGGCCGCGTGACGAAGACGAGAATTCAGAAGCCCGAGATTATGACGAGAGGGTTGAGCGTGCACGGGACAATTCGGACTACGAGAATACCGTCGACCAGCGCGGTTATCTGGGCGAATGTGATGATCAGGTATATTAACAAACAAACAAACAAAAATGCACAAAAATAATATAAAAACGAAACGCTGTTTTCTACGAGCTCGCACGTCACTGCTTCATTAACACTTACTTTCGAACTTTTGCGTGCCAATTGCCAGTTCGATAATTAAGATTACGACAAGGATGTACATACGTGCGTATGTACATTCGTCCAAGAGTTTTTGTCCAAGGTCGGCACGATAAAAATCGCCCGGTTCTTATGTTCCTTCTTGCTTGACCAAAGTACGGTCCACGAAACGTTTTCTCAACGGTCTTAATTTCGTTTACTCAACGGCATCGCGGTAATCGCGATTATAATAATAATTATTAACGGAGTTATACTTGGGTGAAAAGGGAAGAAATGGAGGCAAAGCGAAAGGAAAAAAAAAGCTTCTTCGTATGTTCGCAGAGCGACGATAACGTGGATAGTCCAGCCGGTTCTAGGCGTTCTTCAGAACAGGTAAATTACGTGATATCGTTGCTTCATTATGCCCAAGTATATTCGGAGTGTTGCGAGACAAGTCGCAGCCGATTTTACAGTGTAACGACGAGTTTCCTCGTGTCGCGCTATTTTGATAAAACTAACGCGCGGAATACTCAACTGTGACGTAAAATAATTATCATTGGCTTTATATTGTTATTATCGTGTACAACTGTCACCTTTGCTTGTTTAATCCTTGAGCAACGATCCGTCAATTTTTACTCTTTCAATTACAAGAAGAGCAGAATTGATATCGGAATCTGTATACATTGTTTTGTCTCGTAATTGCTCGGAATTGCCTTTACCGATGACCGTTTCCCAGATCACTTGCGATACTTGTCTTGTTTTTGTCCGTTCCCAAGACTGAAATTCCAAAGCCTACATATCCAATACCTAGCGGCGATGGATTGCCACCAGGCTGGAGCATGCAATTGGCACCGAACGGTAGAATGTTTTTTATTGATCATAACGAGCGAGCGACGACGTGGGTCGATCCGAGAACTGGTAGGGCGAGTCCTATGCCTAGTCACAACGTGCCTTCTACGACACCGAGAAGCGACTTGGATCAGCTTGGTCCATTGCCCGAAGGATGGGAAGAGAGGGTACACACGGACGGAAGAATCTTTTTCATTGATCACAGTATGACGATGTTGATATTCTTCAGAATCTTTTATCCATATTCATGGAGGACAAATGTTTTTTTTTTATTATATATCCAAGTAGGCTATTATCGGTATACATCCAGCATAGGGATGGGCGATGTTTTTCGATTAATTGAAAGTGTCGATGTTTTCGGTGAAATAATCGATTATATTTTGTCGATTTTTTTGACGATCGATTAATCGATTCTCGATTTTGATAAAGTAACATCGAAATACATATATGTAATGCCTTCACGCAGGACGTGACGCCTGGATTGGTATATAACAGCCAATCATAAATCATCTTGTCCTCGCATCTTTTTCAACACAAACCTAAAGTGAATTCTGATTGTTGGATTTGGCACACTGTACGCGATACCGGATGACTAATGCGCGAGATCCAATGAGAAATCCAAAAATTCTATACTGAAGCGGAACTTTCATTGGATATCGCTTATCGTCAATACAGTGACAGCGTCAATCGTCACCCGCGTAACATATTCACCACTGGGAAAGAATACAAGAGAGCTCAAAAACGCGTGAACCGTAATAAGTGCCGAAACTCCGATCTACATTTTGCGGAAATATCGGGATCAGGATTCGAATTGCGAACACGAAGTGACGCCCTAACCTGATCGCTGGTTCTCACATCCATTTTCGCTTTCATTTAATCAACACCTTCATGAACATTTATATTTTGAGTCAAAGAACCGAATTATAGAGAGAAAAAATGTTTTCGCGAAGTCGGATTTTACATACGATTCCAGAACACATGGGTCGTTTGCGTCCTCGACAGATTTTTACGGCTTGCCAGCTGGAGCTGAATTAACCGATTCTGGCGGACCCGGGGCAGTGAAATAACGCTACCCCAAACTTTCTTTACATAAGAATATGAACGCCACGGGTAAACACACCTTCACGGGATATCCCATTGATGAAATGCCGAGGATGCGAACGACCCACGGATCTCTTAAAATATTGAAAAAAGGTGTATGCCGAATTTCAGATCGAAATTAAATTTCCGCTTTTCGGAAGTTTATCCGATTGTATTTATGAAATTTATGTTTTAATGATGGCAATCTTTTTCCAAATATGGATTCCAGGTATAGATAGAACTGACTGGTAAATGATTAAAAGAATCGGGTTTGTACGACGAAGAGATTCAATAATAACCCCGTTCATGCTTCACCAATATTTGTTTATACTCGATTAATCGAATCGTCGATTGTTTAGAGGGAAAAATCGATTTTCCGTAACGATACTTCGAAAAAATATCGATTTCTTAATAATCGATTATATTTCGAACATCGCCCATCCCTAATCCAGCATGTATTCTTGTATACATTTTCAAATAGTTTCATATTTACGTACATTCAAAACCTCCTTTCCAATTGCAATTTCTTGTACAGAAAATGTATTTTTTCTCTGACATTTGTTATTTTTCTTATAGACACGAGAACGACACAATGGGAGGATCCACGTATGTCTAATCCGCAAATCGCCGGCCCGGTACGTTCGTTTCGCCTGCTATGAACGTTTATTGATGAATTGCGACGGCACCGCGTGTCTTATTGCCTCGACACTCGAATCGTAGCAGTTAATTGATTTTTCGTCTTCATTTGTTTTTTCCGGTTGCTTGCAGGCTGTACCTTACTCGAGGGATTACAAACTTAAATATGAGTATTTAAAGTCACAACTTAGAAAGCCGGTAAGTAGAACGTATGAGGAACGTTTCGTGCAAAAATCCTGTGAAACGTGAACGCAACTCAGATCGGGAATTTTATTTTGTCAATTTCAACAGAGTAGCGTACCAAATAAGTTCGAGATCAAAGTTGGAAGGAGCAACATCCTCGAGGATTCTTATCGTATTATAAGCTCGGTGAACAGAGTCGAGATATTGAAGACCAAGCTGTGGGTCGAGTTCGAGGGTGAGATTGGACTGGATTACGGTGGTTTGGCGAGAGAATGGTTCTTCCTATTGTCCAAGGAAATGTTTAATCCATACTACGGTCTTTTCGAATATTCAGCAATGTTCGTAAGCCAATTCCACGACGCACCTCGACGATAATTCGTCGTTAAAAATATTACGATGCGCTTGTATTTTCTTTCCGCAGGGACAATTACACCCTCCAGATAAATCCATTTTCCGGGGTATGCAACGAGGAACATCTTAATTACTTCAAGTTTATCGGGCGAATCGCGGGCATGGCTGTCTATCACGGAAAGCTCTTGGACGGTGAGTAAGAGAGACGCGGGGAGTTTTAGTCCCGCCAAGTTAAACAAGTCCCAGTTGAATTTCGTGGTTTCCCCGTCCCCGAATCACCAGCGAAATGGCAATATCTCGACTCGCCGCGCCCAAACGATTACGAAAGAAACAAAATTAAGCTCCGGGTCTTTGAAGATAAAATACGACTGGTTTTACAGCTTTCTTCATACGACCGTTCTACAAGATGATGCTCTCGAAAACGATCGATCTCAAGGACATGGAGAGCGTAGACTCGGAATACTACAACTCGTTGCTGTGGATCAAGGAGAACGATCCAAGCGAGCTGGAGCTTACCTTTTGCGTGGACGAGGAGAGTTTCGGTCACACGTCGCAGCGCGAATTGAAGCTGAACGGGGCAAATGTACCGCTAACGGACGACAACAAGGATGAGTACATAAGCCTCGTGATACAGTGGAGGTTCGTCTCCCGCGTGCAGGATCAGATGAACGCTTTTCTCGAGGGCTTCAACGCTCTCGTGCCTCTCACGCTCGTCAAGATATTCGACGAGAACGAGCTCGAGTTACTCATGTGCGGTATACAGCACATAGACGTCAAGGATTGGAAGAAGAATACGCTCTACAAGGGCGATTATCACGCCAATCACATAACCGTGCAGTGGTTCTGGAGGGTCGTATTGTCATTTAGCAACGAGATGCGTGCCAGACTCCTGCAGTTTGTCACCGGCACCTCGAGAGTGCCTATGAACGGCTTCAAGGAATTGTACGGCAGCAACGGGCCACAATTGTTCACCATCGAGAAGTGGGGCACACCGGAAAATTATCCGCGAGCTCACACGTGGTTAGTGACGTTTCGAGATACGTGTTCTTTTTTTTCTTTTGTGCACGCTTCAATTTCCCGCTGGGCGAATCCTCTACTACTTACATTCTTCGTTCAAACTTCACAAGATACGAGGAAGAATTTTTTTTAAGATTCATCCATTTTTTTTTTTTTTCGAATTATCCAATCAATGTTTTGCCTAAGATTCTTACAAATTTTGCATCATGGCGAAATGTCGCGATACTTTGAAGAATCGTTTTAAAACGCTATTGATCGTACCGTCGGGTGGAGGTGACCTTGCCACGCGGAACAGTTCGATCGTGTATACGCTATTTACTTTTTTCATTTTCACTTTCAGCTTCAACCGGATAGACTTACCACCGTACGAGAGTTATCAGCAGCTCAGGGACAAGTTGATAAAAGCGATCGAGGGTTCTCAGGGTTTCGCGGGGGTTGACTAGCGCGAAGTACCATTTTTCACGATACCTGTAATATAAAAAAAAAACATGTGTATACATGACACATATACATGCATACATACATATATACATACGTACATATGTGTATGTACGGGGTTTTTCACTTGGAGCGTCATACGTTGCTATCTCAGGAAGTGAGCATAACGATTTGAAAAATCTTTCGAATAAAGGGTGATTGGTATGGGGGTAGGCGGGATGGCGAATGATCGAATGTTTAACTTTGAGTCTAACGATCAAGGTCACACGAAGGACAATTACAATTTTTTGGATGCGAACCCGCGTGTCTGTTATCGTGTATTTGTATAGCTTGCTTCAAGAGCTTTTCAAAACACTATGGAAAATGTATTTTTCGTCGAGTACTTTGAGAGACTAAACTCCGAGACTTAAAAGTTACGGTACTGCCGGCATTGGCGTTATTCGAAGTGAATCACGTCGAAATTAATGGCGGTGATATTGTAACTGAAGTCTCATAGCTTAAAAAGTAATGGGAGAAACAACACGTAGTCATATTGTGAAAAGCTTTCGAGTCAAGGTAAGAGAATATACAATAAAAATGTGGGTTCTATTAAAGAACGTTAAGTTGTCTTTCGCATAATCTTGGCAGTTACAGGCAAGGTCTAATTCGGAGCCTTATAATATCCCCCACCTTGTCTGAGAACCAACAACTTTCATTCGTACATTGATCTGTACGATGCCTGCTCCCTGAAATGGCAGCTTGTGACACTTCGAACGGGACATCCTGTACATACATCTACAACCGAAGTACGAAAAATTCTGTGTAAAATGAATCTTTGCCTCAGCCCTCTCTCATAAACTTTTCTCTTATTTCTGTATATTTGCCAGCTTCAAGTATCATCCTATAGACAATTATACATTTTCTTTCCATTAATTTTCGAGTTGACGGAACTTTTTCAACCCGTATCTTCGATTCAACGAGACGCACGGAAATAAGCGCCGAAACGAAAACGTAGTTTATCTGTTATTTTTAAACCCCGTTTCACTTCACGTCTGCAGAATGAACCGCAAGGAAAATGCAAATGATCGGCAATCGCAATTTAAACTCGTGGGTGTCAGCGGCGTAAGAGAAAGGCGTTTTTTCAAAATCCCACTGATCTCGACGTATATCACCTAAGATTTATCTGCGTTCCCATAATTTACAATCCCAAAGCCGTATACATAGATTTAAAAAAAACCTACGCAATTGCACGAAAGAAACATGTGGTTTCGGAAAGTTTTTGAAAGAATTTGCTACCATTGCGTATAATCTCAAGCTTGCAAATAATATGAAATATCCGGAACGTATGAGAGAGGAAAAATCGTCGATCCCACGGGCAATGGTTCATACACACACCACGTATGCGTGTATATATGTAAGAAAGAGGAAAAAAAAACATCTTACGATCTGTATCGGGCAGAGGATATTACTTCGAAATCTTCAACACATTTTATCCCCTTCGATTATCTTTTTTTCTCTCTTTTTTCTTGCTAATTGTATTATTCGATTATATATTGCTTTAAAATTTCGTTCGCTTGTACAGGGAGAGAGAGGGAGAGAGAGAGAGAGAGAGAGAGAGAGAGAGAGAGAGAGAGAGAGAGAGAGAGAGAGAGAGAGAGAGAGAGAGAGTGAGACAGGAGTCGAGGAATCGCTGGATTCTTTCGACGGTAAGATGAAGCATTGTTCAAACAGCCGATGCTGATTGTTGCGAGTAAAATTGTAAATAACTTTGTTATAAAGAAATTAAAGAAATAAGAAACAAACGAATGCATAGTCAAGTGCAATAACTGCTAATTAATGTGTGTATTTGTGTACATATGCACACACAGACACACGCACACACTAACACACACACACACACACACACACACACACACACACACACACACACACACACAAACACACACACACACACACACACACACGCACACACACTAACACACTAACACACACTACACACACACGCACACACACTAACACACACTAACACACACACACACACACACACACACACACACACTAACACACACTAACACACACACACACACACACACACACACACTACACACGCACACACACACACACGCACGCACGCACGCACGCACACACACACACACTAACACACACACACACACACACTAACACACGCACACACACACACACACACACACACACACACACACACACACACACACACACACACACACACACACACTAACACACACATACACGCACGCGCGCGCGCACGCACACACACACACACACACACACACACACACACACACACACTAACACACACGCACACGCGCGCGCGCGCGCGCACACACACACACACGCACACGGATGTGGCAGCAAAAGCAAAACGACGAATATGGTTTTAAACCACTTTCATGGATTACCGAAAAAAAAAAAAATACTTTAACCCCTATCTCTTTAATCTTAACCCTCGTATCTCGGATTATTATCACCCCCTATCGGTATCGCGATCTACGATAATGACGCTGCTATTGATATTCTTCGACATTTTTTCCGGTCTCTCCGAAGTCCATGAAATTTGCGTGAAAATCAACGGAAATAGAATTTGATGTGTTTGCGAACATTATGTCTCGCAGCGTACGCGGATGTGAATACATTGACGAGTTTGCGAGCGTAGGTAATCAATGAAGATGTAAAAAAGGAAATTATTTTATATGGCAGATTTCAAACACAGTGAGGATAATTACGAGAGAGAAAAGTGAAAATGTGTCACGAGGTCCGATTGAGACGAGCGTTTGATTTTGTTTTTCTCTTTACGGTACTAATTGTTCAGTAATTGAATGTTTTTTTGAAAATTTATCCACGTTATGAAATCGGTGTCTCTTGGTCAATAATAAAACAGAAACGAGGAGGAATAAAAAAGTATACGGAACTTGTCCCGTCCGAAGTGGTTGGTTAACGTCGATATTTTGAATTTCTTCCGACGGAGCGCGTTCCGTATTTGGACCTATTGTTTTCACGGCGGCGCTGTAACCAGGAATGGGCAAACGAAAATTCCCTGTCTGTACGTACTATGTAAAAAGGTGTAAATTTGAGTGACGAGCTCTCGGGTTTGCGACGCGAGGGAACACGAATAGATTGCTCGATATAGGCGAGAGATTCATGTCGGACGTGGGAGTATTTTCCACCCAAATTTTCATTTTATTTTCCATGCCCTATTTCATTCTTTCCATTTTTCTATTTCAATGTCGCTCCTTGTAATGCCGAAAGTTTTCCTCGTGTAAACTTAAGCACATACGCGAGAGTATTTATTAACGGTATATATATATATCGAGGCATATTCAGTTTGTTTTTTAATCCGAAGTGCAAGTTTAGCAATCCGAATTTGGCTGACGGGCACTTTCAGCCGACCGATGCGATTTTATTTTATGAAAAAAATGGGTGGCCACTATGGCGCGAAAGCCCCGCCGTTGCTTTCGATGAGGTGGCTGTAGTTAGTTGGAGACAGGAAAGAAAAAAAGAAAAACTGACTTCGCGTGCGACTTATTGGCCCGCGACTGCGTGATGATGGTCTGAAGTCGACAAAGTCACGGATACATTCCATCCGGCTTTTATATATATAATAATAGTTGCATATACGGTCAGAAGAAATAATGTCGTTGGCCATTGCGTCTTCTTGTATAGTATGTTTTTTTGTCGTGTTAAGAGTTTTCTTGTGCGATAAGTTCACGAATTTGCGATGATCGATTCAGATTCCCGCACGCGTCGATATACAACAAAAACGAGAAGAACGTATGTGATTTGCGTTTGTGAGCGTGGCAAGAACCGGAGAAGCCTGTATTTTGCAGAAATCGCGTACATTTAAATCGTCATCGGATTAAAAAAACAATTCGCTGTAAAAAAATATTGTGAACGGAATGCATGAGAAACAACGTTTTGTTTTAACGACACCTTGTGGCCTGCAAAGAAACAAAAAAACGATTACTTTCTAACATTAGGTTTATTCGTTCGAGGTATAACATATGAGACTTTATACATAGATCGTAGTAACACATGATAAGCTTACCTGCTTTTTATCGCTGATATTGAAAAACGAAACACATTAGATAGGAGCAAATAATTGATTCGTATTATTGCGAGAGAGAAAGAGGGAGAGAGAGAGAGAGAGAGAGTGAGGGGGGAAGAAAGAATGGAACATTGAGAACGACCATTATATATTGTAAGCGATGTTTTTGTGGTCCCAACGGTACTGATTACAGTGATGAGTGGGTATCATTCGTTGTTTTGAAAAAAAGTATTCTTTGTTATTTAAAAAAAAAAATTTATCTAACGATAAAGACACCGGTGATCGAGCCACCTTTTTTCCGCAACACAAATAGGGTATTTGCTGCTCAAAATGAAAAGTCCTTTCTGAATTTTCTTTTCATCCTATCAACAGAAAAAAGAAATAAAAAAAAACCCTAGAGCCATGGAGTGTTTCGACTGGTCTTGGGTTGCAATTGTATAAAATAAAAGGATGAACCAAACAAGGAATAGCTTTTTTCAGAATAAGCGGAATCACCCATCGTCGCTTGACTCACGCGCGAGCGGTTCAATTATAATTTTTTTTTTTTTTTTCACAGAGAACAAACAATATTGTGGCGATTTATGAACTATTGAGTATTATATTTGGTAAAGTGAAAAGAAAAACATATGTTCCCCTGCTACAAGCCAGATTTCCGTTCCACTCACATTGATGTAAATATTATCTTACAATGAGAATAAACAACAATAAATTGAGGAGACGAAGAGAAGAGAAAATGTATACGTAATTGATATTTAAAATACCATTGATAATATAAATGGGATCCGGTGTGTCCTCAGATTGCATTTATAAGTCCATAGTCCAAAGAGAAAATACGTAAGTTGCATTTATTTTATGTATGGAATAGTGTGAAAAACTTTTAATGTTATGAAAAATTTTCAAATCCTCGTAGTACATTATGACAATTTAGTCATCAGTGTCATGTACTTCCTACGTTATCCCATCATAAGCATCTCTCTATGTAAAAAAGGGTTTTTTTTTTCAATGATAAATTTGATAGAAACAGCGTAGATTTCTAGACGATCGATTTAAAATTTGAATCGGTAAACAAAGTTTACCGACAAATTGAAAATGGTAACATTTCGTCAATTGTCCCGAAACTCAAACGCTTGGTCAAAACGTAAAATTGCACAAAGTCACAACAGATCGTGTAAAAAGAATATGTAGGGTTAGAATTTCGTCTCTCGTCGGTAGTTTCCATCGATGTTTACCCAACCTCAAAATCCCCTTCTCCAAATCGATACAAATGCAAAACGTTTCCAGTGTAAATCGTGTTTCCCTACTGCGGCAAAAAATTCCATGCAAATGAATTCTAACGCGAGCATTTCGACGATTCGAATATCCGCGCGTCCGGCGGTCCGCAGCGCCCTCGGGCGTAATTCGGCGTCTCGCTGTCAGGTGGCGAGGAAGCTTCGTCTCATCCGCAGAATCAAAAGACAGCTGGTGGGAAGTGTTGTAACATCCCACACATCGATTCGGGAAGGCCCCCCCAGCGTGTCCGAAAAGTCGTGTAGGTTTAATCCGTAAAATAGAAGAAAAAAAAAAGAAAGGAAACTAAAGGGATTTTTTTCGTCTCGTTTCGTGATTTGTGAAACGCGAAGTAAACGCGCGGGGTAATAAAGGCCGGAACGCAATCGCGGCTTGCTCTGCCGATCGAAACAACGAGCAGAGGGGGAGACGTCGGGAGGAAAAGGCAAAAGATAAAGCCGCGACGCTTGTGAAAAAGGAAGACCGTGGCTTGCGCTGTTTTCCGCGATATTTGAGTGTTTTAAATGTGAAACAAAGTGATTTTTTGGGCTTCTGTCCCGTAATAAATATATCATGGTGAAGTAAATGTATCCATAGGACGAGAGAAGAGAGCTACACGGGTTATGCGGTGGTTGCCAAATAAAGCATCAGCAGGCGTTCAACCCTCGTTTCACGATTCTCACGGCGGAGGGAAGTCCTGCATGTTTCTGGCGTGGAAGCAACTGCATTGCGGTCAGTGTTCTCTAAATTCAATTTTTTTTTTCCGTTACATTGTTCAATCGCTCCTTCGCTTTATTCTCGAATACACTATTGGAAAAACTACGCTTTCGCCTTTTATCTCCTTTTTTCGCTGCTAGTGGGGGATTTAGAAGAAAACAAATTCACCCTACCTAATGCAAGAGGCAACACTGGCCTAACCCCTGTCGTTGCGTATTTATAAGAATCGGGCCTCTACAATCGAGGCTATTTATGAATTTCACATACTTTGTTTTGTCGCACGGTCTTGTTCTCCCCCGAATTCGTCCACTCGCTCGCCTTATCGCGTTTCTATGGGGTCTGGGAATTACGTCACGAAGCGACGCATAATTTTGAATAAAACGTCGCAAAATGTTCGCTTCATTCGATTCTCAAGTACTTATCGTAGTAGCGTTGTTTTGGGGACTCTCGCTCTTCGTTCATGCGCTCATTGACTTTCTTATTTGTGGCGGTTTTCCGGACGAAATGACTCGACTGATCAAATTTGGGATGATGGTTTCGTCGGTATTGTCCCCTTTATCATTGCAGTCGAGCGATAAAAGCGAAGAAAATTCGACGTAAGGGCTCGCTCTCGTTCGTCGATTATTTGCGCTCGGCTCGATTTTTACCGTCGCCCTTGTTCACCTGGATGTGCGATCGAGAGGGCTCGTGTAGATAAAAAAAAACGTCCTATTACACACACAGGCGCGCGTGTGCGCGCGCACACAGACATTCACGAAACTACATAGAGATTTCTCTCGAGACTGGAGAAGAGAGCTCTTGCAGCCCCTATATTGGAATTGCTTACTGTTCATTTTTCTCCGAGCTTGTGTCTCGTGCAATGAAAACTGGTGCAGTGCCGTTTGACCTCGAACACGCGCGCATACCCACGCATATATATATATATATACACGCTCGAGGATAATAAATAACGTCTATTTTTTGTCATTCTAGCCCGTATATTCGTTGATTATTTATTCTGTTATGCTGAGTGGGGGATGGAACAGAACGAAAAGAGGATACACATTCCGTGGTAACGTTTTCCGATCGATAAGACCTCTCTCTCTCTCTGTCTGTCCCCTCCCCTCTCCCACGCTTTCTCCCTTCCTCGTTCACCTCGACGATTGATACGATTTTCCTAACTTTTCCGAGGAGCTGTTTCATGAGAAAACGAGGCTGGAAATGGAAAGTAGTTGATTCGGATATTATAATGCACGTACCGAATAAATGCTCGTATCTACGTTTGGAAACGTACACACATTTCCTAATATTAGGAAAGCGATGTCCTTTGACTAGAGAATATGAATACTGTGGGATTAAATTCCGGCTTTGGGATATAAGAACGGAAAGGAAAAATGGAAAATGGTTGGTTCTTGATGGTCAACTGGGGGGTTGGCTAGCTTGTGTATGTACGATCGCCCCTCTCATAATTCAGGCGACCTGACTTATGCTTCGCGCTCTCTCTCTCAGCCAATTCATCAATATAAACCCTGTATGCGTATATATATACGCGCATCTGTGTGTGTAATTTAGTACTCGTTGGTCACGTATCACGAAGATAAATGTCGCCGGCTCGTGGGATCCGAATGAGGTCGCTTTTTAGTTCTACCAATTACAAAGATCCACCACTCGGCTTTATTGAAAATTTTCAATCTTGCGTTAACTTCTCTCGTCGAAGCGACACTTGTTACTATTTCCGTCGATGTCTGACGTGTATGGATTCAATTAGAACAATGCAGATGATTATGTCCAGCGTCGTGGGCTTCCTGATTATGTAATTTGGATGGAAATCCATTGTGGATGCTTCAAAACTGCGAAAAATGCGAGAATACGTATGTGTGTGCGGATTTTTTTAAACTTGCAAAAACTTCTCTATCGGAGACACCTTGCGTGAATTATTGCATACAGCGAGCAAAAAAGTATTTGTACGCGTCGTCTTCTTCAAATTATCCTACGAAATAAATTAAATGCTTTATTAAGTTTCTGTGTTCGATAGCTTATCCTAAATACGCATATTTGTTTTCAAAAATCTTGGGAAAACACGAACAAAAAAATTAAGCCAAATTAACAAAAGTTTCGTGTGAGATGCGTTAATACTTTTTTACCCACTGTAGATGAGGGATTCTCCGTCAATTCAGCCACTTTTTTTCGACCATCTCAGATCTGCCGCATAATTGGTTATATCAAAGTACTACTAAAAGGCATTCTATGTGCATTTTTTCAGATTTTTTAATTCATCATTTTATAAAATGCCGTTTTTTTTTTCAAATAAATATATCTTGGGAACTAGAAGTAACTGAAATAAAAGTTGTACTTTTCTGTTAGCTTTCGAGCTCACGACTTGAAATAATTTTTACGTTCCGGTAACGTTGATTTTTTACCAAAAAAAGGAGAAATTATTTTTTAAATTAAAAAACGGCCATTTTTTTGGCTGAAAAAATTACACAGTCTTCCAGTATGTCTGACGATATCGCAAAAAAATCGCCAGAGTGACACGGATCGAGGTTGCAGGGTAAAAAAAAATGAAAGCACGCAAATTAATTTTTATACCGGAAACTCGCTCCGTTTTTAACATATCTCGGAAACTTGAAGTTGCCGAAGAAAAATGTCTGCACATAAAAGTTGTAGTTTTGTGTTAGTTTTCGAGCGGACGACTTGAAATAATTTTTTCTATCTGAAAAAAATTCACTTAGAATGCCTTTTAGTAGTACTTTGATATAACCAATTATGGGGCAGATCTGAGACGGTCGAAAAAAAGGGCAATCGACGGAGAAACCCTCGTATGATGGCTTGGAATGTACGTCGGATATAATTTCGCTATCAAGGAAGTGTAAAACTTCATAAAAATACGATGCTGAAGTTTGCATCGTTGGACTGCAACGAATTTAACTTCTTTTGGCAGATTTCGCCTACGAGAGCCCTTCAATCATTTATAAGAAATTTATTTAGCGATCTACATTATAAATCATTAAAAAAGATCGTCTATAATAATAAAAATATGGAAAATAAAGTGTAAAACGGAACTTTCGTTGCGTTCCAACGATGCAAACTTCAACATCATATAAAAATGTCTTTTTCTAACAGAAATTTCGCAATTTCTGAAAAATTTGGGAAAATCGGTGAATGAGTTCGATGTCAAAGAAGTTGACTTTTCAATGAAACACCATACGATCTACCTTTGTCGAAGCTGAAGATACTTGAATAATTTCTTCGTACGTAAGTAGAGCATGGGAGAAATGTATGAATAACGTGAAATTGAAAACGGAGGATAATGGTGAAATAATTTGGTCTAAGTAAATATTCAATTTTATTGTACAAAATAAAATTGTACAAGTTGGAAACGTAGACGACGTTTCCTCGTTGATTCACGCCGTTCCCGCAGCTGAACATATCGGACATTTTTTTTTGTTAACAAAGCTTCATGGAAATTCAGACTTTCTCCGAGGAATCTGTGTGCAAAAACGCGAAACAGCTCACATCGTAATCTCCCGAAGGAAAAATAGATAAATGCATCAGCAATGTGCGAGCTTCAATTTTTTTTATAATTTTTTTTCAGCGCTATGTAACGTGTATAATTAATGTGTGCGGATCTTGGAAAAGTTGTATTTTAAATTCTTTCAATAGACGCTAATAACTGAATCCAAAACACCTTCATAGAATAACATTAAAAGGCGAGAAATATTGTCCTAATTGGATTATAATGTAATTTCGAGAGTCGGTTACTGTGTGTAATTAAATCTGTTTCTGTTACACCAAATAGATGAAGATAAAAGGAAGTTGCGCGCACAATTGTAGGGTGGCAGGAAGATGAGGAGGGAGAGAGAGAGAGAGAGAGAAGGGAATGCTCTCACCGTAGGGCCAAAAACATTTTCGTTCTTAACAAACAGCACGTCTCTAACCGGGTGCGAGAGTAGCGTGACAATTTCCGCCGGAGGCAAGAATTTATATTTCATCCCATCTTCGTTCCTGAAATATACTCACTATCTCTATCTTTCTCTCTCTCCATAAACATATCTCCCCCCCTCTCTCCTTCTTTTACCTCCACTTCCGCTTTGCATCGACGGGGGGTAAGATTTGTTTACGGCGCGTGGGCGAGCAAAAAACGGCCGCCGTGCACGCACAAAAAAATAATTGACGAGAGGAAATTCGGGCGAAAATGAAATATCTTCATTGAATTTTTTTCGTTCGCGTCAATTTCCCAATTTAAAGGCGGGGTAAAGTTAATTCGGCGAAAAAAAGGCATGTTTTTAAGATTTTTCTTTTGGCGTAACGAATAGTGTTCGTTTATTGAAAAATTTACATATAATAAAGTAACATTTGAACAACATTCTCCTAAATTTGCATTGCAAAATATTCAAAATTGAGCGAGTGAAAATTAAACCCCGGAGGCGCCTCGAAAAAAAAGTTGGTTTGCGGTGTGCACCATAACTCGCAACAGAATCATTTGAAACAAAAAAAATCAAAACACATTTGTTAAAGGAGATGTTTCTCGAGGTAATGACGGGAGGATTTTTTTTTTCGATTTTTTTATTTTTCGTAGCACTTGGGAGCCAAAAACCCGAGTTTCGCTAAAAAAAATCGGCTAATTTGTTGTTGAAAAATTAGTAATTATTAAAAAAAAAAAAAAAAAAAAGCTCTCGACAATACCTGGTGAATTATGTGAAGAAGTACTGTGCAAAATTTCGAAGCGATTGGTCCAGTAGATTTTGAGTGATCGTGCACACGGACTTCAAATATGACAAGTCTCAGAAAAACGGTTTGAAAAACGCAGAAGAGTTTGGTCGCTTGGCGCTCATTGCACATAAGTTTGAGAACACTTCTCGATTGCATAAAAATTTTAACACAATATTCCTGATATATTATGCATTCGTTTAAAAAATTTAAAAAAAATAAAAATAAATGTTAATACTTTACCCCGCCCTTAATGGAAAAATTTGAAGGCACGCGGGGTCACGTGACTATACACGGTAAATCGTAATAACACGGAGTGAAATGAAATACGAGCGGGAAGTATACGAGTTTTAGCAAAAAATATACTATAATATATCAGTGCATGTATTACCCATGCTAATGGGTTGTAACAAAGGCAACGAAAATAATGCTCCGTTATACGAGCGGAACTCCGTACACGAATTCATATATTTCTCACGTGATAAATAAATAAAATATAAACGGCAAACACAACGAAACTATCAACTCTACATTATACACCAAAGAAATTGTGACAATGAGGTTCTTAAAGAAGAAAATTAGCGAGAATTTTGCAAGTAGCGATAATCCCTTTCGTGGCTACATCAACAAGGCAAACTTTCTATTTTCGTAAGACCTCCCAACTGAATAGTGAAAAATTGCAGCGAATATAAATTGAAAACAAGAGGGTTTGAGAACGAAAGTTTAAAATGGTGTGCCTTAAGGGGGGATTGTCTTTTTTTTTTCGCAAAATTTGCCGCTTTTTGGGAATTTTTTTGTGAAGAAAGTATACAACGGACAACTTGTGAAACTTGGCATATAGTTTTATTGATCTGTTTACTACATACAAAAAAATTTTTAAACAATTTCATCAAAAAATCCGCCTCCCACCCCCCTCGACGCGCGATGGTCCTTTTTTGATGGTGTGCACGATTACAGCCTTCACGTTCATCCTGCAACAAAAACCCAAAAAGCATTTTACTTTAGACACATATAGCGATCGTTCGATGAAGGGAAAAAAAAATTGACGATTCGGTGACGTTTTGAACTTGAAGTATCGATTTTTCGAAAAAAATTGATCGATTTTTTGTTATAAATAAAAAACTATTAAACGTATTGCTTTTTTGCTTCATCAAACGATAAAAGGATGTCAGCTGAGCATTCTGTCCAAATTTGAAGGCAATCGGTTGAATAGTTTTTGAGAAATCGTGCACACCATCAAAAAAGGACCATCGCGCGTCGAGGGGGGTGGGAGGCGGATTTTTTGATGAAACTGTTTAAAAATTTTTTTGTATGTAGTAAACATATCAATAAAACTATATGCCAAGTTTCACAAGTTTTCCGTTGTATACTTTCTTCACAAAAAAATTCCCAAAAAGCGGTAAATTTTGCGAAAAAAAAAGACAATCCCCCCTTAATTTCGTTGTTTAATAACCTACGACTATTTTTTCTCCGCCCTGTTAGCCACACGGAGGTACGAGAACATGGGAGAGAAAATAAAATTTAACGAAATAAATATAAACGATAAATAAAAGCAGCATGAGGGCCTTCGATTTACGTAATTGATGCGTCTGCCCCTTCCTTTTCTCGCTGTTATTTTCAGCGTGTCTTTTTTCTTCTTCTTCGCTTCTTCGCAATGGTGTAAATTAATTGCGACGAGAATTACACGCTAAATTCGTTGAAGTTCGCGTGAGCAATTTTTTCTCCCAACTCACAGAGTTCCTTCCTTTCTCTCTCTCTCTCTCTCGCTCTTCCGGTGTTTCTCTTTCGGTTGCCTCCGCGAGAGGTCTGCTCGCAACACTGAATTATTATTCCGGCGAGTCCACTTCGTCCCGGCGCTTTTTGCATTTGCATTCAACGCATCTTTCCTACAAGCACCGATGGGGGCAAAAAGAAAGGGGTGTAAAAGAAATATTGCAAAAAAAAAACGTAACGGGATACTGCGCTGTCATCGATCGAGACGAAGCAAAAAAAAAAAACACTTCCATCTACGAAAGAGACACGAAGAAAAAGACCGTAGAAACAATACTTTTACGTACCCATTGTTCAAAAGTCGTTTTCGAACATCGTACGGTTGAGGATTTTTCATGGAAGGTTCGTTTTATTTGAAAATGAGCAGAGTTGCGTTGACGCGTAAGCACAGGAGGGGAAGGACCCTTCGATGTTTTTTTTCTTTTTTGTTGTTGTTGTTGTTTTTTTTTTTTTTTTTTTCAATTTATTCGGAAGGATATTGTTCGTAATGTGCGTGGGTGTTTATCGGTAGAACGTCTAACTGGATAAAGAAAAATCATAGTGCCAAGAGAACGATGAATAGGGACGGTCTACCCTGCATGTATACGAGGGTTTCGAAGTGAAAATTCAGTTCATTGCCTACGGTGGCTTCTGCCGACTCGCAGACCGCAATGCGGATTTCTCTGTACGCACGCACACTCGTAGGGATTCCTCTCCCTCTTCCTGTTTCTGTTTCTTCATCTGCCTCCTCTGTCTCTCCCCCCTTCCTCTTCCCCCTCTTTGTCCTCCCTATCTTCGTCGTGTTATATGCGACGTGTGTATTTTATCTTTTTTCTCTCGTTCGTTCGTGGAATGTTCGTCTATAATAGTAGTGAAGTCCGGATGGTCTTGATGATCTTGGGAGTTCTGACAGACGATAATAAGGGTTAGCGAGAAGATTGGCGCTTCTCAAGGGACGAGAAATATACGCGTACGGCAGATAACGAGGATATAGAACGTTCCAGGTTGAGCAAGATAATTTCGACACGTTTTCCATATTTTTTTTGTTTTCTTTCGAAAATGTTAGCCTACCACTTGTGATCCTTTTTTGTTATCGACGTGCTACGATATGTTAGCGGAAAAACGAAATGCGACCGTGCCGAGACAGTTTATTTGGCGTGGAATGGGCTCGGCGTGTGCACGAACGAACTTATACACGCATACGTGCGCACGCTCGTATACGTGTATAACGATAGTCCCGTCGCGGTTCCGACTTCTCGCTCGTCGTTGCATGCCAAGGAGCAACCAGAAAATATAGGGATTTGATTGGTACCGAGGGAATTTCAATCGGAAACGACGCCTCCGTACCCAGGCAACGAAAACGACGTAGGAACTCCGTCTGTCTATATCTTGCTTCATCCTTTTCTCTCTCTCTCTCTCTCTCTCTCTCTCTCTCTCTCTCTCTCTCTCTCTCTCTCTCTCTCTCTCTCTCTCTCTCTCTCTCTCTCCTCTCCGTTGCATGATTCTCGCTCGTGCTTTTAACCCCTTTGCCTCGCGTAAATAACATTTCCCCTTCCCCGTGGCTCTCGTCCCGCGTCTCGAAAATACCAAGAAAGCGTACATTATTAGATGTTCGAAGGATATTACTACTTTAAGGGAGTTTTTCACACTCGCTTGATCGCGAACATTGGCCACGCTGCGTCGTTCGAGAAGAATTCAACTTGCGTGATGTGTTCAGTCGATCGTCCATGTATTTGGTGTTTTTTTTTTGTGAAAAAAAATTCCCTCTTGCGTATAGACAAAGATTTTACTAATAAATCATTCAATAAAAAAATACATGTAAATACCATGAATTGAAAGTTATATTTTTTAAATTATTTTTTTATTACTATTGTTCTCTCGTATACACTGTACTACTTTTATCTTATGTGAGGAGCTAAAGGTCAAAATAGGCTGAAAAATTTCGACTCGGGTGAGTTCAGGCACTTACGAACCTTTTATCATTCACTTGAAACTTCTCTGTTTCCATTGCTCGAGAATGTCGACCACAATCATGTTTCCCATTTGCATTAGGCACTGGGTAATTATGAGATAACTGAGTCAGTGCAAGTACTTATGTCTCGCTGAGGTGCAGTTGTATTACCATCGGAAACTAGGTAGTCCTGTGGAGAAATTAGAGTCGGAAAAAAGTTATTCATTGGAAAACCCTTATCTTTGATTATCCGAACCCATCCGGACCGAGCATATTTCGAATTATCGAAGGTTCCAATAATAAAAATGTATAAGAGTGGTTGGGTACATTATGCATATGGAAAAAATGAGTTTTTTGGACAGCAATTTTACGTGTTGCTTATGTATTTCTAATATATCTTTAAAGGAGAACAGAGAATCTATAGTTTCAACATAAACATTCAACGTCTTTTTCAAACAGTGCTCTGCACAAATCATTGTATCGACGATATTCATTAATACGTGATGTTGTGACAATGAGGTTCCTAAAGAAGAAAATTGGCGAGAATTTTGCTTTTTAAATTTTGAGAATTAACATTCATTATTATTGTTCAATACAAAAATTATATAAGATACTTAAAACCATACTCTTTGATGTCAAACAATATTTGAAAGCCTAAATGTGATACATGTGTACGCTCATTGATTTCGGCTATCAAACATGTATATGAATTCAATAAATCACTTCGTGTTAGTGGATGAACAACTACTAAAAGATTGATATGTTCCGAACCGACAATTTCTTCAATGTTTGTCTCTATGAAATACGGCACGAAATACGGCTTCGAATAAAACTATTTTTTTACGTTTTATAAATATTTCGTTAGAAGTGAATAATAATTCCATCATAACCGTTTATTTTAGTTCAGACTCTGATAAATTTCAGATCATACTTGGCGACGATGTAATTGCATTCCTGCATCAAATATTTTCGACCCGTCCGGCTCTCCGAATCGCAAGGTACTCGGGCCTTGCAATTGGAAAATATATACGGCTAAACTGTAATCTTATAGACCTATGTACAGTGCTCCACATTGCTTATATGTATATTATGTAATGCAGACATGTAAGAATATACATGTAGACGACACATGTATATGCGTATATAGACATACCAACGAGTAAGTCAAGCTCTGCCAATATTCCATGGTACACATCGATCGATTTTGCATATTCTCTTCGTCCTGTTCACCCTCAATGCTTAGCTGTTCTCCTCCGCTCTCTTACTCTGTCTCTTTTATCCGTTCTCTAGTGTTGCATGCAACTACGATATATGGTTCTACACTATACGCTCGAGTGTGCGCACGGATTTGTTTTGGGCATGTGTGTCTATACAGGGAAGCACAGGAACCCGCGAATGCGGCAAGAGCTGTTGTTCGATTCTGCCCACAGCCAATATCATACAATAGCATTTATCTATATGTACACGATATATACGGTATGGTGCAATGGCAAGAGAGAGAGAGAGAGAGAGAGAAAGAGAGAGAGAGAGAGAGAGAGAGAATTTACGATTCAGTTGTTGCGTTATTTCAATCGAATATCATTTCATTTATTTTCTAAATTATTCTATAGAATCCGAAAAAGCTTTCAGTCCTGTATTGAAAAATGTTTGTTTTCCCCGTCAACACCGAGAAAAGGACAGGATTTAATTGCATCTTTTAAAATCGTAGTCATTTTTTTTTCTCCCCAAAGGGGTTCTAAATCATTTCGATACATCGGAATTGATAAAACCCTCGATTGAAAATTCCTGCGGAATTATCCGATAATGAGTTGCTTACAAGAAAAAGTGACATAGAATAATAATAAATATAAGGTTATTCAAGCGTTGAATGCCTCGTGAATATTTGCGAGGTATTCAACGTTTTGATGACATTATATTTATGCGCGGGTATACTCCGCACACACTAGACAGCCAAGAGGGATACGACGTCCGAAATAAAATAGAGTTAGTAGGAGGCGGTTGACAACAACACGAACAAGATACACAGAGAGAGCACAAAAACGAGATAGGAAAAGAAAATAATGGAATACTTTACACTCTTTATTCTAGTAATAATAATCATCATAATTCCTAATTACATTTTCGGACAGGTGTGTTCCTCGGCGTTTTTTTCGTGCCCTGCTGTTCGCCTTGTTTTATTTCTCGTCCGACCTGATATTTCAGGGGCGAACGAAAGATAATCTCGTAACGAGGTCTCGTGTCGTCGCGAGAAATGCGGAATTTTTCAATTTATCGCAAATTTAAATTACGCGTATTTGCATAAAACTGATTTGAAAGTAAGCATCTCCCTGAATTTAATATTTTCTAACGACGGATCGACGCGTCATGACGTATTACTTTTGATTATTGACATTTTTTGTGGGCGTTCAGATGAAAATGTAAAAACGTCGCTCGCGGAGTGACGCTCCGAAAAATCGAACACTTGAAGAAACAAATTGTTTGAATAAACCGAATATGTTGCATTCTGCTTCTCCTTTACTACTGCCAAAAAAATGATTAGATCTAAAGAAATAGTTGGGTTTAAAGGGGCCGTCCATAAATTACGTCATTTTAAAATAGGGGGGGGGGGGTTCGTCTGCGGATGACGGTAAATGATGGATGAGGGGGGGGGGGGCGTTTCGAAATTGACGTCATTCTTGTGATACCAGTTACTTCAAAATGTACAATAGTATATTGTACAACTAGAGTGGTTTCCCCGCAGGAGTGATGAAAAATATTTTGCAAGTACCTAATGGTATTAATTATTGAACTCATTATTTATTTATTTATTACATAAGGTTTGTCTACATTATATTCGAGAACTTCAAATAACAGCGTACCTATGAAAATAGTTCGATCGAGCCAAAATGAATATGGGGAGGATACGGAGATATTACCCGTGATCCAGGATTTGCAAGAATGGGTGAAAACTCCGTGGGAGCTATCCAAAGAAAACTAAAGAATAGAGAAGAATAATATTATTATATTGATGAAAATTGCCAAAGTACAAAATAAGAAAAGATGATTCTATAACAAAATGTTTTAATGTTACCCAATTTTTCTCAAATCCGCAAATGTTTTAATTTTGCCAAACTGGTAATGACGTCAATTTTGCGAGAGGGGGGGGGTCATTAGGAAATGACGATAGGATGATTGTGGGGGGGGGGGGGGTCGAAAATCAGCAAAAATCGATGACGTAATATATGGACTTTTCAGAGATTTATTTCAAATTTCTTTATTTTCTCAAAGCAAGTTCTATTTTAACATCCTTGAGTAATCAAAACAAATTTGCTCCTGATAATTCTAATATTGAGTATTATTTGCTTAAAAAATATTTAGTCGTAAGTACTAAATGTGACCATTCAGCTTGTTTGTTTGAACTAACTAGCATGTTCGTGAACACGAATACATTTAGTTATCTGACTGTACTACTACTGTTATATTTGGCAATTCTTTTTTTTTCCCTTTATTTGTAGTTGCATCGCGTACGATGGAACCCTGTATAGTTCCTCCCCGTTTTACGTGCCCGCATTATTCCACTGTTTCCGACTTGCTGCCGCACCCGATTTCCCCGCTGTGTGGAAGCTTCGGAAAACCTAAGCCTATACAGTCGGTCCCAGGGTTGCTTCCCAGTTTCGGGGACTAGAGTTGCACACCGGTTCCCTATTATTTAATGTCTATCTTTTGTCATGCTTCCTGTCTGAAATCAAGCTTCCAACATCATTTAGAAATGACATTTTTAAAGCCTAATTCTAGTCTTTCTTAAATTCCCTTTCGTATAAAATTACCACATCTTTGGGAAAACTACGCTGCATAGTTTTCCTATGTTGGGAAAAGTAAACTGCAGTTCACAAAGTGTGAGATGAATGTCGACGTACCTTAACCTTCAACGCCTCTCGTCACCCATATGCTTTCTTCGAGTGTACATACAGGTCTGGAAACTATCTCGAATTCCAGTGGTGGGGGTAGGTTGCCTTCTGTAGACATTTGAAAACATTCTGGCGGCCGCTAGCGTCGCTGCGGTAGGGTTACCACCGCTAAGGCGGGGAGGGGGGGGGGTGTCGTCGTCATGGTTTGGTTATCAGTATAGCCACAACTTGTCGCCGTCATCGGGTTCGCACATGAATATAACCTGAAAGCCCGGGAAATTGGAGAGAGCTGTATTTTCATACAATTTCATATCATTTCCGGGTGCTAAAAAAGTTCAAATCCTGCGCAGCATGTATGACAAAATGTTTAAGACTTACACCTTCACGGTCCTCTGTCAAGAACATGTATTCGAAATTCCTTCCTATCCAACAGTTTACTATATTAGATTAAGTATGCGACAAAACCGTCACCAAAAAACATGAAAGCTGAAGAAATAAATTCGTTGTAACAAAATATTGTCCAAATTGACAAACGTATAAAACGTTTACGTTGCCCTAACCCAACTCAATATACAGGGTGGATCATTTAACGTAACCACCTCAAATATCTCCGTTGCCTTTAGAGTGACGAAGAAAATGTCAGGACGTAATTTGATTGATTTCGAAGGGCTGATACAGTGGTGAAAAATTCATTTTTGTCAAGGTCATAGTTTTTGCGTTCTGAACGTCATCAATGGTTTTTCAAATGGGAACATGTTTTTTTTTATTAAGACGTTGTAGCTGATATTCAGACGAATTCAGCGACCTACGATATCATGACCTTGAGATGATTTTTCACCAAATACACGTGCAAAAACGGGAAAACGTGATGGCATTGACAATAAGAATATCCGAATAATATTATTGAATTTTTTGTGCAGAACATTTATTGTAACAAATGTTCGAAGCGATGGCAAAAACCTCGACACATTTTTGAAGACGTCGGATAAATGATTCTCCTGATCTTCGAATAGTTTCTGGTGTGGTAGCAGCGCAGGTTATCCAACGGATACAATAATGTCAATACTCGGAGATGTTTCTGATGTTTGTGAATACTGGCATTGTGACGTAGTAAAACTGTAGTAGAGTGAAGAATGTTTACCATTTACCATCTACCAACGAAGGTCAAGAGAATCATTCATCCGACGTCTTGAAAAAATGGGTCGAGGTTAATGTGAAGGGGGCCATCAAATGGGACCAATTTTTTTTACTTTGGTGGCGGCGCTGATGTACAGTGAAGGTCACCTCACCATCACTACATTTTTTTTAACCATCTTGTGGACCACCTCAAGCCGTATAAAAACATTAGGAGGTCAAAGTCGTTCAAGGTCATTCAAGGTCAGTATCGATGATACAAATCTAAATATCTCGGATCACTACCAAATATTTGGTAGTGATCCAAGATATTTAGATTTGTATTCCATTTTAACAGGTGTTCGATACTAGCCTTGAATGACCTTGAACAACTTTGACCGCTATTGTTTCTGATGCGGCTTGAGGTGCTCCACAAGATGGTTGAAACAAAATCTACCATTCCATTTTAAAAAGTGCAGGGTTACCTCAACAGTGAGGGTTACTTCACTGTGCGTAAGCGCCTCCACCGAAATAAAAAAAAATGATCGCAATTGATGGCCCCCTTTACGCAGTACAACTTTTGTCGAGAACATTTTCTCGCGACGTCGATAATTACAGAGTTATTTCGGGTGGCAAAGATAAGGGGACATCGTATATTTTTCAATTTGGAAAAAAAGTTATACAATAAAAAAGGACATTGAAGCGATTTTTTTATTCGTGCTCGCTGCGTTTTCAAGCTGGGATATCTTCAAAAATAAGTTTGAATTTAAAAAAAAACCTAAAATCAAAAACATCTCTTAAAATTCGTTTGTACTCGTACGAGCGTTTAGGTACAAAGCTACAAAAACTTATTGTACAAGTGTGCAAGAATCACATTATATATCTAATCAATGAGTTTGTTTTTATTTGTAATTACCTGAAATTTACAATTTCGAATATCACATTGTCACAATCAAATAAAAGAGAAAAAAAATATGACAGACCTAACTTTTATTCAAAGTAGACTTCGAATGAAAATTAGCTCTTTTATACGATGCTGAAGTTTGCATCGTTGGACTGCAACGTATTTAATTTCTTTTGGCACTCATGAAGAATAGAAGATAATTTTTGAAACATTTATTTATTTATTTTTTACATCTTTTTAACTGTTGAAAATGTCTTCAAAAAAAGGAGTCCTTACGGTGTATACGGTTGTGGCCGTAAATACTAACTGGAACAAAATGTGTAAAAAAGTTATTTATCAGTATGAAAGTCGCTATCTTGCTATGGAGGTTTTTTAACATCAAAATTGATAAAATGGCGGCGGGTTGGAAACAAAGTATCGAATTTAGTCTAATTTATCCAGTACTTCGTTAAAAAAAAAACATGAGGATTAAAAAAAAGCTTCCATAGCAAGATAAAGAATAGCGTGAAGAATGTTGTGTCAAACTTTGAGACGGATAGCTTGAAAACTCTTTCTTTGAGAGTGTACACCGTTTTGAGAAACGGCATTTCGAGAAAAACGCGTTTAAAGTTTCTAATGCGGAAATTTCATATAAATTGTCTACTTACAATCAATCGGCGATGCCAGGTCCGCGTTTATAACCGTCTGCACTATCGGAAAAAGCAATAGAAAACAATTTTTTGAAAATTTTGTTCTATGATGTTCCCTTGAAGTAAAAACAATTGGGAATTCCCAAGAAAACTTAATGAGATTAGTCACACCGATGGCAAATATAATGGCGAAGACCGTCAGTACACTCCAAGTAAGACTCAGGTTAACCTTGGCATTTCAATTGTAAAGAATAAGAACGTTAATAATGTTACAACCGTACCCACGAAAATCGTTACAATCGTACCCACCTCCCCCCCTTTCGGCAATAAAACTATCGTAGTGACCAAGAAACGCAACCTACAAATACACAGTTGCTCGTTTACTAAGCTCAAAAGCTCAATAATTATTCAGAAAATCACCTAATACGAAAACTGTTATATCACCAAAGTGATATAAAAAAGAAATGGATGACAAATTACTTATTTTTGAACGAACAACCTCAATAGGCCCCTCTGCGAGCGTCAGTTTTACGGAAAGTAGTGCGTAGTAGCACTGCCAAGCGTGTCGAGGCGTGCAAGACGTGCTTCGTTCCCCTTGTATCCCTCTTCGCATCACTTATACTTTTTGGAAAATTCACAATGTTCCGACATTGACTAAAACGACAGCAGTACTGAAATGTAAAATTTCACCATTTTTATAAGGAGATTTTCCTTTGCAATGACCGCAGAGGCAGGAAAACGATCTGTCCTATCTCGCACGATAGGATAGATCATTTGTAGTAGTAAACGAGGTAGCCACAAACGATGCCCGCGCTTCTGAAACGTTTGTAATTGTTTGTAGTTTCGTTTTTATCATTTGTAGTTGCAGAGGAATTAACTGCCACTGAAACTCGTTTTTGCACTTCTCGACAGCTGACTGTACCGCGGTTGCTTTATATACGTATACAATGTATAATAGTGGTTTTGACAGCTTTCACCTCTAAACATGGTTAGAGCTCGGATAAGTGCAAACGACCCGACCATCTCAGGATAAAAATAAACTTGATTCTTGGTTCTTCATGTCGCAACTCCTAACATAAAAAAATCCCTCGTAATTGCGAATAGGGTGTCAAGCACATTGAACATTGAGCTCGCCTACATAAAACTTTGCACTGGAGAAAACAAAACGCCAAGAATATGGAATTCTCTTGTATCAAAGACAGGTGATGACAAATATATATTTTTAGGTACCGAAAAGTCAGAAATACGAACCTTTCAATCTTCAGACGACAACGAAAAATGTATACCCGTACGTATGGAAGGGCTGAAAATGTCAATGTCTGTAGATATTGCGAAGGCAAATATATAGAATTGTTCACTCCATCATCAACAGGTGAAGATGGATACCTTTAGGTATCGCGAGGCCACAGAAATGAATTTGTCGTGCATCGAACCTCCGCAATGAAAAATTCTTACGGGTTTAGCTATCGAAAGGCCAAATATGTGTATGTCTCAAATAATACTTTATGCTCAACAGAACAGGAAGAAAAAAAAATGTGGAACTCCCCGTGCAGAAATGTCATCGGGCATTCTCTACTTTGTGTCGGGCCCTGACCAGGCGTGCCTTGTCTGATTTACGTGACCGGGCACTCCCATGGAACAAGCCAGGAAGATCGCTAAATCGTTTTTAGGGCTTAGCCGTATGTTTGGAAATTACAATCTTCAGGCCAGGATACATTGCCAGCAAGTGGATCTTCACGTGATGCCTGGCCGGCCGGAACATTGTCATGTCCTGAAGAGGACATGTCAATGTGCTCTGTCTGTTCGGAGCCTGTCTTTAACCCATTAACGCCCAAGAATCGCGATTTTTTCCTTCATTTTCAAGCCAGATTTTTATTATATAAAAAAAATCATAAAAAATGAAGAGATACGTTCCCTAGTATTTTCGAGGGTGCTCTTTCAGAATCTGGGGTCAAAATCGGATTTTGTCCATTAGGAAAAAAAATATGGCGGCTTTTAAACAAAAAAAACAGCAAAAATCGATGACGATTTTTTTTCAAAATTTTTTTTCACCTCGAAGCCGTTGAAAAGTCCGGATTTTTTTCAACCATGGGTGCATAGAATAGTGACTATTGAACAATCAATTTTTTAAATTCGTCGTTGTCAACATTTTCACCCCCAAAATGGCGCTTTTCACCCCCTGAGTGACACGAAAAATTTCACGTTCGGTGTCCCAAATGAAAGTAGTTGGATTTGGACGAAAATTGATACTCGGAGGTTTTTGAGGTCGCTGATTACGATTCTGTTATCAAAATTCCGAAATTCAAAATGGCGGATCCAATATGGTGGACACAAATGCAAAAGTTCATTTGAATTGGATAAAACGTGGCACTCGGGGGTTTTCGAGGTCGCTGATTATGATTCTGCTCTCAAAATTCCGAAATTCAAAATGGCGGATCCAATATGTTGGACACAAATGCAAAAGTTCATTTGAATTGGATAAAACATGGTACTTGGGGGTTTTCGAGGTCGCTGATTATGATTCTGCTCTCAAAATTCCGAAATTAAAAATGGCGGATCCAATATCCTCGGCGATTATGATAATCGCCGAGGATAAGAATGCTTATAATAAATACCGGGATTACAATAACTGATGATTTGAGCATAACGAATATCCAAATGATTTAATGAGGCATAAAGTAAAGCGGGTTTTTCGTGGTTTCATAACGCCTTGTCGCCATGTTGGGAAATATCAATGTTCTGGCCGGGAAGACATTATCTGAATGTATTTCCCCAACAACCCGCCAGGTTGCTACAAGCGAAGCTTGTCGCAAGGTACCATCGTACGAGAATAAAAGTTCGTCCTGTGCGTTGTACCACGTACAGAAGTGCAGCACTGCTTACAGCGTGCACTTATGCTTATGTTTTTGCGATATTTGTGAAATAGCCCTTTACACTCGAGGGCTTTTCGGCTCCGATAGTGAATGGTGAGCGAGAGTCGCCTCTCGAGTGCAAAGGGATAATACTTATCAGAATACCACCTAATACTATCTACTTCACTCGGGTAGATCGTCAAAAGTCTTTCCAGTACTTGATCGTCGTCCTGTGCAGTTCCTAATCAGTTTCCAATCAGTTCCAGGAAAAGGGAATGGCGTATCGGGGCCTAGCCTAAGACCCGTTACAAGGCGAACCTGATCCACGTTGGGCGGCATGACCATGGCCTGATATTATTTAGGGATGGCAGATCAGGGGCAGGATTTTTTCCCGACTCAAATTTCTACACGGAAAATAGTAAAAAAGTCCGCTTGATAAAATTGTTGTTTGTTTTCCTTTTAAAAATTATGGTTTACCTTAAAAATAATAATTTTTTTTGTAATGCGAATAATGATTTACTTGTTTTTTTTTCACTAATCGACTGTTCAAAAAAATGTACAATTTATAAAATAGCTAATCACAATGTCTTTATGATGCAAGCGTTCAAGAAATTCTGTACACGAAATTGTTAAACCTTGGAAATAATGTCGTAAAAACTGTTTTATTGTTATAAAAAAAACACATTATTATAGCACAAAATTAATATAACCATTATAGAAAAGTACAACGTATGAACCACCCACGTATATTGGAAATGCCGCGCAAGGTCTCGGCGTGCATGGTTAAAAGAAAAAATGCTTGGGGAAAGATTTCAACTTCCTAACTACTCAACTTTCAGATTTGAAACAATGAAATTGCCTAGCCAAATGGTAGAATTGGAGATAGAATTTTTCACATCACTGTAATATGTTCATTCTGGAAAGTGAATTTTGCTTAATTATATTTCAACGAAGTAAAATATTTATTCTTCAACCTTGTCACACATCGACATCAAACACTTTGTTACCTCAATTGATGATGCGAATGATAATTCAATTAATGATCCCGTGGAGTATAGAGCAGATCAGTGATGGGCCCCACAAACTTGAAATCTTATTTGACTTAATTAGTTTAAAAAGTTGGATAAAAATATGAATGTTCTACTTTATCACACATCTATTACCGAATACATTAAATATATTTTGGTCGCTGATTGGCAATTCGTGCGATGTTAAAATGTGAAAAAATATACATATTATATCGCAAAGTTATTTATGCAGATGGTAGGAACGGAAATTTCTATATATTCTTGAGCTTTTTCTTAGACATGTACGCCAAGACCTAGCACATAATTTTCAGTGTACTTATGTGTTTGATACGCTGTTTTTTTGCCAATTTTTCGTTATTATAATGTGATTTTTTAAATTAAAATTAAAATGAAAAAATAAAATAAAAACACTATTTAAATTAAATCAAATGATAAGTATTTTCAAAGTGAACCATCATTTATTTATGAGGTAAAACAAACAAACTTTTCGAGGGAATTTTTCATTACTTGGCGTATTTTTTCAACTTTAAAAAAGTTTTGCAAAGAGTTTTTATACGTTCAAAACAACGATGTATTTTAATTAAATATGTATTTTTTTAAAATTAGATCGTAATTAAGGCATACTTGACACAAATTTAAAAAATCCGTGGCAAATCGAATCTGCGTAGTCAGCTGTTAAACAAGGAATACAATTATTTATACAGTATACATCGTTAACTTCAAAGAAATCACTTATTCCATTAAAATAGTGGTTTTAGTGGAGTATTTATCAATTTACGAAATGCTTCATTGGATGAAAATAAACGTTTAGTGGGTGAAAAAATGCGCGCTATGTGTTATATTCTAACCGTAACTAATAATCGAACCACTGTCGTTTTTTCAAAATAAACATCTATTTACGGTTTCGAATAATCATTTGGGATTCGCTTGTTTGTGGTAATGTGACGGTCGAGCGGCTAATTCGCGGGATACGCGGGGATAGATTTAGACGTTCCAAATGAAGAGAAGGAAGATCTCGCTTGAGAGTTGCGTTTATTACTGAGTTCCGATTATCGAGGGAGCGCAAGTCTTGATGGTCGGGGACTCGGAGATGGACTGATTTCTCTGGGTTCAGAGGGAAGAAGTATGATTGAAGCGAATGGGCCCAGTGAGGTGGAGGGGATGATGAAGAAGCGTAGCGAGGCGCGTGGGACCAGTGACAAAGGGACGAAGAGACAAAGAAGTTGCCGTCGAGGGTTTCTAGGAAAGAAGATTAGGTTTAGATGAGCGTTGAGGTTTAGCTGTGGGAAACGGTTGATAGCGATATGATGTGTCGGATGTTGGCGTGAGACTGGGTTTGGGAATAGGAGTTATGTGGGATCGTGAGAGTAACAAACATCGAAATTTCGTGTACAAACGTCGACATAAAAAATATTTCTTGCCAGAATTAATAGGGTTATTAGACTTGAATGAGATACTATAAGAGTCAAGCATGGATTTTTTAAATACCATCAGTTACATCTACTCTCAGCAAGATGAAATATTGATTGGACTCCAATATATAATTTTATTGCAGTGAATACAAGAGTCTGTATAAATCCAATTGAGGCTTATTATTCAAATGTACGGTTTTCCAGCGTCAGTTGTAATCAATCGAAACATTTAGTTGAAGTTAATATATAATTTCAATAAATATCAAACTAAACCGGCGAAGATCGACTTGTCAAGTAAACTGAACTAATATAAATACACCTCTCTTACAAGGAACATCCCTCAGGTGACACCCTTCGATTTTGTTAGAATTTGGATATGTTTTTTTTTTTTTTTTTTTTTTTTTTTGTTTTTTCCTTAGGTACACGCTTTTCGCGTTTGTTACCTATTCTTCCCCACATTATGACCGTTCTTTCCTCTACTGTTTTACTTCCTTTTTTCTCCATCTTCCTCTCTGTTCCCCCCTCTTGCGGCCGCAGCCGACTTTCCCCCTCCGTATTATATTCATCATGACATTTTCTGTCATGGGTATAGGGAAACTGCGGAAAACCTATACCAATACAGCCGGTCATCGAATTCGCCCCCCGGTCGTGGAACTAGTCTTATTTCGCCGCGAAATGCCGAAGAAAAACATTTCACGACGAAATGTACGCGACCGGGATTCGAACTCGGGACCTCCCGGTCCGCTGGTTTAGTGGCGAGCACGCTAACCACTAGACCATCGCACCGGTTGAATTTGGATATGTTATAAAGCACCAAAAAGTAAGCGATACGTATTTTTTTTATCGGCGGAAAAACGGTTTTAAAGGGTGAATCCACCCCTCGAAAAAAGGCATCTTTAGGGGTAATATAGCCGTTTCACACACAAGGAGTCCACCGATTTTAACGAAACAAAAACGAATATTCTTCTAATCCGAAGCAATGAAAAATCCACTATAGTGAAATTGCAAAAAAATTAAGGGGTGAACCACCCCTATGTTTGCTTTTTCGAGGGGTGGTTTCACCCCTTAAAACCGTTTTTCCGCCGATAAAAAAATACGTGTCGCTTACTTTTCGGTGCTTTACAACATATCCAAATTTCAACAAAATCGAAGGGTGTCACCTGACCGATGTTTCTTGTTAGTGTCGTTCCATATTATGGTGACATTATTTGCTCGCATATTGCCGAACCCTTTTGCACTTTAAATTTAAACGTAACCTACTATCGTTTTCTTGCAGAATCCATTTAAACTTTGGTTATCAAATATTAAAATACGAAAAAGCTCTGCTCGACGCGAACTATACCTGTTTGACCGAGTTCCTTAGAAGTCGCGTTCATTTTTCAGGGCTATTTAAGCAAGACGAACTCTAGATGTTTTTTGCAATTTATATACGCAAGCAAAGTGCCGTTACTGACACGGTTGCGCATCTCGTTGTCTTCAACAAGCTACCCTTTCAGGCGATTGCACATATGTATATGCATGCCAATCAATATTATTGTAGCTTCCACTTGTACAGGGTCCTTCCCCTTCTTACATTCCCCAACATTTTCTACTTGACATCCCCACCTTGCGGCCGCAGCCGATTTCCCCCTCTGTATCGCGTTCACCATGCCATTTCTGCAGGTTCGCTTCCCGGTTTCGAGCTAGTCGCGTTTCGTCGAGAAATAAATCACAGGCTACATCATACGCACACGACACACACACACGTACCGGTCCGTGTGCGTGATATCCGTGTAGAACTGGAGCTACGTCACGCCCGTATTTATTTTTCTCCGAGAGTACGAGACTGCGATTCGAACCCGCGACCTCCCAATGTACTGGTTCAGAGGCAAACACGCTAACCACTAGACCAGTACACCGGTTTGCATGTAATTCAATATAAGACTCGTTTTTGGAGAACTTTTCACAATTTGGAATATGACAAAAACTAAATCCCTTAAATAAAACCCTGCACAAACCTGAGCAGAACTGTGACCGGGCATTCTTCATTTTGTGTCGAGTCCTGAACAGGCTTCCCTCTTCTGACTCATCTGACCGGGCGCTTCCATAGAACAGACCGAGAGACCACAACATTATTTTTTACGGCTTACATTCTATGTTTGAAAATTATAATGTTCTGGCCAGTAAGCCCATTACTGGGGACATCCGTACATTACGATTAAATACACTATAACGTAATTTATACCCGGCCCGAACATTGACATTTCCTGAAAAAGGGAGCCAGACTTTGAGAACTGTGAAAACCTGCTTTGCTATTTTACTCAGTTGAATATATTTATAAGTGATTAGGATAAAACTAATACATCTATTGTGATTCTGCTTACCATTAAGGTAGATGGCCCAGTAATCGTCACCTTAAGCAGATCGCTTGACTTTGCAAATTTATATAGCACAACTCGGAAAGTGAGTAAAAGTTATTTTACGTCGTTCTTAATCAGTTTTTTTTATTACGAAGAAGAAGGTCGTTGTGCAATTTCCGTGCCTGGTACAGTTTTCGAGAAAATATTTCGTAAAGGTTATAATATGCTATTGTACGAGTCATCGTCATGCCGCCATGACAGTTGGTCCGGTAATCGCCATGGGAACGTCCCACTTATCGTCACATGCGTTCAAACTGCTTTAAGGCCTTATATACCTTTGAAAAAAAAAAAATTTTTTATTGACTCAAATTATGTATAAACATGTCGAAAATAATATGCAAAAGTTATTTTAGGTGAACATTTTTTTAAGACATGTAGAAAAATGGCTTTAAAACTTTAAACACGTTTTTCATGAAGAAATGTTTGAGTCATGAAGAAAGAGATATGTGAAGTTAAACCCTCTAAACCTCGTTTTGATTGCTTTATTAGTATTTTTTACAAATCCCAAAAAGCCTTGTTTTCCGACCATCCAAAGGTATATAAGGCCTTAACTAATTATGCAAAGGTTCGTAGGACTTTGTTGATTCGATTATATCTGCATATAGAACGGCAGAATAATTTTTACGCACTCTGTCACAAACTTTATGATTTTTATCAAAATATTTGATAAAGAGTTTGAAACATAAATTTCTCTTCCGTGGAACTTTATTAATTTAAAAAATAAAACTAATTATCACGTCAAAATGATAATTTTTATTTATTTGTAGTCATTACAAAGAACTATTTTTTCATAAAATGATTTTTAATATTATTTCGATCGAGTGCTGCTCACCTGTGTTCAAGACATACCCAGTCATCGACATGGTTACGACCCAGTAATCGACAACATTTATTTATATGTATATCTTTTTACTATCGCGAATATGTGTATGACGATTACTGGTCCGTGGTTTCTTCAGACAATGCTACTTACGGACCCAATATTTCTTTTCAGATTTTCTATAAACTAATAGTCAATTAGTAAGACTCTTTTTTGCTAACATTGTCCCAGTTATCAACAGCCGTGGCGATTAATCGGCAGACTGTTTATGTTGCTGAACCGGTAATCGTCATATATGAAATTTTGTTAAAATTAACATAAAACTATAATTTTTTATGTTGAACGCAAAACTAAAATCCTTGTTAATCACGTGAAGGAAAACGTTTTTCACGCAAGTCCACAGGCATTCTCAAATCACCCGAGATGTGACATGGTTCACGTTAACCTCCTAATGAAGGATTGGGCCGAAATGACAGCTAGACGTCGTAGCGGAATATATTTAATTTGATTATTCTTTAATACGTATACTTACGGTTGTGAAAATGTAATACAACATAGTAAATACCTCCTGGAAGGAATACCACAGATCTGCACGAAGGACTGATTTTTATCTTAAAATACTTATTTTGTGCGTAAACATGACGATTACTAGGACGGCCACTGAGCCGACTACCTTATAAGCATTTTTTTCGTCAATGATAATTTACGAGAACAAAAATGCTCACTCTAAATAACGGTATTAAAATGAGTATTAATTTAAACATAACGAACAATGAAATTATTTGATGAGGAAAAAAGTAAAGGAGGTGGTCAAGGTTTTTTAAATTGAAGTGGCCTTGTTAGGAAATAGCGATGTTCTGGCCGGGAAGACATTACCTAAATGTATGTCGCCAACAATCCGCCAAGTGGCTTCCAGCAAAGCAATTCGCGTAACTAAGGTACCATCATAGAACCATAAGACTGCGACTCGTTGTATCTCGGAAAAAAGTGCTACGCTTACAGCATGCCCTTACGGTTATGATTTTTTCACACTTGAGAAATAGGAAGTCTCAAAATGATCTGACATTTTAATTTATTAATAAAACGTATTATTTATTAAAAAAATACGAATATTTTTATTTTAATATAAGACACAAACATGGACGTTACGTATCCGCACACAATACCCGATAAATGGCCGCCTCGTCCCTGTTTGCAAACGGTCGTTTATTTACAAAATTTTCAATAAAATTTTGGCATAATTGCGGACTAATTTCATTAATGGTGCGTCCGATTGTTTCCTTGAGCTCCGGAATGATCTACGGAGCATACCTACATTGGCATACCTGTTTGTTTGCTGGCCAGGTCGCGAAAAAGGGAGTGGTGGATCTTGGTCTGGCCAAAAATCCGTTACATGGCGAGCCTCATCCATGCTGGAAGGCCTGCCCATGGCCCGATCTTATCTAGAGAAGGCAGATAAGAGGCAGTACTTTTTCCCGACTTAAATTTCTAGCCGGGGTAGTAGCTGACTGGGTGGGCTTTCTTACCGACTGTACCTTCGTCTGCTCCGCTTGTGGCCACATCCCAACGCTTCTCGTTCTCGCCTCTGCCGCCCCCTTCTAAATGCATGTTCCTAGTTTCATTCTCCCAACCTCACTTCATTTATCTCAGTCGATTCCTCAGAAACAGGAGATTTCTCTTATGTTTCCCTACCCAAATTTCATATCGTGTTCTCTTTTGCCACTTTCCCCCTTCTATTTGTTCACTTTCTCTTCGCTCTTTTGTTTGATTAACTTCTCTCACGTGACATTAATTTAATCATGTTTTGTTGCACGAAACATCCCGTGTAGAAATTTGAGTCGGGAAAAAGTACTGCCCTTCATCTGCCTTCCCTAGATAATATCAGGCTCAGCTCTTCCAGCGTGCATCAGGTTCGCCATGTAACAGGTCTTAGGCTAGGCCCCGATCCGCCATTCCCTTTTTCGGGAAGTAATTAGAAACTGGACAGGGAAATGATCAAGTACGGGGCAGACTTTTGCGATCTGCCCCATTAAAATTTGGTGGGATGGTCGTAATTTTGAACACTTACTATAAACGTAATTTTATTTACTACCGAAACTGTAAGTATTATCGCCTTTCTGTACTTTCTATGACCTTCAGTGACCTTATGTCATAGGTTGAACTCGTTCTAAGCTCCTCTTTTATGATACAGAAAAAAAACATACCGATCCCTTTAAAAAAATGGAGTTGACCTTCAAATGTCCGAAGTACCTCCACCTACAAAAAAACTATTCTCTCTATCGGATGGCCCCTTTCGTACTGTGCAATTTCATTTCAGCAAATATTTCTGTGAACCTTATAGTTTCGAAGATATCCAAGGTGCTAATAGTTATTGATCCACCCTGTATAGTCCAGTAAAAGAGACGAAAACGCAGCAGTTTTTAGCGTAGAATATGAATCTTTGACTGAAGGTAAATGGTTGCATACTGAAAGTAACCCCAATAAAAGTTTGCCCCTCAACTCGCCCCAACCCTAAGAAATAGGGGTTGAAAACTTAAAAATCGCCGTATTTCCATAATTACTACCCCGATCAAAAAAGGTTTCAAACAAAAGTTGTTTGGAATAATAAAATTCGTATAAACGTACCTGACGTCCAACCCTCTATCTTTGAAAATAGCGGCACAAAAACTATTCGAAAATTCAGGGTTGATACGTGTGCGAGCGGAGTAGACATATCGCTGCGTCCTTGTCTGGGTCAGTGGAGCTTTCGTGTTTTTGTGCCGCACGCACGCACGAACACATCCCCTTTTTACTTGCATCATGTGCGTTCCTTATTGCGCTAGGCGTATGCAACAAAGAGCGAACCGAAATTTTATGCTCTCATCCCTTCCGGATGTGACACTGGTCAGGCCTCGACACAAAGTAGGAAACGCTCGGTCACATTTCTGCACGAGGTCCGTCGCTCAGATCAGCTGTCCCGGAAGTCCTAATAATTAAAAAATATACATATATATATGAAGAAGACACCAGATAATAAAAAAATGGACGCTACTGATCAACGCCACTGACGAGATGACGACTCGCCGCACAGTGGGGCCAAATTCCAAAAAGCTGGCCAAAAGTCGAAAAATAGAGTTTACGTTCCGGTAATTTGTAGTCGTAGGTTAGGTTAGGTAAGGGTCCGAAGGTCGATTTTCAGGCCTCAGCGCGCCGTCCCTCATACCTGCTACTTCGGGACAGTTGAAAGGGGACTCTCAATCGAGCTAGACGCGTCGTGCAGTAAGCAAATATTTCAACGCTGTATTCAAGAGAACGCCAAATCTCTAAAAATCAATAGATTTCTATTTTTTAAATGGATCCAGTAGCTGCAAGTAAGTAGCAAATCACTATGTAACATAAAATGAATAATAATAGTGTATGCGATAACAATTAACGAATCATTTGTACGAAAAGGAACAAAAGATTACAACGGAACTTTTTCAACACATAGAGAAAAGTTTATAAGTTCTATAGAGTTTTGCGAATTGACCGATCGCATGTCGTAGATGGAATTATTATTGAATGAAAACAATTGAAACTTGCTGCCTCTAGCTGCCATTATGTCATTGGTGCGAGTTCTTGCAATGTAAAACACAGTTTTCTGAATTTCGTACATTAACCACGCGGAATGTTTTGCTCTTTTTCTTAAATTTGTCTGCGGTCTTCATTGTATTGAGTTCTATGATACGTAATTCACTTTTATAAATATCCTCTTTTTCTTCGCAAATAATATTTTGGAATAAATAATAGTAACGATGTTGAATATGGAATTATCCATCTATATAGATATTATATTTGCCAATTTTAGAATCTGTCGCTGATGAACGTGAAGCATGTAGCCTGACAAAAGGAGGAATTTTTTTCGATATTAAAAGGTCATTTGAATGACAAAGCGCCTGAAACATGTGCAGTGATCGAACATTTCATGTCTGCTAAATTGCAGCGCCCCTTTGCTCCATCAGACAACGCAAAACTTGTCCTCCGCGAGTTGTCGCATGACTTGCATAAAAAGTGACAGCAAGCATCAAGAACTGAAGGCAAATTTTTGCAAAAATATTCTCAATGGTTGAGCGAGTTTGTTGCTTTCGAAGAAACTAAACAATCTTCAGAAAAATCCCATAATTTGGGTCGACCTTCTACAGAATTTGCAAAGACTAGTGACCGGACAAAACGAAGAAGGACTGAAGAATTACGCGCAAGACATAGTAAGGAAGAATTGACGTTTGCGATTCAAATGGACCTTCGTTCATCTGGGAAATCAGATGCTGCAAAAATTGTCCGTGATGTGGGATTGGGTAGCTGATCTAAAAGCTAAGAAGTATAAGGAGTCCATAGATGCGATTCAAGAAACGAGTTTATCTGCCGATGCTGCTCTGACGCTCATAGTGGAACTAAAATTATCGAAATCACAATATCAGGGGCTTCGTAATAGAAGCAAAGAGAACAGCTATAATTTATTTCCACCGTATAAATTGCCATATCAAGCGAAGCTCAAATGTTATTCGCCTAAGTCAGATATTTCTGTCGATGAATGTAGTGCTGAGGTAAAATTGCAGGCTTCGCTGAATCCCACAGCTGATAGAGTATTGTTAACGCAAATGGATGTTCTCAAAAGTTTGTCACCTGAAAATGTTAGCAACTTGAATTTAATTTGTAAGCGGGGCTGCGATGGCACTTCCGGCTAAAGTACGTACAAGCAAAAGTTCACCAATGACGATGGAAGCAAGTCCGATGCTAATATTTGTTTCACCTCAATCGTTACACTGCAGCTTGTATCAGACGACCAATAAACTAACGCTAGACTTGTGTGGAAAAATCCGAGGCCGTCATCTCCTCGCTTTTGTAACCCAATTAGGATCCAATTTTTTCACGAGTCCTGAAGCCACTCGTGAGGAAATTGATTATATTAAACAGCAAGAGAACAATCTTGTCCCTTTCGAAAAGATCATAGATGGAAAAGAAATAAGAGTTTCTTTCCGATTCGCTTTCACCATGGTAGACGGTAAAGTTTGTAATGCTATCACGCATAATACGTCTACGCAACGATTCTATTCATGCAAAGCAACTTCGAAAGACTAACACCCGTATTCATAGTTCCTTAAGAAATAAGGCCTCCTTGTTCTTTGTTCTGAACAAAGAATAAGGAATAAGGATTCCTCAAGGTACATCTATGAATACGGGTGTTACAATATCGATGAAATTCTAGAAGAGGAAATATCTGAAGATCCTTTACAGTTTGGATTATTAACTTCGCATGCATGGATACGGTTTTTCCGATGTCTCAATATTACGCGAAAATGACATTTTACCAATGTAATGTGATATTTTCCTATCAATTTTGTTTGGATTCTTTTTTGATTCGTCCACTGAATCTGGAGATCTCATAATATACGGCCGAATTTTCTAGTGATTTTTTACCCTAATAATTATTTCACAATCGTTCAGTCAATGGAATAAAGTCATCGGCTCATGTCGTAAACATAGTACCGTAGGCTCTTTTGAGCGTTGGTTAACAGTTTAGCGCAGTAGGCATACGCAGCGCCACTGTTTTCTCGAACGGCACGACGGCTAACTCCACTTTGCTTGCAACACACACAAACACACAAACACACACACACACACACACACACACACACACACACACACACACACACACACACACACCCGCGCGCGCGCGCACATACACACAGTGGAGTTTTTAATTACTTATAAATTAACCAACACTTCTAGTGGTTAATGAAGATAACATAAACAATATAAAATATTAATATTTATAACGCAAATATTTTTTTATGATAAAAGTTTTTAACTTTAGGAGCACGATAATTATTTTTCTTCTCGAAATATTGAACAATACTGTTCTGCGGCGTTGCCATGTGTCTTTTTATTATAGGGGACAAATATTTTTTACGGAGAATTATTCTATCTTTACAGAAAGTTTTTAGCAAAACTGAATAGTAAAGGCAATTCAAACTTTTTTCACTCTTTCCGTAACTAGTTTGCTATCTAAACACAATTTTTGCAATTTTAAACAAAGTTGAAATTTTAAAACCCATTATCTCCGAATCTAAATAGACGACTGTTCTAAAATTTGACTCCAACATGCATAATGATATGAACAATGTCTGGTTAAAATTTGAACAAAATATATAGAAATCAAGAGCGCGCGCTGGTCCTACCTTAACGTGAATATAATACGATTAATACGTAAAATATGTTGGACTGCACTCAGTGAGGTGGAGTCAGAGGCGTGAGGAAAGGAGCATTTTCGATAATGTTTTTTTATAGTAATTAAGGTTGTTTTACAAAAGTGGTTATGCAGACTTTTTATGTTATATTTCAACTTGACTTGTACAAATTTTCAATGAAAAATAATGATTATTTATAACAAGATCGCTATCTTTGTCGGACCCCCTTCCGTTTAATAATAATAATTCCGTTAAAGTTAATTAAAAAATCATTAGTTTAATAATAAATCTAGTCCTTAATCGAAGCTTTTTTTAAATTAACAAAATGGCGGCTTCCGACAAATAACTTTCGATTTTCGGCCAAAAAATCGCTCGTTTATTGTTAAAAAAAAATATAAAATTTCAACCAAAATGAAAATCCTCCTATTAAGGACTAGTTTTTAATGCTATCAATGAGCACACCAAATTTCATCAAAATCCATCGAGTGGTTTTTGAATTATAGTGGTTATCGACTTGAAAAACATATTTTCAAGAAAAACGCGTTAAAGTTTTTCGATGTGGATACGGTATTATATGTTCGTGAAATTTTGAGCTCGATGGATGATGCTAAACTTTTTTTTAATGTATTTTGATCCGCTGAATCCGAATATGATATTTTTTTGCCGAAAAGTCGAGCATTCAATTGTTTATAGCCAATTGTTAAAACAATTTTCCAAAAAATTAAAGTTTTTCGGGATGAATTATTTTTTTTAAACATTTTGGGAAATTTTAAAACGAAAGTATTCTTTATAAAATTTTGCTAAAGTTCATAGTTTTTAAGTAATACATTTTTTTTAATTTCTGAAAGAGTTTTTCAATTTTTCACTTGATTTATGTATAGGAATATTAATTAAAAAATTAATTACATCGAATCATCAATTCCTGGCCCATACGATAGGGCTTCTGCCAATGTGGAAGCTCCCAAAATATTAATTTGTTGTTGTCTTCGAAGCATTCTGCCTCCCCGGGTATTATCGTTTGCGCGTTTGTCAGCCGCTATCTGCCATGAGGACCCGACGCCCCTTCACTAATTGTGGAATATCCCGGAAACTAATCATCGGATTGACTTGAAATTTTCAGGGAATATTTTCGAAACATCATACTTCAAGAAAATGTTGTAAAAAAATGATTTTTTGAAAATTCTGCATCTCACCCCTTAAGCGTATTTTATAGTCACGTTAACGTTGCTTAGTAGCATAATGCTTCAGGAACGATTCTCTCATACATTACTGTTCAATATAGATAACGACTTTATTAAAAACAAATACCACCGAAAAAATGTTGGGTCGATTTGCAGAAAAAAATAGGAAACTAAGGCTCGTTTAATTGAGTACCTACTGAAAGTAAAGTATGAAGACTGGTAATTGGATTAAACAATCGTTAAAAATAAAATGATCATTTTTTAAGGTATTTCACGAGTTTGATATAAATGTTAACATGAGCGGGTGATTAAAGCTTTATATTTTATGGGTGCTACGTGATTATCGACAATGTAAAACTTATTCAAAAAAACAATGATTGTGAACGAAAGCACTTTTTAATGTTAACATGAATGTGTGTCGAAGCTGTATATTTTATATGTGTTACACGATTATCGGCTATTGTGTAAATTATTTTAAATAGAAAAGATGATTGTCAACGAAACCACCTTTTTGTCAGGCCGGCCCCCTCCAGCCCCCTGCCTCCCAGAAAAACATGCTGGCTACGCCAATGCTCGTTTGACGATTTTCTAAATCACTATCGTAGCCAAATTAGACAATAGGCCTAAGCTTTTCTCGGTTGAACAATAAAAATAAAACGAAATAAACTTAAACATCTGGTATGTAGCACTCGCTGTGAAGACGTGTTTCTTATAGACAAACATGTATTTTATGAAATAAATAATTTGCTTATGTTTTATTATTTACAAACTTTCTTTTCTCATATAAATCTGACTGTGATAAAGAAAACAATTAAAGAAAAACCGCGGTTCGAAAAAGTATAGTTCCATACTTTAAGGTATTCCGGCCTGACCAAGAGATGGTGCCACTAGGTCTAGTTTTGGAGCGGCGTCCTACAGTACCATTCCTATCGAGCTTGTATGTACAGTTTCAGCCCAATCGCTACGTTAGTTTGCGTTTGAGAGCACATTGCGCGAGACGCTTCCGTTGTTTTCGTAAAAATGGAAAAATTGGAAAAACGTGCTGTCATCAAATACTTCCATTTGAAAGGTTTTACACCAAAACAAATAAAAGAAGAGATGGATTCAGCACTAGGAGACTCCTCCCCATCATATTCAACTATTAAGCAGTGGGTTTCTGAATTTAAAATGGGTCGTGTGAGCACCTCTGACGAGTCTCGCTCAGGACGGCCCGTTGAAGTCACAACTTCAGAGATGATTGAAAAAATCCATAATATAGCGTTGGAAGACCGCAGGTCGAAAGTGCATGAGATAGCTGAGACCTGTAGGATGTCAGCTGAACGTGTGCGAAATATTTTGCACAACCATTTGAACATGGAAAAGCTGTGTGGAAGGTGGGTGCCGCGTTTGCTAACGCTCGACCAAAAACTGCTTCGAAAAACCATTTCTACCGACAATTTGGCGCTGTATAGGCGTAATCCAAACGAATTTTTGCGTCGATTCATAACTGTTGATGAGACATGGGTCCACCACTACACTCCTGAAAATAAAGAACAGTCAAAACAGTGGGTTGGAAAAGGGGAACCAACACCAAAGAAGGCAAAAACAATTTTATCGGCAAACAAGGTTATGGCTACTGTTTTTTGGGATGCGAGAGGAATTATATACATTGATTACCTTGAAAAGGGTAAGACTATCACTGGTCAATACTACGCAGAGTTATTGCAACGTTTGAAGCACGAGGTGCAAATTAAACGACCTCATTTGGCGAAGAAAAAAGTTTTGTTTCATCACGATAACGCACCAGCGCATTCGTCGATTGTTGCCATGTCCAAAATCCACGAATTGAAGTTTGAATTGATGCCGCATCCTCCCTACTCTCCAGACTTAGCCCCCAGCGACCTGTTTCCTAACCTCAAAAAATGGCTTGGCGGAAAAAGATTTAAGAGCAACGAAGAAGTTATCGAAGCTGTAAATCAGTATTTTGAGGAGCTTGACGAATCTACGTTTAAAACTGGTATAACTAAATTAGAACACCGTTATGAGAAATGTATCAGTGTTGATGGAGATTATGTTGAAAAATAAAGCAAAAAAAAAAATTTTTTAAACATCGTTTTTCTTGGTCAGGCCGGAAACTTTTCACCCCACCCTCGTATTCCTTTCACGAACTTGAATATTTAACAATTAACTGATTTCTGTTTTTGTTATTTTTACATAAGTGTATTAATATAGTGTTTTAAACACGATATCAATGTGTGTATTTCGATTATTTTATATTAAGGCGGGAAACCAATTTAGGAGTACGTCTTTTAAGTGACTTACATTATTTTTTTTGACAAGGCATAACTGAATATTTTCCCTTAACCATGCACGCCAAGTCGTTGTATAGCATTTCCCGTGTACTTGTGTGGTATATATGTTGTACTTTTATATAATGGTAATACCAACTTTTTGTTATAATACTAAAGTGATTTTTCAAATAAAAATACAATATTCCTAAGGATTGACAATTTTGTTTACATTTCTAGTAAACTTGCTTGGCTATTTTATAAAAAGTTTTTTCACTTTTTTTGTACATTTGAATTGAAAACATAATAAAACCATTTTTTAAATTATAATAAACCATATTTTAACCTAAATCGGAATTTTTTATACGGTAAATAAGCGATAATGTTTTCAGGGAGTTTTTTTTTATTACTTGGCGTTCTTTTTTTACCTTTTCAAAGTTTTTAAAAGGGTATATATATACACAATATAATATAATATGTCGTTGAATGTCAGGTCAGACGAAGCAAGTTATGTGACATGTAATAGGCCATCCGATGGAGCTTTCTCGCTGTCTCTCGGCCCAGCAATCCAGTTCAATATGTCAACCCCAAGGATACACGACGACGCTACATCAAGAGAAAGAAGGTCGAAGGTTCTCTCTGTCTCTCACCCCCCTCTCCGTCGCCAAGCAAGCTTCTGGCTGTCTGTCCAATTTTAGTCTCGATGTATCTACACGAAAATATTTATACACGTTCCAAACACAGTATGCACATACATAGAAAACATTGTAAGCCAACTGTCCCACAAAACGCACCGGAGATGGACTCATGCACTGATCGTTAACTCCAAAATTGTAGTATGCTCGCATTCCTCATGATTACTATATTAAAGAATGTTTGTTTAGCAGTGAAGCAATGCATATTCATTTGAATTTTTCTCTAGACCGTTCTTTGTCCTTGTAGATCATCCATTTATTCGTTCGGCGGGTATTAATTTTCCTCCAGCTTTTTCGTTAACAACGGCCTTTTTTGTTTTTTCTTTTGATTACACGTTTGACTAATTATTCCGAAATACACGAGTAGTTGAAGGTGAGGTGGTTCAGATTGCTGATATTTTCCCGTAATTTTGCAAGATAGTTTAACGGGTATGTTTAATTCCATATAACCTAAACTAAGCGACGGATGTGCAACTCGTTTTCCCCTATTGATATATTTAGTAAATATAGTTTATGTACATGTATATAAATCTTTACGCATATGCCGGGTGTCCCATTTTAATCTTACACCTGATTTATATCGGTAGAAAAATACTGATGCGATCAAGCATTCAGTATAATAAAACTTCAGGGGTTCAAAGGGGGCGTTAAAAAAATATCTTTTGGTGCGAAATTCTAAATGGCGACTTTTTTTTCACCAAAAAACTTGTCAGGTGAAAACTAACGACTTTTGTAGGAGTTTTTTTTCTTTGAACGTTCATAATTTTAAGGTTAGAACAGCATTTTTTGCTATATTAGCGCTACCCAGAATGTATCATGAGGAAGTAAAGTTTTTAACATCCCTAGTGTAAGTGTGCGTGTGTGTGGATGTGAGGCATATGTCTCTAACTTTGCGACACTTTTGCTAACCTAGGCATTATGATATACCATGATTTACGACGTTCGCAATTTGTTTCGCGTTATTTGAGCGTGAAAAAGTTATAGAAAATAATTATACAAACTAATGAAAACACTTAATGCAATCACCGAATGTTCAAAAATTCATATTTTTACAATTAGATGTAGAAAAATAGTTCGAAAACGCACGTTAAATCTGACGATTATTTGGAAGCTAACAGTTGGTAACAGTCAATCGCCTCCGTGCATAATCATAGGGCGCTCCGCCCGTATTTCACGCCCGACAGCTAAACGCCATAATATCCTTAAGATTTTGCGATATTTGTGAAATAACCCTTTGCACTCGAGGTTTTTTTCGCTCGGATAGTGAATGATGAAAGAGAGTCACCTCTCGACTGCAAAGGGATAATACGTATCAGTATACTACCTAATACTATCTATTTTACTCGGGTAGATCGCCAAAAGCCTCTCCAGTACTTGATCCCCGTGCGGAAAACTGATAGGGAATTCCGAATAAAAATAAGGGCCTTTCAGAGCTTCTCTAGTGCTTTCTCTAGTAGGGATTTCCACAATAGGCCCAGATCTGACTATTATAGCGATAAACCAGTATAAATAGCTTAGGTTACATGGTTGATGGTATGTCCATTATTCAAATCGATTATATACATCGATGGAATAATATTATCGAACGCAAATTGGGAAAAAGCGTAAGAGCATTAGCAAATAAATGAACGATGAACACAAATAGTCATACAAACATCAGACAGTATTTATTTATCAAATTAAAAAAACCTTTTACATAGATACAAACAATTACTCATGGTTTCACTCATACATGGAGTAATGCTAGCGCATAAGTGTGAACAGTCCCAACCGGTTTTCTGGACATTTTTAAAGCAACTAATTTCCGCTCAATACTCATCATAGGGAAAATTATTTCTTCCGAAGACTTCGCTGATATTTCCCATTCATAAACTTTAGCTGACTGTGTAGGATAAGTAAATAAATTGGTCTTTGCTTTCCAGATCTTTCCCTCAATGGAAATAGATTCTAGTGATTCAGTAGACCCATATATTTTTATTTATTTCTACTACACATCCATTCCTTAGAATGGATTTTTCCGTGATATATTAATGATTGAGAATTACTTATTCGATTATTTAATAATTTCCTAATTAAAACTAAGATAATATTACTTTTATTGGAGTCATTAATACTTTACTTTATACAGCGGACATATAATGTCGCGACTTCGCGTTCTGTACCCTTACAGACTCATTTCAGACTGTGACTATAACTATAATCAATGTGATAATCTTATAACTTCAAACTTAAGTGTTACAAGCTATCACAATTCTAAAAAATGTTATCATAGTGGATAGTTCCTCAACAATAAATGTTAGTAGTGAAAAGAGTTCGCCTCACATTATTTTTTGTATTAATTTTGTCATGGCAATTTGTCATATGCACATGAACAATTACATAAAAACAAATACAGATATACCCTGACGCATTAAACATACACGTATATCCACTGATACGTATATTTTATGGCGCTGAAATGGTTTTGATGAGGCGCCGTTGAGCCATTTTCAGGGCGCTAAAATGGTTTTGATGAGGCGCCATTGAGGCAACTTATAAGGCCCCGGTCGTTGCACCTTTAAGGGACAACACCACTGTGACGGCTTCAAAAAATCGATTTTTTGAAAACCATCTAGAAAAATCTAAAATACATTTAAGATTAAGATGCCGCTGGACCCAGGTCGAAAAAATAATTATTTTCGGAGATATTGAATTTTTTGTGGAGCGGTGCAGCGCTCCGTGACGCCATAAGCCGCCTCTTCCTGAGGAAGTATTGGAGGCAATTACGCCAGTCTTCGAAAGTTTGAGCAGAGACGATTTGCTGCAGCGTTGTTTGGGCGGCTTCACGCAAAACAACAACGAAAGCTACAACAAATCAGTTTGGGCAATACCCCCCAAGTGTCAGTCCGGGAGCAAAAAAATCGTCGATATTGCAGCTGATATCGCGGTATTATTATTCAATGATGGCCTGAGAAGCCTCATGAAAGTTTTGGAGACGTTGGGGATAACTATCGGCCCAAATTGTTTCAATTTTTGCGTTAAAACCGACGCAGCGCGGATCGAGCCGGCGGAGCGCTCGCTCACAGACGCTGCAAAAGAGGCAAGAAGAGCCTCTACAAGTTCGAGAAAAGATGCTAGGGACAATGATTTGCTTCTTGAAGGCCAGCTATATGGTGCTGGCATGGCTGATTAAAGGTAAACAATTTTTTTCCAATTTATCGCATAAATTAACAAACCTAAAACTTTGAACGCGTTTTTCTCAAAACCACTTTTTTGAGTGCGGCACGCAGCAGAACTCGAGCAATTTTTATCCGATCAACTTCAAATTTGGGCTGCATCAATAAAACTAGATTATTTAAAGAAGTACATAGGATTTTTTCGATATCTCAATAATAAAAAAAGTTATAGTCTATTTTCGACGAGAAATTTTGCTCGACAATCGTCCTTTAATTTCAAAAGCGTGCCTATTTTTTAAAAATCAATATTTTTCCAAATCCCTGTGTACTTCTTTTCAAAATATCATATTATTAACGAAAACACTCGGTATTTTTGTTCAGATCGACTTTGAAGAGAGTTCTGCTGCGTGCCGCGAACCACTGCAGAGGCAACAGTACCTGACGCGGGAGCTTCTCCAGCGTCACCATGGGGCGTGAAAAATTTGAAATTTTTTTTTTATGTATCTTCAATAAACAACGAACAAAACAAATTTTTTTTTTTCGAATATCTCTTTTTTTTCCACCCAAAAAAATTCTTGAAAAATGGCAAAAAAACAGGGGGTCACAGTGGTGTTTTGCGTTAATGGCCCTTGTTGACAAAGTGTGACCGGCCGCTAACTGTCCTCATGTGGCTTCCAGATTAGGGCCCGAATAACGTTAGGGGAATATTATTGGGGCCCGATCAGAGCCCCAACTCAATTTCCGCACGGGGCGGTCGTCGTGTACATGTGTGCTCGTCTCTACCGCACTTTCCCTTCTTCATGCCTCCTAATTTCTCTAACTGTAGCGTCGACTCTCATCAATGCGAGTGCAAACAAAATCACATATAAACACTCAACATTATGCCGAGTTTTATCTCATGATAAGTTATATCGTTAAAGGTCTCAACACAGGAGACAGGCAGAGAAATAAGTGTACGTAGGTATGTACCCATATGGATATATACAGAATGCGGGTAGTTTTAGTGAATTCTTGTTGATAACACAACTGGTATTCACTCAAATGTGGTCGCCAGTCTTCGGCACAGGTTTTCACCACTTTCCCTGTGCCTTCGTGGATATGTGATACAGTACTGCATGAGGAAACAGTGACTGTCCACAACGCTGGAGGGTGTGGCCCACAGCTGGATGGAATCATAAAAGCCCGCAAGCGCATGTGAAGTAATATTAAAAATAAAAAGGAGTCTAATACATATGTAGTCCAAAATTATTTTTGTAAAATTATCGTGTTATTTAAAGGTTTTTCGACCTTCAACAACGCCGTGTCGAGAGCGCGGAGACCGAAACGGCGACGTGTAACAACGGTGAGGGAGTTTGAGTGAGGGGACAACTTATTAAATGCATTATTCATCCACGAATGCAACGTTCAACGATTTTCATCCATTTGTTTCTGGATTCTGTTCTCGCTCCCTCGTTTGCTCTTCTTTTTTGCTACGTTTTGTCGTTCTCGCGCTTTCTGCGCCTCTCTCGCTCCTGCTTTTCTGATGTATATAGAAACGGAGATGACGTGTGCATTGCCCATACTAGCGTGGGTGACAACTTCGGCGCCACACCCTTGTCCTGTTCTCTCTTCACGTTTCCCCCGTCGATGACGCATAAGAGAGAATGTATATTCAGGATTCTCTCTCGCTCTCTCTCTCCTCTCTTTTCTTTCGAAGCAGCGAGGAGCGGGCTGTTTTATCACATTCCGAGCGACAACATGGTGGTGTGTAGTAATCGTATTATGAATACCCTCAAAACCTAAGTGTCCGACATTTCCGAAAAATCCCGTTATTGTTTTCAGTTTGAAATCGTTATTCCGGACCCGCCATTTTATGGTAACAAAATTAAAGATTTTGTCTACAAAAACGAATGGGGAAATATTTGTTGCGCGAATGAAGACGTTTAGCAGACTTGAGTAAAATACTATTAGTCATGCATTTTTCTATTAGAATCCGTATCCTGTGTGGCAAAATAACAAAATGCCCAAGTTGAACACATCAATCGATCGCGAAGAATAGAAAAGTTGAATTACGTTGAATTTAATTGGAGCACAAATATACGATTTTTCTTAGACATCGCGGTCATCAATTTCAATATCTAACTGACGTTAATTATCTCATGTCATATCAAATAAACGTCTAGTAGGCTGAAGAGCAAACAAAATTTTATCCGATTTAAGGGAGACTTTGTCCCGGATTGAGCAGCGGGAGATGTTGGCGGCTCAACATGAGCAGCTAGAAGAAGAGGAGGGATGCCTCTATGGACCAGGCATTGCCGATTAGCGGTAATTATAAACACATTTGTGTAAACACATTACAAAACTTTAAACGCGTTTTTCTGGAAAACACGTTTTTAAAAATGGCTGACATTCTCCTGACCGCTGTAATTAACATATCAACCTGAAATTTGGAGAGCATACTCAGAAAATATCTCTTCACGGAATGACGGATCGTTTTTTTGATAGATACATTTTTGCATTTATTATTTATCTTTTTATGCGAAAAAAAAAACGCGAAAATTCGATTTTTTTTAATTGCCGCCATTTTCCGAAATTTGTACTAAACGAAAAACCCATCCGTCATTCCATGACCAAAGGGTCACAGATTGATAATATGCTTTGAATTTGTGTTTCAGATCAACAAAGAGGGGGCAGTGATGTCAGCCGTTTACCTCCCGCGATTTGAGGACCTGTTTTCGCGGAGCTGCAACGGCCGCCATTATGGTTTTTTAAAAAAAAAAAAAAATTTTTTTTTAACGTTCTGTATATCATGAATAAAAGCATGAAAAAAACCGCACTCAAAAAGCTTTATTCGTTTCCTTTAAAAAAAATAAAATGTAAACACCTGAAATACGGCACTCCAAGGACAAAGTCTCCCTTAAACATACCATTCCACTCGGCGCATGATACGAAAATAGTTCAACGTGTATGCTTACATGAAATTGAATTCTGAACTGGCCGTTTCAGTTTGAGGTGCACATTATCACAGGAATAAATTAGGATTAGTTGATTTACTTATGAATGATTGAGTCACTGAAAATGCAGAGAAACCGTATTTCTCAAATACCCGCATGTATTCAACGGGTTGATTCCATTGTGCGCATATTGTTGCGTGAATATTTAATTATCGCCATGGGCATGCGTATTGGAGTCGCGTGAATTTTTTCGAAAGAACTTCGGCCTGTATAATTCATTGAATTTTTACGCCATTTTCTTTTCGTCGTTCCGCGCTACGCAGACGCGATGGCTACATCCATTTCTCCTCTTCTCTCCACTGTGTGAGCGTGTGTTCTCCCTCTTCTCCACTATACATGTGTGTACCCTCTTGTGCTGGCAGTAATTCGCTCCTCAGGTGCGTGTCAAGCCTTATATACAGCAAAGGGGCAATGAAACCGTAACGTTGCAGCAATGAAACGATACATGTAGGTGATTCTCCCGAAATGATCATTTTGAATGTAACCGGCCTTTTTTTTAAATATATGCGCTTCGATTATTTTGTAGGTTTTTCTGGAATACAACGGTTTGAAATATTTCGAAATCTTGATACAGACAGATTTGGCAGAAGAATCGTAGTTATCCTTTATGCCCCTGTATTTTGAGTATGAAAAACGTCCATCTGGAGTGGAACTAACCAGACTTCATATACACTAGCAAGCTGAAGAGGTACTAAGAAATCAAAAAATCATTCCTTGAAACCATCGGACATTTATTCAATTCCTCCTTGAAAAGTTTAAAAAAATAAAGAGATGAGTTAATTTTGAAATTTTGTAACCGTTTTTCTCAATCATTCCTCTGGAGAGCTGTAAATCAATTCACATATTGTTTGACGGCCGGCGCTAGCTAATCATGCTTGCCAGACTACATCTACATCTACTTTTCCGAAGCGACTGATTGTGTCGTATCATTTTTGTAGCTTACGCTTTTTTTTTTCTACCAACCTTGCATGTTATGAGCTGGTGTCACAGGTGAGGCAGTCTTCCTCTGGTTATTCTTAACTGTATGATATTTCAATAAAATAAGTCACTTTTTACCTGTTCAAGTGGAGCTATGAGACACTTACTTACTGGCAGCTTTTGAGGTTAAAAAACCCAGCATGCCGCGCTGTGCATAAAAACCCGTTTCAATCGTCATTGCTCTACCATCATTCCTCTGAGTTTTTCCCAACGTATGACGTCCAGGGGCATGATACATGCGCCAGAGGAATGACACCATCTTAGTTACGCATGTGTGGATATGCATGAGGTTACAAAAAACTTAAATTATTGCCATGCCGCTATCGAAAGAAGAAAGGCTGCGTAGAATAAGAGAAGCTGAAAACGGATGTACGAAAGGCTTAAGGCGGGATATACATTTAGAGAGGAAAAAAAATAAGCAGTATTGAGGGACTTTTTAAAGTAAGAAATAATTATTTTACAATTATCAAACTTTAGGTATATCTTAATAGTACATTTGAGTATACGAAACAATTTTTTTAAATTAATTCATCATCAAAATGACGGAGATGTAGCAGAGTGTTACAGCAAGGTCGCCGCGAAAGTAGCGAATCGACGTGCAATCTAGCTTTCCGTAGACTTTGATTTGCAAAAAAGTTCAAACATTTTTTCAGTTAGAACATGTTTCTATGTGACGGTAATTAAAATAAAGAAAATGAAAATTTAAGAAAATGGCACGAATTTACAAAAAAAATCAACATTTCACGCAACATTTCTGTAAAATGTGGATGAAAAAAGTAGTTTTTTTTTTCAAATTTTTCAAAAACAATTCTCGTTAAGTAGAAGGTACGAATATATCAATATTTCTATCAAGTTTAATTTATTTACAGCGATTTATTTACACATAGTGAAAATAAATAGCGATTTAATTTTGGGTTGTAACAACATAGTTTCCTTAACATTTCAAAGCATATCAGTGTCAATAATAAGAAAAACCAAACACGATTAATGCGCTATAAAATATATATTCCATGGATTATAATTTTTTACTGCCACGTGAGTTGAGCCAACCATTCAATTCTCAAAATTTGGCGGTGTATCCGAAAAATAAAATTATTTGTTTACTCATATTGTTTTTTTTAATTCTTAAAAAATGCCTATGAAAGTTTTAGTACTCAGTGGCAGATGCTTGCACCGGTCAGTAGACGCTATGTATCTAAAAATAGCTTACTTTAAAACTGTAAGAATGGAAAAAGAACTGAAAAAAACTGAAATTGGCAAATCCAACTCATGTGTAGTGTACTCATTGGTAAGTCCAACTCATATATAGTGTATAGTCTCATAATTACACTATATTACACTATAAAGTATATAACTACCAGAGTAGAAAACGTAACTCATCACCGCCTAGCCAGAAGCTAGCAAAGTTATGTTTCGAATTGCCATTAGCTAGCCGTCTTAGCTACTGACTATACACAGCCTAGTAACGCTTTGCCCTCTAGTGACAAAATACATAAAATTAGATGGCGACTAGATAGAAAGAAATATCTGACGGCTGTATAATATTTCTGATCCAGCCATGACCTAGTTTTTTCAGCTAGTGACTGGGAACAACAAAGTGGATGACGATTAGAGAAAAAAAATTGCGGCTATATATATATATACACACACACAGGGTGAGGCACATAAAGTGTTACAGAGCAATATCACTCAAACTATTGATCATATCCAAAAATAATTCAGACAAAAGTTTCAGTGTTGGAGAAGGCCGTCATACTGGACCACCCTATTTTTTCATCGGTGGAGGCGCTGAAGCTACCGTCAAGGTCAACTCCACTTTCTTAAATGGAACCATGTATTTTTTTCTATGACATTATTACCGATTTTAAGACGAATTCAGCGACCTACAACACAAGGTCATTCTAGTCACACAAAGTATGAAAATATTCGAAAAATATCGGAATAATCGCTTTCAAAGGATCCGCTAACCTTGGTTTGGGTCTACCTACAGAAGATGCTCGAAGTGATGACCCTCGACTTGTAAGGATTTGTTAATTCGCTGATGAAAAGAACGTCTAACTTCAGCCGATATTTGTGGTGTAATTTCGGTACATGCTTGGCGTATTCTTTCTTTTATGTCGTCAGGCGTGGTAGGTGCTACCGCCATTACGCATTCTTTGACAAAACCAGATAAAAATTAATCTGGCGAACGAGGTGGCTAAGCTACAGGGCCGCCTCGTCCTATCCACTTTTCACCAAAAATCTCATTAATCACATGTCTTGAACACAGAGCATAATGGGGTGGTGCACCGTCGTGTTCCATCCACATGTTCATGCGAACATGCAAGGGCACGTCTTCTAGTAATTGAGGCATTACGTTTTGCAGAAAGTTTGCGTAAACTTGCCCACTCAAGCGACCTTAAAAAAATATGGACCAATGACACGATCGCCGGCAATGCCGCACCGACAATTAACGGACCACGGATGTTGAAATGGTACAATTCTCATCCATCGAGAATTCTCATTTGCCCAATAATGCACGTTATGCCTATTCAAATTTCCCGTATTTGTGACGTTAGATTCGACAGAAAAAAGCACATGACTCAGAAATGAGACATCTGTGCGCATTTTTCTTCGAATCCAGTTACAGAAATTGACGCGATTTAGCAAATCATTGCCGTACAAATCCTGATGTAATAAAATACGATACGGACGGAACTTGTGTTCATGTAAGATTCTTAATACATGTGGATTTAGTGCAGCAAAAGCTAAGATAGCAGCCGCATTATTTTCATTAACAATCGGTCGACGTTTGCCTTGTGTTTGTTTCACCGTACGCCATGTGCAATTTTTGTTGCCTATCCGGATAACGAGCCGCACACCTGGGCGTTTCTGTAATGTTTACGGCATTTCCCCAGCACCATCAACATATCAAAAGATTCTTGAAAATCGTTCATTTTCACGATCCGATGTACTCACATTAGAAGGTAACGCGTGACTAACTGATATGTCAACCGAAAATACGTACTTGCTACCGATAAGAAACATTGGTATCGTAAGAAATGAAAACAGCGATCAAACAAGTGTTAACAAGTCAAGGGTCATCACTTCGAGCATCTTCTGTAGGTAGATCCAAACCAAGGTTAGTGGATCCTTTGAAAGTGATTATTCCGATATTTTTTGATTTTTCAACTATTTTCATACTTTGCGTGAGTAGAATGACCTTGTGTTGTAGGTCGTCGAATTCGTTTTAAAATCGGTAATAATGTCATCGAAAAAAAAAACGTGGTTCCATTTTAAAAAGTGGAGTTGACTTTGACGTAGCTTCAGCGCCTCCACCGATAACAAAAATAGGGTGGTCCAGTATGACGGCCTTCTCGAACACTGAAACTTTTGTCTGAAACATTTTTGGATATGATCAATAGTTTGAGTGCTATTGCTCTGTAACACTTTAGGTGCCTCACCTTGTATATTCGTGATTTTTTGCACATTATTTATATTATTGGGCCCTTTTACGATGTACGTCGTTGTTCGTTAATTAGAGTTATGATATTTGTGCTGTAAATATATTAATGGTTCAATTTTAAATGATCTCAGACGAACGCTTACGCCGTAACGTGGTTTCGTTCCCGGGACCTCTGGGTGATGAGTTGTGATGTTGTCCACTGAGCTAGTACTACTTGTTTAATTTCTGAATTTTCGTATCGTCTACATATGTTACACTACACAATGTTAGATTATTGAAAAATGGGTCGATTAACAAATGTAAACAACATTATGGGGTCAATGACTCAATTGCGGTCACATTGAGAGCGATACTCGCATAGAATTACATAACCTTAAATTGTATTTGCCTGATCATTTATTCCGGCTAATGTTGGCTAGGTCATCGCGAGAAACCGACTTGAGAATTTTTTAAATTCGCAACGTCATCTGTAACTCAAGTTGCTTAGCCATCCAAGAGCCGATCGTTCGATGGAACTACACGTAGGCACATAACCATACTTTGTCATTTGTGATCAAGATCGGTTGGGTAGTGACTAGCCAAGAGGTGCACGCCGTAGTTAGCTGGCTAGGTCATCGGGAGATACGTACTTGAGAAGTCTTGCACTCGCAACGCCATCTGTAACTCAAGTTGCTTAGCCAGCCATGAGCCAATTGCTCGATCGAACTACACGAAGGCACATAACCACACTTTGTCATTTGTGACCAAGATCGGCTGGGCAGTGACTAGACAAGGGCTGGATAACAAATGATTCACAATATTACTAGCTCATAGCAAGCCAACCAATGGTCAGTTCGTATGACCTCAATAGGGTGAGCCAGTTACCAGGTCGTAACTCAGACAGGCTAGCGCAATTTCTACTCAGTTACACACTAAAAAAGAATTGATTGCACGAAAATAATGAAAACACATTATAATTGCAATTTAATTTAGCTGAAGTCAGTCAAACAACGTACGTTGTTTGAAGTTAAGGATTGAATGCATATTCTTTTTCACAATAAATTATTTAAACACTATGAATAAATTCCATCTGGTGTAAAAAATAATTAGGGGTTTTCTCCATGTTCGATGCCCGGGGCTTTCACACCTTTAAATTCAGCCCTGAGGAGGGGGATAGGAAAGAAGCTGCGTAGCTGACCTTTGTACGGGAAGTTATCTATTTTTCTGGAGCATTTTGAAAAAGCTCTTTTATCACAATCTTCATGAGATTATCGAGTAATCGAGCGATTTTGTATCGCTTTGATTTTATAGCTCCAGTAATTGTCCTAATTTCATTTTCTATTTTCTTTCTGTTTTTCATCCTCGTTCTCTCTCGTAAAGTCTCTCCGATTGTTTTTTCCGCTGTTTTCTGTTCGTCGTTCTCTTTTGTCTCTCTTGTGCTCATCCATCCTTTGTCGATTAAATGAAATTCCGTTCTCTGTCATATATCAAGAGACGGATTTTTTCCGTTCTATCTCGTTTTGTACGCGAGCGCAACATTGATCTGTGAAAGATATGCGTCGGAGACAAACGAGCGTGTGACGCGCCGAGAGAACATTGTCCGAATTTGTACAAAGGGCAAAAACGTGACGGATAAAAGTTGTTTTAATCCCTCTTATCCCGTCACTTTTCTGGGCCAAGCATATTTTTTTGCCTTTCGACGTATACCCGTTGCAGGACTTTGGATGAAATTTTTTATTCAAATTCCTGTCGCTCATCCACTAATCCTTCACCGAGTACGAATTAAAAAAAAATGGGGGAAATCCTTTTTCCTCGCAGCGACGTCAGGGAAGTCCGGTTCGGTTGACGAGGGGTCCTGACTCAGCGAAAAAACAATTCGCATTTCTCAGGTGTGGACTCTCGGAACAGCGCGATGAGAAAAATTTATAATAAAATTAATAAATAGTAGACTAAGAAAATCGATAGCTCGTTCGTAAATCAATGATTGATAAAGGGGGAGGTTTATGGAAAATTGATAAAAGAAATTTCTACTTTCCAAATGAGTCGTAAGCGTTTTTTCGACAATCAACTTACATTCGTAATATTTTCATTTCGAGATGTTGGTCGCGTCATTTGCTTGCCGCAGTAAAATATCAGCAGAGAACTTTTATCCGGGTGAGAGACGTTTCTTCATTTTTTAAATTTTAATGGGCACATTCCGAGGAAATAATTATAAAAATTCTCGTTTGTGCTCAATGAGATATGCATTGAGCTTATAACGTATACATTGAGTATCGTATTGATCCGATTTGCTTAGCACTGCGAGGAACTGATAACCGATTTGCATGATTATGAAGAAATATTTGGAAATCATTTCGTTATACGAAGCGACAGTGACGACCGACGCAAAGCCGGTGTGCGACGTTGGCGATTTCCCATATTGCGTAGTTTTTACGTGGAGTTGGGATGAGTGACCACTCGACTGCGTATTGGCTTGCGCGTCGACGGCTGAGCGGGACGCAGTTTCACTAACAAAGGACACTACTTAAGTGTTCGCCTTCGATTTTGTTGAAACTCATATATATAAAAATACATTGAAAACTATTAGACACGTATTTTTTTTATCGACGGAAACCGTTTTTAAGCGCGGAAACCACCCCTTCAAGAAAGGCGTGGCATTCCTTAGTTTAATTTTTTTCAATACTTTTGTAGTGGATTTTCCTGCGCTTGACGTTAGAAGGATTTTGGTTTTCGTTTCATTGAGATCGGTGGATTGCTTGTGGGTGAAACTGCAAAATAACCCCTTCGACCCCCTTACTTTCAGGGGTGGTTTCCCTCCTTAAAACCGTTTTTCCACCGATACAAAGAATACGTGTCGAATCTTTTTCAATGCTTTATTGCATATATAAGTTTTTTTTAATCGTGCAACTGAAACTCACAGGCAAATATAGCCACTTATGTCGACCCAGTTTTCGAACAGTTTCTCTGTGCCCAGGTGCAAATCCGATACAGGATAGTGCATTGAAAAGGGCAGAGCTAGGCGACCCGGGGGGCAGGAGCTGGAAATAGGGCAGTAACGAGTATGAAGTGCAGATGGGTTCATGGAAGCCTGCAGGGATATGTGAAGGAAAATCGGGAATAAACAAGCATCCCGTTACGCAACATAAAATGTAACATTAGAAGGGGACGAAATACTGCGTTACGATAGTTTGTGCAAAAATAAGTCAATCGATTTAGTCCAGTCGAGATAGGTCTAAAATTCGATTAACCTGGAATTAATTGGGGGCTTCGATTTTGTTTTTTTTTTATACTTAGGGGGGGGGGGTAGTGTAAATTTCGATTTTTGGGAAAATCGCCCTGGTGCGGTTGCCGCCATCTTGATTTAAAGCGGGATTTTTTGTTTTTCGAAAAACTCGCTTATTTTCAACCTTAGAGTGAACATGATCATATCAAAAGTTGTGGAAAATGTAATACCCCACAAGTTTGGTGATCATAGTTTTTACCCTAAGATCGATATTTATCGATAATAGAGTTACACTGCAAATAGGGGTAAAAAGTTCACCCCTAAATTAAGTATAAGTCCGAAAATATTTATCCTAGGGTAAAAATGGCACTGACCAAAGTTGAAGAAAATAAAATTTCCTACCCGATTACTTCTTACCATTTTTACGATAAATTTGATAATAAACGAAATAACTGAACATAAAAAAAAGTTCACCCCTAAATTGAGCATACGCCCGCAAATATTGATCCGAGGGTAAAAATGCTAATAACCAAAGTTGGAGGAAATAAAATTTCCTATGTGATTATTTATTACGATTTTTACAATAAACTTGATAATAAACGAGATAAGTTTTGAAAAACGTTTTTTTACCCCTTTTCTTTGCAGTCTAACTCTGTAAATATCGATCCTAAGGTAAAAATCATAATCACCAAACATGTGGGGAATTACATTTCCTACAACTTTGGATACAATCATTTTCACTCTAAAGTTAAAAATAAGCGAGTTATTCGAAAGACAAAAAAAAGTCCCTCTTTAAATCAAGATGACGGCAAACGCACCAGGGGAATTTTCCCGAAAATCGAGACTTACACTACCAACCACCCTCTAAGTGCAAAAAAAGAAAATCGAAGCCCGGAATTAATTCCAGGTGAAATCCTATTTCGACTGGACTAATTTCATTAAGACGCAAGTAACAGTTGTAGGATGAGGAAAAAAGTCAAACTTCTCTTCGTTTGTCGATTTCATGCGGGTTCTCCCGAAATAGCATTAATCTGCTATTCTGTGTTAGAAATTTATATATGCGTTATATGCCGTTCAAGACAGCACTTTCAGGTTCCCTGGTCCGGTACAACAGACCGCACTCCCGACGCACCCCAATCGAGGTTCCCCTGTTGTTCGGCTATTGATCCCTGGACTGTCCTCTCTCTCTCTCTCTCTCTCTCTCTCTCTCTCTCTCTTCTCCTCTCTCTTCCTCTTCGTGTATGCGTGGATGTATCACCCATCTTTGTATAGACTACGTTGAGTCAAATCGAACCTCACCCTTTACCAAATGATCTACCATTTATTCATGTCCATATCTAAACACCGATCTATAAATAAAAAATAATATATCGGAAGAATTCTCAGAGGTACATAACAAGAGATCGGATTTTTACCATAAGATTTTCGGTATTCCTCTCAATAACTCAAAACGAAATTTTGCTGAAATTTTCATACACATGTTTTATACTTTCGATATCTATTTCGAGACTATTTATGGTGGAATTCGCCGGCACATTGCACATAGATATACATACAGACAAGTATCAATTTACTTATGGAAGCAAACTGGATGGTGGTTTCTCTTTGCACGATATACGATCATTGTGCCTCACTTTTTTTTGTTACTTCTCATTTTTCCCCTCTCCCATCTGCTCCATCCCCGAAGCGAAAAAGGAACTGTTATCAGCCGACTGGATATTTTTGTATAAACTCAACTTTGTGGTCTATATACTTTTCTATTGCATCTTTTTGCCGCTCTCGATGTACCCTGCAAAAGTCGCTGTAGAGGTCAGGCCTCTCGCTCTCTCTCTCTCTCTCTCTCTCTCTCTCTCTCTCTCTCTCTCTCTTTCTTTCTCTCTCTCTCTCTCTCTCTCTCTCTCTCTCTCTCTCTCTCTCTCTCTCTCTCTCTCTCTCTCTCTCTCTCTCTCTCTCTCTCTCTCTCTCTCTCTCTCTCTCTCTCGAAAGCTAAGCGAAAACTCTCACAACTTTTATCGAACGAGAAACTAATTTTCATTGGGTATCATATATATGTAGGCGCGCGGGTGGATGTGTACTTGTTTGTGGTTGTGTGTGTGTATAATTGGTTTTGTATAAACTTTCCTTTTATTCCCATTTTTATCTTGTCTTTTTGCTGCGGTGTTCGTTTTAATTTTATTTTTATAACAATTTTCGTTCAAAAGTTTACCAATAAAAAGTGTGCAAAAGAAATACCCTATAATGCAATATCAACAAAGTTTTCTTTTGTTGCAACCCTATTTTGTATCGTTAGAATAATTTATTTTGCGTTTGTGACAGGATTTTTGTGGGCAGTGGACCAAAGAGGAACACCATTGTATACACTAATTCTTTTGCTCTACTGCCTGTAATTTTTCGCTCATAATGATTTCGTAATCTTGTATTTACGATTCTTTTCCATTTTATTTTATTTCGTTTTGTCATAACAAAAATATGGGCAAGAATGTAACAAAAAATGAAATATCCAATCAATGTTTTAGGAAAACTCGAACGTCCATTATATGGACGGGTAAAAACGAGCAATACTTAGGAATGTCAACGGCCATATTCGTGGGAACGTCCCATATGTATATAAACATATGCCAATGAAATTCCATACATAATATGGCGCCGAAGTTCATCCGTCGATTACTGCCCTTTGTGTTTGTTTTTGGTCTCTATTCTCCGTGTGCAAACGTCGTTTTGCCTCGCATTCTCGTTACTGCTGCCTGCAAATCCATTTTGTCGCGGGCGTGAAATTTATTTCTGTGAATTTCAATGCCTCGGGATTGATACTCCGCACTGGCACACTTACGCGTTATTATACGAATTGTATGTCATGGCTACTTGCATTTAAACCATGAATCTTAATTGGATGCTGGTCCTGGTTCTCACTCGTTATATCACTGGAAACCTTACCCTTTTCTTCCTTCTGTCGTGTTCATTTAACGAATGCGACATCAAAAGTTGCGCTTCAAGCTCAGTAAATTAATATTGCGATATTAAAAAGCTGGAATTACAGAGCCACGCTTCGTTTAATTGGACGCTGATATTACTTTCACTTATCTTTCCATTATAGAAAAACAAGAAAGCAAATTAGTTTTGAACCCTTTTATTTTAGATTTCTTTTTATTCGTTGTAAATATCTTGATGTTTTCCTTATGGCTATAAATATTCCGATACGTGCGAAAACTATTGTGAGGAGAGTTCTCATTCATACAAATGTGTATGTGGGCAATTCTTCCGAAATTCCCGGTACGTTGGTCTAGTGGTTAGCGTGTTGGCCAGCGGATTGGGAGGTCCCTGGTTCGAATCCCAGTCGTTATCCTTTTTTTCCCTGTATTTCAAATATGCAAATCATTCCGCTGGAGTGTAACTATCCAGACTGCATGTACACCAGCAAGTTGAAGAGGTACTATAAAAATTAACAAATATCAGACAAACAGCATTCCCTGAAACCATTGGACATTTATTCCATTCCTACCTGACAAAAAAATAATAATAAGCCTATGCATCTCACAATAAATAACGAAATTTTTAACCGTTTTTCTCAATCATTCCTCTGGAGAGCTGTAAATCAGTTCGTATATTGTGTGACGACCGGCGCTAGCTGATCATGCTTGCCAGACTACATATACATCTACTTTTCCGAAGAGACTGATTGTGACCTTGTGTGTTTGAGGTGGTGTCATGGACGAGGAAGTTGTTCCTCTGGTCATTCTTAACGGTACCATTGTTCAATAAAATAAATCACTCTTTACCTGTTCAAGTGAAAGCTTTAGACACTTACTCACCGCCAGATTTTGAGGTTAGAAAAACACAGCATGCCGCGCTGTCCATAAAAGCCCGTTTGAATCAACGTCCCTTTGGGAAACTTCCGACATGTGAGATCCAGAACTTGATAGATACGCCGGAGGAATGACACCATCTTCGTTACGCATGTGTGGATATGCATGAGGTTACATAAAAATGATTCTCTTTGATTATTGCCATGCCGCTATCGAAAGAAGAAAGGCTCCGTCGAAAACGAGAAGCTGAAAAACGGAGATACGAGGGGCTTAAAAAAAGGATTCTGTAGGAAGAGAGAAGTTGAAACGCAAAGAAGAAGATATACGCCAATAAAAACTTGATATGAAAAGGTTTGCATCATTCCTTTGGCCCCACTATTTTTTTCGATTGTGATAGATCTCTTAAAATTGAAAAATCAGTGTGATCCGTAGGGAATTATATTATATCGTTGAGAACTGAAGTCAATTGCAATTTTTAATTTAAAAAATCTAATATTGGTATTTATAAACTTCGTTGTCCTGTAGATTGATCATTTTGGGAAAATCACCCATGTATATATTGTTGCAAGCAACGTATCCGTTGTAATGGGCTTTGGGGGATAAGTTTGTAAAAATCATTATTAAAATTTTTGTAAAAGTTATTATTATTAAAAAAAAGTATGCATTGAAAAAAAATATCCGTCGATTAAAGACTGCCTTTTGATACACAAAAAATGTCTCTGAAATTTGAAGCAGATCGGTGCAGTTGTTTTTGAGATATTTTTGTCACCGATTCTGTAAAAGTAATTACGAGAAAAACGCGTTTAAAGTTTTATGTCGCGTATACACGTAAATAAAATACGTAGATAAAAACGCTCATAAATCCTCCAATTTTTAACGGACCGACTTGAAATTTCCAGAGAATATTTTTGAAAGGTTATATTGTAAGAATCCGTCGAAAACGAAAAATCGATTTTTTAAAAGATTCCAACTAGGTGTAACCCCTTAAGGTGACCCGTTTTGTAAGAGGCAAGGGGAATCACATTGACGAAGCAGTCGGTTTGGTAGTAACGAGGTGGTTGACAATAACCAACGCCCCCGTTGTATGAGAGGCGAGAAGAGTCACACTAGCAATAAGAAGCACCCCGTTTTATGGAAGACAAGTGGACTCACTCTCATAAAGTATTCCGTTTTGCGAGTGGTGAATGGACCGGCAGTAAATAAGCGCCCTGTTTGCGAGGCGAGGGTACTCAAATTAATAAAGTACCCCGTTTTATGTGAGTCGAGGAGACTCACGCCGAAAAAGTACCACTAGTTTTGTGAGTGGCGAGAGGATTCACACTAACGAAGCACTCCATCTCGGGAGAGGCGAAGGTATTTCCGTTAAAAAGCACCCCGATAAGGAGTTCAAAACTGTGCTGCAAATTTCTCCTGATGAAATTAGTTTAAAGGCTAACTGCACGCTACTTACTTCAATACTCTATATACGAATAATATTAAGGACATGTGGAACCGGTGCGATGGTCTAGTGGTTAGCGTGCTCGCCACTAAACCAGCAGACCGGGAGGTCCCGGGTTCGAATCCCAGTCGCGTACATTTCGTCGTGAAATTTTTTTCTTCGGCATTTCGCGGCGAAGTAAGACTAGTTCCACGACTGGGGAGCGAACTCGATGACCGGCTGTATTGGTGTAGGTTTTCCGCAGTTTCCCTATACCCATGACAGAAATGTCATGATGAATATAATACAGAGGGGGAAGTCGGCTGCGGCCGCAAGAGGGGGGAACAGGGAGAAAGATGGAGAAAAAAGGAGTAAACAGTAGAGGAAAGAAACGGGCACAATGAGGTGAAAGAATAGGTAACAAGCGCGAAAAGCGTGTCCTAAGGGAAAAAAACCAATAAAAAAAATAATATTAAGGACATGCGTTGCAACTCCGGTCGGTGAAAATCTGGCAGTCAAGTTTTCTCCTAAACGGAGCAAATTCGGGGCGAAGGAAGAGAAACACGTTGTTCATCTTATAACAGAGCAGAAAGTGTTTCTTGCCCTTTTTATGTCTGTCGTCGCGGAGAACACGGAGAATCTGCAAGCTAGCTATCTTTCTTGCAACATGGCCACTCGATCGCCGTGATCGGCCTCAGCATGTTTCTTCACGAAATAAATGTTCAATTATTTCATCTGACCTATACGGTTTTTTCATAGCAATAGCAACTTAAGGTTGTTATGGAGTTAAGTCAACATGTTATCACCGAGCTCAATTTTTTTCTGGATCTTTATAACCTCTTTGCTGATCATCCTGTGCAGTTTGAATACGATCCACGGTACCGTTTTTTAGAGAAAAAATCGGCAACTCGACGTATTTCGCGGGCTCATTACATTACGCTTATGAAAAAACTCCCGATCATTTTCCAGTACATTATTAATATCTGCTAAATGAATGTTACCACGGAGCCGAAAAAGTAGGTATGGTTCGACTAGTTATCGGACTAACGCTTGGTACCGTGAAAATGAGAATTCACAGTACCGTTATAAAATTATGAATGTGATAGCGAATTTGTGCAAAAAACCAAGCATACAAAATATTAGACTGTACAATCATGGCAACGTCGTAGACGGCACAAATGCTACCTATCTTATCGGTATTCGGTAATTATGCCCGGGAACCTCAAACTACTCGATCTGGACAATTAACAACGAATGTTATTGGTACTTATTCTCTTAATTAGTAATAATTACTTAATATTAATTTGATAACTATCTTCAGAAATGATACATTTCTAGACATTTCTAGGAAAAGATAAAATAAGGCGGATTTTTTTTTCATTCATAAACTTTTTTTTAGTATATCCGAAAATTATTAAAGTTTTTGATTTCTTCGAGATTATACGAAGGTGGGGTGAAAAGTTTCCGGCCTGACCAAGAGATGGTGCCACTAGGTCTAGTTTTGGAGCGGCCTCCTACAGTACCATTCCTACCGAGCTTGTATGTACAGTTTCAGCCCAATCGCTACGTTAGTTTGCGTTTGAGAGCACATTGCGCGAGACGCTTCCGTTGTTTTCGTAAAAATGGAAAAATTGGAAAAACGTGTTGTCATCAAATACTTCCATTTGAAAGGTTTTACACCAAAACAAATAAAAGAAGAGATGGATACAGCACTAGGAGACTCCTCCCCATCATATTCAACTATTAAGCAGTGGGTTTCTGAATTTAAAATGGGTCGTGTGAGCACCTCTGACGAGCCTCGCTCAGGATGGCCCGTCGAAGTCACAACTTCAGAGATGATTGAAAAAATCCATAAAATAGTGTTGGAAGACCGCAGGTTGAAAGTGCATGAGATAGCTGAGACCTGTAGGATGTCAGCTGAACGTGTGCGAAATATTTTGCACAACCATTTGAACATGGAAAAGCTGTGTGCAAGGTGGGTGCCGCGTTTGCTAACGCTCGACCAAAAACTGCTTCGAAAAACCATTTCTACCGACAATTTGGCGCTGTATAGGCGTAATCCAAACGAATTTTTGCGTCGATTCATAACTGTTGATGAGACATGGGTCCACCACTACACTCCTGAAAATAAAGAACAGTCAAAACAGTGGGTTGGAAAGGGGGAACCAACCCCAAAGAAGGCAAAAACAATTTTATCGGCAAACAAGGTTATGGCTACTGTTTTTTGGGATGCGAGAGGAATTATATACATTGATTACCTTGAAAAGGGTAAGATTATCACTGGTCAATACTACGCAGAGTTATTGCAACGTTTGAAGCACGAGGTGTAAATTAAACGACCTCATTTGGCGAAGAAAAAAGTTTTGTTTCATCACGATAACGCACCAGCGCATTCGTCGATTGTTGCCATGTCCAAAATCCACGAATTGAAGTTTGAATTGATGCCGCATCCTCCCTACTCTCCAGACCAGCGACTATTACCTGTTTCCTAACCTCAAAAAATGGCTTGGCGGAAAAAGATTTAAGAGCAACGAAGAAGTTATCGAAGCTGTAAATCAGTATTTTGAGGACCTTGACGAATCTACGTTTAAAACTGGTATAACTAAATTAGAACACCGTTATGAGAAATGTATCAGTGTTGATGGAGATTATGTTGAAAAATAAAGCAAAAAAAATTTTAAAACATCGTTTTTCTTGGTCAACCCGGAAACTTTTCACCCCACCCTCGTAGACCGCTTTAGTACACCTTATTCTTTTCAGCGGATTTTTTTTACTCGGACCGATATTGAGGTTAAGAACGGCGCGTATATGTCCCTAATTTTGCGACACTTCTGCCAATCTGGGCATTATGATATACTACGATTTACGACGTTGCCAATTCGATTTGCGTTAATTGAGCGAGAAAAAGTTAGAGAAAATAATTATACAAAGTAATGAGAACACTTAATGTAATCATCGAATGTTCAAAAATGCATATTTTGACAAATAGATGTAGAAAAGTAGTTCGAAAACCTACGTTTTTTATGACGATTATTTGAAAGTTAACAGTGGGTACAATTCAATCGGCTCCGTGCATAAGCATAGGGCGCTCCCATCGTACTTCACCCCCGACGACTAAACCCCATAACAACCTTAAGATGAGCTCAACTTTTGAGGAAGGCGGCCTCCACGCGAAAACTAGTCTTGTACATCGAACATGCGAGACTGGTTTTCATTCTGGGTTTTTACTGCGGCCGGAGTGAGGGTGTGGTGTGAAAACGTGGTGCCGCGTTGAATGCATGGTTCTTCATAATTTTTCGCCATGTATACCCTCGCCGAAAAGTTTGGGCAAAAAATACATCAAAGCAATTATTTCCATGTAATTTTACGATAAAACATGTAGACTTGTACCTCCGAAGTATAATCACAATTTTTGTATTAAAAAACTGTTTTACCTGTTTTTTTGTCAGATTTTTTTTACTAGTCTCATCAATCTTCATAACATATAAATCGGTTGGGCCGTTTTTCAGAGAAACTATTTTTCGGAATTAGCTTACCCTCCATACTTTCTACAAAAAAGGAATTTCAAAGTTATTATTTGCAGGATTTTGTACTCGCATAGATGCCAATCTAGGCTTGGTACGCCCGGGGGCAACATTTACGGGCTTATCCCTCCAGGCCCGTTGTAATAGCCGGGTCGGCCTTTTGCTTATCGTGTGATCAGTAACCGTGGTATCGAATTATTTGAGACAATTTTTTCTTTAGGAGATTAATCAAAACCTATCACTGCCCCTTAAATAGAATGGGTGAAGCGCGAGACCGCCAATTTTCGAATTAAAATAATTGTTTCTGTTAACATCAAGAAAAGAAACGGAATGTTCTGTGGTCGCAAAGATTAGAGTAGCGCAGATCAAGCGAATACCAAGTGATGCGCGCTGACGTCCGGTCGGAAAAACAAAATGACAGAACACGCACGCGCGCACACACACAAACAAATACGTTTGAGTGAAATACACAAACGCGTCACTTCTATTTTCTATTGGATTTGGCTCACTCTTGTGCTTGGACACGCGGATGCACATAATTTTCGTATCCCAGGCTATGGCAAATATTGAGAATACGAGAGGATAGACCGAACGTACGCCATCATGCTCGATCGCTTGCGAAAATTCTATAGCAATGTTAACAAACTCACTCTACCGAACGATGCATCTGTATAGATACTCTATATATACACGCAGTTATGCGTTACTCTTCACCACAGAGCAATTCCCAAGGAGTGCTTCAAGTGTACCGCGTTTTTATTGCGATGCACTTTTTTTTTTTATAAAAGTAAAGCGCACTAGTGGTTGCGTTGAAAATTCCACTGCTGTTCAGAATAATCGCTACGATTTCGGCTTATTTTTCTATTAATTTTTTCTGCCTCAAAGAGAATGCGTTGTTTTCGTGATTTTCTTGTAATATCACAATTCGAAAGTATTCGAAGTGTACCAAAACGTCAAAAAACTAAAACAAACATATAGACATTAAGAAAAATGTCTGTATGTGTGTGTGTGCGCATTTTTTGGAGGGCAAAAACTTTCACAATTCCTGGCTGAATTTCTGTACAACTGTGCGCATCATAGGAGGTATGTACTTACAAGGAAAGGTCGCGAGGTGTCCCCCACCGATTTCGACGAAATGTGGAATGTTTGTAGAATGGGTAAAAATAGGTGACACGTATTTTTTTTTTATTAGCGGAACCCAATTTTTAAGGGGTGAAATGCACTCTCGGAAATATTGGTGTATTTCGTCTTTTGTTGATAGCGTTTTAACGGTGCGAGATGTGAAAAAATTTCAAATGCCACAACGTTAATTTTTCCATGTACTATACAATGAAGATGAGAACGATGCGGATAACAACAAATTTCATAATGTTATTGCAAAAATGCGATTTTTTCATACGTATTTCCCAGAATTTTAAACCGATTGTCATGTAAATTTGCATTCATGGAGAGGATGGAAAAATAGCGGATACGTGTTTTTTTTCTTCTTTTTTCGATATCTCATAATTACGGGGTTGAAACTGCCCTTTGACTTTTTAGCCAAGAGCTTCGTATAATCAACTGGCCTTTTGGCATTCGGGGTTAAATTCACGTCAATATAAGTTCGTTTAATGACGCGGTTGCATATTTGTAATTGCCCCCCCCCCTCCCCAGCCTCCCCTCTCGGTAGGCAAACGTTCAAAGTTCTTACCGTGCGGCATGGATGACAATTTGCAAAAATAAAAATGGGTTACAATAAAAATACAATTAGTAAAAATAGTCGATACTAATTTTCTCGTTTTGGCGGAACACCACTCTTAAGGGGTCGACGCACCCTTAAAAACTTTGTTCTTTCCATAACTCGTGAGCGGGCCGAGATAAAAATAAAGTTTAAAGAGAATCAATGTTGTATTCATCGACTGCTAGACGTTCATGATGATAATGATGAATACAACAACAAGTGGTATATTGTTTAATGCAATAATTCGTGAATAACTGTTGTAAATCACTCTTCACTCTTCCCTTAAGGGACAACACCACTGTGACCCCTTGTTTTTTTTGCCATTTTTCAAGAATCTTTTTTTGTGGGAAAAAAGAGATATTCGAAAAAAATTTTTTTTGTTTTGTTCGTTGTTTATTGAAGATACTTAAAAAAAAATTCAAATTTTTCACGCCCCATGGTGACGCTGGGGAAGCTCCCGCGTCAGGTACTGTTGCCTCTGCAGTGGTTCGCGGCACGCAGCAGAACTCTCTTCAAAGTCAATCTGAAAAAAAATACCGAGTGTTTTCGTTAATAATATGATATTTTGAAGAGAAGTACATAGGGATTTGAAAAAATATTGATTTAAAAAAAATAGGCACGCTTTTGAAATTAAAGGACGATTTTCGAGCAAAATTTCTCGTCGAAAATAGGCTATAACTTTTTTTATTATTGAGATATCGAAAATATCCTATGTACTTCTTTAGATAATCTAGTTTTATTGATGCAGTCCAAATTTGAAGTCGATCGGATAAAAATTGCTCGAGTTCTGCTGCGTGCCGCACTCAAAAAAGTGGTTTTGAGAAAAACGCGTTCAAAGTTTTAGGTTTGTTAATTTATGCGATAAATTGGAAAAAAAATTGTTTACCTTTAATCAGCGATGCTGGCACCATATAGCTGGCCTTCAAGAAGCAAATCATTGTCCCTAGCATCTTTTCTCGAACTTGTAGGGGCTCTTCTTGCCTCTTTTGCAGCGTCTGTGAGCGAGCACTCCGACAGCTCGATCCGCGCTGCGTCGGTTTCAACGCAAAAATTGAAACAATTTGGGCCGATAGTTATCCCCAACGTCTCCAAAACTTTCATGAGGCATCTCAGGCCATCATTGAATAATAATACCGCGATATCAGCTCCAATATCGACGATTGGCGATTGACGACTTGAACATTTTTCAATTATCGCTACCTATGCCTTTTTTCGAAACTATATTTATAACAATAGCCGGTTTTTGTAAAGGGAGACAAAAGAATACCTGGGAAAGACCCGCAGGACCTGAGAAAGGCCCGGTATACCTGCCGACCCTGAGGCGCGCAGCTGCGCGGGACCCCGAGCGTCACGGAGCGCTGCACCGCTCCACAAAATATTCAATATCTCCGAAAATAATTATTTTTTCGACCTGGGTCCAACGGCATCTTAATCTTAAATGTATTTTAGATTTTTCTAGATGGTTTTCAAAAAATCGATTTTTTGACGCCGTCACAGTGGTGTTGTCCCTTAATATGGGTATAGGTAAGACTGTTGGGAAGCAACTGAATTACAATTGTATATTTACGAAGGAATTCCCCCCGACAAAGCCTTCGAAGATTACAATATAATCGGAAAAATGTTGTCGCGCTTACTTATTTAATAAACGTTTCAACTCTATATTTTTTGCGGACTATACTTATTACAGTAATGACAGTCATGATAAAAGTGTTTAAAACGAATAAATTTCTTACACCCCGCACAAGCGATAATAGCTGCTTCGTTGCATATATCGCATGTTAGTGCATTTTGTGAAAAGCAAAATTCTATTGGATTTTCGAAGTTTGGTGGTCTTTCTTCTTCGTAACCGCTTTTGTACCACGCATATTTAAAAAGGTTTGTAAACCGTGGAGAAAAACGCTGGTTGTGTGTAAGCGATTGTAACTTAACACTATTGTCTCTCAAGTGCAGATTGACGTCGTAATTCTATAAAATGACCATGTCAGAAAAGTGTTTGACGAAGTTTTTCCATACACAGAAGTCATAAACATCAAGGAACTGTATCATTCCCGTCGTACCTGCAAGAATTGTTAATTACAATGTGAACTAATTGTCTACAGAACTAATGAAACTGTTGCGATGTATTTACCTGCTGAATTGGTCTCTGCTACGGCGAACGCTTCGCTTATTGTAGCTTCCATGTACGGGGTATTTCCCCTTATTACATTTCCCGCCATTTTCTGCACTGCATATCCCTAATCGATCCCCACCTTGCGGCTGCAGCCGAATTCCCCCTCTGTATCGCATTCACCATGACATTTTCTGCGATGGGTATAGGGAAACTGCGGAAAACCTCGTCATTTCGATACGAACAAGTGCGCATGCGCATAATGATGCGCAACGCGCAACTGCGCAATGAAACGAGTCATGCGCAAAACGAATGACTCGTTTCGTTGCGCAGTTGCGCATCATTATGCGCATGCGCACTTGTTCATATGAAAATGACGAGACCCAACGAACACGACCATAGAGTGAGCATGTAAATCGTCAAGTCGCTATTGTCATGCGTGTTGACGGCAGACGACTAGAAACAAAAATTTCGTTCGAGTACGGAGACCCGAATAGCGGATCAATTTTTTTCTGTTAATTAAAAAAAAGCCGTTGTCGAAATGAAACATAGGGGGATCGATTCGGCTAATCATATAGAATAAGCACATAAATAGCAAAAGTCGCTACTGTCATGCGTGTTGGCAGCAGGCGATCCTTTTTTAGATTTGTCATGCGCGTAAGAAGGCGCGATTTGCGAATAACAATTTTTTAATTAATTTTAAAAAGTCGCCGCCGGGATAAATCATAGGTCAATCGATTCGTCTTGTTACAAAGAATAAGCAGCTCAATCGAAAAAGTAGTTACTGTCATGAAGGTTGGCAGCAGATGAACTTTTGTAAATTTTATCGTGTGGTCAGCACGACCCGATTCGTGGATATCTATTTTTGTTAGTGAACAAAAGCCGTCAACGGGATAAAACATAGGGGGATCGATTCGGCTAATTATAAAGAATAAGCACGTAAATAGAAAAAGTCGCTACTGTCATGCGTGTTGGCAGTAGACAGCTTTTTTGGGATTTTTCGTGAGAGGATAGAGGCGCGATTCGCTAATAACAATTTTTTAATTAATTTTAAAAAGTCGTCACAGGGATAAATGATCGGTCGATCGATTCGTCTTGTTATAAAAAATAAGTAGCTAAATAGAAAAAGTAGCTACTTTCATGCAGGTTGGCAGCAAAAAACCTTTCGTGAATTCAATCGTGCAGGCAGCACGACCCGATACACGGATAACTATTTATTTTAATCAACAAAAGCCGTCACTGGGATGAAACATAGGGGGATCAATTCGGCCAATTATATAGAATAAACAGGTCAATCGAAAGAGTCGCTGTCGTTATGCAGGTTAGCAGCGGACGGCCTTTTATAAGTTTTATCCTACGATTTGGTATCTAGGTATCGATGAACGTGCCAATCTTCTCCACCGTTATCTTCTGTTGTAGCAGCCTCATGTATTTCATTTGGTGAAAAAAAAATCCAAACCAGTTTTAAATTCCATTTCTATAGGTCGATTCATCGCTTCTAAGCATGATCATGTTTGCTAGATCGTTACTGAACTGTTTTTCCCGTTCGGTGATTGGAGTTCGAGGCAAATTTATAGCACTTATCGCTATGGATAGAAGTTGAATAATGTTCACGGGATTAACGTACATTTTTTTTCATATTTGGAAATCAAAATGTATGACGGGCTTCTCTGTCGTAAAGTGCCGCAATAATGATCGTTGCTGAATTTATATCACTTGAAACATAATTTATCATCACACGTACGTTCGTATACCGAACACGCTATTAAATGTTTTATTTTTATTGTCGCTTCCATTTGTACAGGGTTCTTCCCCTTATTACGCCTCCTGCCATATTCCACTTCAATTCCCACCTTGCGGCCGCAGCCGGCTTCCCCCTCTGTATCGCATTCACCATGACGTTTCTGCCATGGGTATAGTGAAACTACGGAAAATCTATACCAATACAGCCGGTCACTGATTCGCTACCCAGTTTCGTCACGCCCGTATTTATTTTTCTCCGAGATTACGAGATTGCGATTCGAATCCGCGACCTCCGATGTACTGGTTCAGAGGTCACATCACTGGTTCAGTTATCACACCGGTTAACGTACACTATTATTAAACCTAATATCAATCTACAATAAGGCGATCTCAAGCCTACTCAAGGGTAGCCACTTTATGTACCGTAATCGCTCTTTGCACCGATTTATTTATTTTGTTCATCGGTTCCGCTGTTTGTGAATAAGATGCAATTATGCTGCGGTGTAAGCTGATAAAAATGTTTTGCTTCACTCAGTTCACGGGTTGGAGCAAAAAGCCAAAACACCGTAATACCTGCAGGTAGTCTCTTCGATACGGAGCGGAATTTTTTTGTAAGTATGCAATTGTAATTCAGCTACTTTCCGAAGGATGAAGTTAGTCCGTAATTGCAAAAGCCTTACTTATTTCCGTGCCTATATTAGCGGAAGAGGTAATTCTGCAGGATGACTTTTGCGAAAAAAGACGGGAAATTTTGTTTCGCCATGATGTTTATTCCATTATAGTAAGTGGTATTCCGTCAGGGGAGGCTGACATTTCCCATTAATTCCATACATTATGGGGTTTTGAAGTTTCCAGAAACATGTAATATTTCGACGCATCGCTGAACAGCCACGTGTTTCCTTATAGATAGTGTATTATGAAGGTAACGATGCATATGTTTTGATTTCGTGACCACAGCTGTCCTGTTTCCGGAAACAGGGTAATATTTCGACGCCTCTTGTTTTGCTGTCGCTAAGCAGCTACGTTTTTCCTAAGGGCCAACCCAAACAGCAAACCCAAACAATCTCCCCAATATAGGCGTCGAAATATTGAAAAATTTCCTATTTTATCACGTATAGCAGCGAACGTCAAAACCCCATAACTTATGGGATTAATGGAAAAGCCAGCCTCCCCCGACGGAATATCACTAATATAGACAAGTTGACAGTGAAAAAAAAAAAAATCCCGTCGTTTTCGGAAAAGTCCTCATACTGCATAATTACCGCGGATAATAAAAGAGTGATTTTCACCAGTTATTCACGAATTATTGTAATAAATAATATGCCATTTGTTGATATATTCATCATTATCATCATAAACGTGTAGTAGTCGAAGAATACAACTTTGTTTCCATTTAAACTTTCTTTTTATCTCGGCCCGTTCACGAGTTATAGAAAGAACAAAGTTTTGAAGGGTGCGTTGACCATTTAAGGTAGTTCTGTACTTTTGTTCAAATCTTAGGAATTGGCTGAAATCTAAGTATGGTGTAGATATGACCTTCATGGACTGATGCCCAAAAATTCAATTCGATTCACCGTTTAGTTCATGAGGTAATTGCAATTGATTATGGATATTTTTGTACGCGATCCCTATACCTAACACGTAAACCGATAGGAGTTTGCTCGCATTTCTCGAAATAGGTTCTAAACGGATCTTAGGATTTCAAAATAAAAACACACGTGTATGCAGTACTATTGTGGGATTGATTTTATAAAAATGATAAACTTTGACGGTTTACTTTCGAAGATATCGCCTTATGAAAAGTGGTAATTTTATTCCACACCGAACTCGGGTCGAACTATCTGTAATGGAATGGCAACAGTGTACACTGCAGCCAGCTGAACGGCACGTAGTCTGGGAACTCGAAGCGTGTTTTTTTTTCCCCGAGTTCTACCAATTCTGACACGGATGTGAAATAAATTTATTCTGCAAACAAATTTCATTTGTTCAATTTATGCATGTATTTGTCTTTGTTACAGCGAATACAATTTACACTGTCGACAAGATTTTGTAAATCCACGATTCGACGTCCTTTGACAGCGAATTTCTGTTGCTGATCGTCGAGGTTATGGTTGTTCTCACCGCGTTTAGCCGCATTTGCTTGACACATGGCTGCCACAGCTTTCAGTCTTCTAGCATGCGCCTTTTTTCTTGTAAACTTTCCTTTGTATCGCATTTGGGTTGACATTTCCACGCGTTTAAAAAAAATCTATAACAAACATTTCGCGAAAGACAGATCGTAGAAACATCATTGTATAGGCATTGGATGTTACTATACGCTTCGACCGAAACCTTTGGCTCATACGTGTACCTACAGAACTACCTTAAGAGTGGCGTTTTGCTAAAACGAGAAAATTTGTATCGACTATTGTAACTGATTGTACTTTATTTCTACATTTCGTCCGTGCCTCACGTTAAGAACCTTGAACGTTTGCCTTTCGAGGGTGGGGGGGGGCTCCAACCCCTTAATTATGAGATATCGAAATAAAAACGCGTATCCGCTACTTTTTATCCTCTACATGTATACAAATTTACATACCAATCGGTTAAAAATTCTCGGAGATACGTATGAAAAACTGCATTTTTGCAATAAACAATATGAAATTTGTTGTTATCTGCATCGTTCTTATCTCCAATGTATAGTAACACGGAAAAATGAACGTTGTTGCAATGTGATTTTTTTCATATTTCGTCCCGTAAAAACGTTATCGACGAAAAACGAACAACATCTTTATTTTCGGGTGAGCGTTTCACCCCTTAAAAATCGTTCCCGTAAAATTAAAGGTAAACAAGGATTATTGAGTAAATACTGGAAATTTTACTTCGTAAAAATTACAGGTATACAACGATTATCGGGTTAAATACTGAGAAATCCTGATTTTGAAGGGCATCTTCGAATGCGCGAGAAAAAAACTCTAAAGAACTACTCTAAAGAAAAATAAAACATCTTCCTACGACTATTTTTAAGGGTGATATCGAAATAGTTACCTAAGCCGGGCGAGGGGTGCCGTGGCGGGAGTGGCGGAAGCCCCACCACGCCGCCCAGTGGCACCGACGATGCCGTTTCCCATTTCGCGCGCGCGATCGGCTTCAATCTTTATGTGCATTGCGATAAACACTCCAATGGGTTTTTGTCATATTGCATGTTATGTCAAACGGTAATAGAAATGCTCACGAACTTGAAAAACGCGAACATGTTGATAACAACAGCAATAAATTGAAGAAACGTAAAATCGACTATATCTTTCCTCGTGATGAAGATATTGAGTTACTTTTTTTTGGAAATTGCGCGTCTCACAGAGACCTACAAAAATCTAAAAGAATATTTCAAGTAACCTCAAAATTTGAGTACATAATTGAATTTGTTTATAAGCAATAAGTTTATAAGTTAATCTCCGAAACAAAAATCTTCTTAAAAATCACTTTTTGGCATTGGATTTTGAATGTACACACTAATGACCACCACGTAAATTGTTTTCGCCATGTGGCCCTTCTGGATCCCTTGAGGAGGTTTTAGATTTAGGCAAATCGATAATTACTCGTTAACTATATGAACCAGCCCAATACAATTCAAAGATATCTTTTCGGGATAGATTCTTCTAGATGCTGATTGAGTTTCAGAACACTAACAAGAAAAGGTTGCGAGGTCGATCCCTCCGATTTCGATCAAATTTGGCATGCTTGTAGAATGGGTAAAAATAGGCGACACGTATTTTTTTATTTTTTATATCTGCGGAACCCATTTTTTACGGGGTGAAACGCACTCTCGAAAATAGGGGTGTTTTTCGTTTTTCATCGATAACGTTATCGTTCTCATCTCCAACACGAAAAAAATTAACATTGTTGCAATTCGAATTTTTTTTTTCATATCCCGTACCGTTAAAACGTTATCGATGAAAAACTAAAAACACCTCAATTTTCGAGGGTGCGTTTCAACCCTTAATAATCGGGTTCCGCAGATATAAGAAAATACGTGTCGCCTATTTTTACCCATTCTACAAGCATGCCAAATTTGACCGAAATCGGAAAGATCGACCTCGCAACCTCTTCTTGTTAGTGTTCTGAAACTATTTTTTTTTTGTTTACCAGTGATTTGCCGTTAAACTATCAATCCTACGTGATTTTTGTATAGGCCTTATTTTATAGGTGACATCATGCCGTATAACTTCGGTAGGAAGCATTTTTCGATAAAACCAATTCTAAAACAGATATCATTTCTTTAAAAACCGAGTTTTTTACTTTTAACAATCTCTGGTGGTCGCAAAACACCATTTGTTATGGGGAACTTTAGGGTACATTCCTGGTAACCCAAAGAACGTACAAAAAATTGGCGACGTGCTGGCCTCCGAGGATAGAAGGTGGTCGAATTTCTGTACATTCCGACTGGACTAACCATGCTTTGAGCCTCATTCGACCAAGCAATAGAGCAGATAATGAAAATGAATAAAAGATAATGAAATGAATGATAATGAGCATAACATGAAAGACAGTTCGTAGTTATATTCTGTTATATTTTCCACTCGCAACTATCATTTATTAATTTTTTATAAACATTTAAAAGCAAAAAAGTGTTTTTTTTCTTTTTTTTCGCTTATAAAATGAAAACTAATAAAGCAATGTTAATGCTCTGAAAAGACGAATTGTAGAGAGTCAAAATGCGAGGATAATGAGCGTTGGAACGACTCGGTCGGATTATTATTAGAGGAGAAAATCCAGGAAAACCAGCGTTTAAAAAAAATGCATAACTTCGTCATTTGTTCAACTTGTAGCGCAGGCTTATCCGAGATAGGAGTGATTGATAGGTACTTTATCCGTACACAAACCAGGCGCTGTCGGATAATTAGTTTTTGCATAATTGCAATTCGAATTTTTTTAAGGACTATCTTGCAGCGTGACTGGATGCGCCATGAATGGTCCGATTTCAATTTTCCAAACAGTTTTTGAAAGTAGAAGTATAGTACTATAAAACGTATATCCTCATTTTGCGTTAAAATGCTACGAAATAGGTGAGAAATACTTGTAAACATGACTGAAAACGGATAAGCGCGTGAAAGGCGTTAAGGGCGGGGTAAAGTATTAAAAAAAAAAATTTCATTTTTAAAAAAAATTTTAAATGAATGCATAATATATCAAGAATATTGTGTTAAAATTTCAAGTCGATCGGAGTAAAATTGACGAAGTTATGAGTATTTGAGCGTCTATTGCTCTGTGCCGTTCTCTTCTCTTCTGCGTTTTTCAAACTGTTTTTCTGAGACTTGTCATATTTGAAGTCCGTGTGCACGATAACTCAAAATCTACTGGACCAATCGCTTTGAAATTTTGCACAGTACTTCTTCACATAATTCACCAGGTATTGTCGAGAGTTTTTTTTTTTAATAATTACTAATTTTTCAACAACAAATTAGCCGATTTTTTTTAGCGAAAATCGGGTTTTTGGCTCCCTAGTGCTACGAAAAATCGACAAATCGAAAAAAAAAAAAAAAAAAATCCTCCCGTCATTACCTCGAGAAACATCTCCTTTAACAAATGCATTTTGATTTTTTTGTTTCAAATGATTCTGTTGCGAGTTATGGTGCACACCGCAAATCAACTTTTTTTCGAGGCGCCTCCGGGGTTTAATTTTCACTCGCTCAATTTTGAATATTTTGCGATGCAAATTTAGGAGAATGTTGTTCAAATGTTACTTTATTATATGTACATTTTTCAATAAACGAACACTATTCGTTACCCCAAAAAAAAATCTTAAAAACATGCCTTTTTTTCGCCGAATTAACTTTACCCCGCCGTTAAGTAGTGGGGCTAGAACAGCGCGTATGTATAGTAATAGAAGCACGCTGCGCGCAAGTTATGAATCTTCACATTCGGTTATCTCGGCAACTCTGGAGCTATATTAAATTTTTTCAATTTTATTTTTGGATAACTGAACACGCGAAAACGGATTCTTCACTCGGATTTCATTAACCCCAGAACTCATGAGCGGGGTCCAAACGCACCGCACGCGTACTTTGAACTACGCTCCTGAAGTAAGGAGCGATATTATCGACTATTGGTCTGAACCATAATTCAGTTCGAAGATCTAAGAGTAGTGTCAGGTCGGTTAGAACTTCATTTGGTCGTTGGTTTTCACGCTGTGCGCTTTGAAATTACCTGTGGCGTGTGTACGAACCCCAGTCATGAGTTAACGTTTTACTTTCGCGACGGTAAGTTAATTTTATATTTTATACTGGAATCATTTTGTATATATCATTTCGAAATCTGGGGAAAATATATAAATATTTATAAATTACAATTAATGATCATTTAAAAAATTGTACAGAACTGCCGTTACCCGTAAGTGGATAAAAGAGAGGCAAGGTGCGGTTTGTGCCCGAGGTCAAAAGATCGCAAAAGCCATTCGCACCGCGTTAAGGAGTAAGGCCACTGTAACGGCCCAAAAAAAAGGTTTTTTCACTAATTTTTTGCTCCCGAAATTGAAGGTATTTGAAAAAAAACTTTTAATGGTGTTATCGGGCATACATTAAACTTTATTATAAAATTTTTTTACAGTAAAAAAAAAACAAAATGGCGGTTCCACAGCTATCTTCCCGGGACATGTTTTCAAAATGGCACGCAGCATAACTCGAACAATTTTCATTTTTTTTACTTGAAATTTTAACCAGATGTGAACATTTACATTATCTTGAGAATGTCGATCGGAATTTTCAAGAACTTTATTTATTGATTTTTTATTAACAAAAAACTTGCCGTTTTTTTCGTCAAAAATCAATTTTTTTTTTCAAACGCACGCCAAATCCACAAAAATTGATACTTTTTAAAATCCGATCGAAATTTTCTAGCTATAGCCCTCTAGATTAATGGTTTTTTTTTGTTCTAGATTCAAAAGTGCACCAGTGGTGCTGCGTGCCGCGGAGCCCTGGAAGCAAAACATGTCCCGGGAAGATAGCTGTGGAACCGCCATTTTGTTTTTTTTTTACTGTAAAAAAATTTTATAATAAAGTTTAATGTATGCCCAATAACACCATTAAAAGTTTTTTTTCAAATACCTTCAATTTCGGGAGCAAAAAATTAGTGAAAAAACCTTTTTTTTTGGGCCGTTACAGTGGCCTTACTCCTTAAGTGCCGCCGAGCCGTTTGCGAACAGCATAAGCTTATCTTTTGTGTCGATTGTGCGGCAATCGATTGAATTTTTTTTAACTACTTTTTTACTTTAACAAATTTAACACATTTATGATAAAACTCATAAAATAATATCTTTGTTCTACGAATTTTCAATAACATAAACTGTTAAAACACAATTTCTGATTTTCGAATTTTCGTCATTTTCAATATCCCAAAAAAATATACTTTTTTAACTGAATAAAGTGACAATCATTTTTTTTCAATAGTCTGATGTATCCCCTCCAAAACGCCGCTTGATATTTTAAGATCGGTTGAGCGGTTAAAAAATTACAAATTTTTATTTAACAAATGAGCTTTTTGCTAATTTTTTCCGGTTCTCAGCCTTCGAACGGGTTTTTCATGAACTAAATTTGCATAAAATTCGATTTCCCGAGCACCATTATCTTCGTTATGAAAAAATAAAGAGAATGACGTACGGAAAAGTCTGTTTATCAGCATACGGCTGGTTTTATGATCAAGAAACGTGTGGGGTTCGTTCGAACCCCAGTTATAAGTTTAAAGATGCACAAATTTATTCATGAGGTGTATGGTTAATAATCAGTGGAAAAGTTGATGACGGATTTTCTTTGCTATATATCCTTATATTAATATGATATTGATAAAATGCTGTGAAATAGGAGAACAGTATTTGCAAATATGGCTGTAAATGCGCGTGAGGGATAATAGCGATGACATAGGAGTAAGGCGAGGTCTCATAAAAATAATGAGTATGGACTTCAAAAAATAAGCTTCCTGGCTGTTTATATTTCACCTATTTCACAGCATTTTATCACATTTGATGCACATATAAAGTACCTATCAATCACTACAATCTCACGGAGAGCCTGCGCTACAACTTGAAAAAGGCGGTTTTATGATTTTTTGAGAAAACGCTGATTTTTGTTTTTTTTTGTGTTTTTCTCCGTTAATAATAATCCGATCGAGTTGTTCCAACGCTAATTTTCTTTGCATTTTGATTCTCTACAATACGTCCCCTCAGAGCATCAAGATTGCTTCATTAGTTTACATTAGCGAAAAACGAAAGAAAAATAATATTTTTGCTTATAAATGATTATAAAAAATTAATAAATGATAGTTGCGAGTGGAAAACATAACAGAGTATAACTACGGACTGTCTTTCGTGTGATGGCATAGTCGGCATCCTGGTAGTATTTTTGTAACGCAAAAATCTCTATTGCCTGGTGCTCACGGGCTCGTCCCACCATACTACATAGCTACAACGATCGATATTGGGCCCATAGTGGGGGGCTGTTGCATTTGTGGACGTTCCGACAATTGAGGTCGCAGTGTACGTATGAACAAATGTCTATACACCTAAAGTTCATATTCGACATAACGATGGTGAGAAATGTTTGACATCGCATTAAGTCCATACAATTAACGAAAAAAAATTGTGCAAATTAGACACTTCCACATTGCTCCCTTGTTGTTTTATTTCCCTCCGCAGAGCTACTTCGGTGAAAACGGCAATTTTCAAAAACCGCCTTGCTAAAGAACGAGACTTTGCGAGCAGAATAAAATCACGAGGAATCAACGTGCGAATTTGTATCGCACACGATTTTTTAAGGTATTCCTTTCACGAACCCAAATATTTTACACTTAACTGATTTTCGTCTATAATGAAGTAAAAATACATCCCAGTATATTGGTAAAATTTCAAGACAAGTTACCGAACCTTTAACGAAAAAATACGGCCCTAAAAATCGTCTCATTTATACGTCGCTTTATGGACATGTTACGCTGGCCACATTTCTATCTAATAATTTATACACTAAACAATTCTAGATGCCTAATATAAACTGCTCACAGGTGTGAAAAAGTCTACGGAATGTCTCGCCGTCCGGATATCGGACGAATAAGCGTGTTATTCGTCCGGTTAGCGGCTCAGTTCACGCCGTATTTCCACGTACATATTATTGTGATTCGTGTCAGCTAGTATCCGGACGAATAACATATATATATAATCGTCCGGATAAAACGTGTTAATTTGTTAAACAATCTATCTGGACGAATAATTTACACGGATTCGTCCGAATAAAATATTTATTATTTTGTTTGGGTTTGTTTGGGTTTGTCCGGGCTTGTTTCGGTTTGTTTGGTGTTGTTTGGGTTTGTTTGGTGTTGTTTGGGTTTGTTTGGTGTTGTTTGGGTTTGTTTGGTGTTGTTCGGGTTTGTTTGGTGTTGTTCGGCTTTGTTGTTCGGGTTTGTTTGGTGTTGTTCGGGTTTGTTTGGTGTTGTTCGGGTTTGCCCAAACAAACTCAAACAAACCCAAACAACACCAAACAAACCCAAACAAACCCAAATAACACCAAACAAACCCAAACAAACCCAAACAAAATTATATCTATTTTATTCGGACGAATCCGTGTAAATTATTCGTCCAGATAGATTGTTTAACAAATTAACACATTCTATCCGGACGATTATATATATGTTATTCGTTCGGATACTAGCTGACATGAATCACAATAATATGTACGTGGAAATACGGCGTGAACTGAGCCGCTATCCGGACGAATAATACGCTCATTCGTCCGATAACCGGACGGCTAGCCGCAGCGAAAAGTCTAAAGATTTCGTAACGACAATAAAAACAGAGGATCACCTAACGTTTAAAGAAAATATTAATGTTAAAACATTCGGATAAATGTGACTAGCAGACGAATTTTTGCAGCCGTGACGTTTCAAATAAATGTAAAAATGTCTCGATCTACTAAATTTGCGCGAATTTTTTCATTCCAGGTTATCGTTGTGTATAATAATCCATTGTAACTTATTTTTTTTATTAAGCGCAATTGTAATTTACCGACGATTCAGAAGGGCCTGCTTGTGCCCCCACAAAATACGGCCCCCCGCGAAAGGAATACCTCAATTTCCACTGTTCGTCCATATATCCTTGCAGGCATCTATGATCTCATCCTTTACCCTTGAACTTCACACGTATATCAGTGCGCACTATTTTCAGTTCCTGGTAGACATTCCTAGAATGCTGATGGCAGCTACTCTTCCTCAATGCAATATTGTATTTCATTTCCACGATGTCACGGCTAAACTATGTAAAACCGGTCCTGATACAGGCGACTATATTTTGTGGAGGTTGAATTGTGTTACCATCGAAAACTCGGTAAAACTGCCTCACGCTTAGAAGTTGATGGACAGTGCACGGCTAAGTGATCACCCCTCTAAGTATTGTCTCATGCAAGTTACGTTTGACATTGGAAATCATCGAAGTCACACACGGACCGAGTGTTCACTATGGGCGTTTTGTAAGAATCGAAAAAAAAAACTTATAAACTTGCATCATTGAATTGTTAACGGTCCTCGTTTATCTCGTTCCCCTGTAAGTTCCTTGTGTCCTGAGCGCACGTACGCGCGCGCGCCCACGTGGCAAACCAAATCGCAATTATACACGTCGTCCATCTATGCGTGGTAATTAAACCGTCCCTCTTTCGCTCTGTCATTTCAGGTTGGAGGGTTCGCGAGGCTGGTTTCGGCAAAGGTGCGAGCACGGAAAGAGAATAATCGTTCGTTGGACATACCAAGAGAGAAGATCGTAGTGCCCGTATTGGTGAAAAGAAGGTATCCCAGAGAAGGAAGAAAGAAAAAAAAAAGAACAACAAAAGGCTCACGCTTAATCGTGCGGTGGGAAAATTTTCGCTCAAGTCTGCATAGCTCGTTGTCACCGCAAGGTTATCTCTGCCGTTGATTCTCTCCTCTCCCTCGCACAGTTCTCTTTGTGGAACAAAAAATTGTCTCTCGTTCCCTTCCTCTCTATCGTCTGACCCTATACCGACTTTTTTCGGTCTCGGGTTTGTAAGCTTTTGTGAAGGAGCTTTCCCGTCATTTCTCCACCGCGTCTTTCTCTCTCTTCCGCCGTCCTTCGCTTTACTCGCCTTTTCCAGCTTCCCTCCCACGCATCGAGGACCCCGCCGTCGACTGTTCCTCTCTATCGGCCTCCCTATTGGTTCGACGGACAGATACATGTACACGTGGATATACAGATACACGCATGCACACGCAGAAACGTAAATAGGCACGCATCGAGAAAGAGGGACCTGTGCGCGCCCACGAATATATACATTTACCCACACCCGAAAGAGCTGGTAGACGGACGAGTCGTCATAGGCCTTCTTTGCTTTCTTCCGTCCACTGGACCGAGAAGTGGAGGGAGCTCGATTTACGTGTGTGTAACAGCCGGCGTGTTCACAGCTGGCCAGCTGGCCAGAGCTGGCGCAGATATCGCATCACGCAGCCTCGCCGCTGCACCCGCCTCAGCTCGAACAGACACGATTGTGGCTAAAATACGCGACCGATATATTCGCCACTATCTTCATTAAACATGCGCGTCTCGTCGTTCGTAAAAATGCAGAAAGAGAGAATACAACAAATAGGAAAGAACACCCGCAAAATGCCATGCTCAGTTTAAAAATATCGATCGTGACGAGGTGAAACTGAGCGAGTGATCGTCGCGGCGCGCCGCCAAGTGTCGGAAGCGCTCGGTGAACCGTTGGAGCACGAACTACATCGCTGACGCCGTGCGCGCCAGGTAGCGGCCGTGGATTGTACCACTCCTATCTAAGCTACCAAACGTAAATGACTCGTGGAGAAGAGGTATGAAGCTATTAGACGTGCTTCTTTTTTTCTTCAAGCCCGTGACGGCGAAACATGAATATGAATGACGACAAACGAACGAACTTTCATCTCGGTCAAGTAGCCTCCCTAATGGCGAAGACGGATCGTCCGAACGGCGAAAGTATCAGCGGTGATGTACAGACTGACATAGTGATTGCACGGCAACAATGCGAGGTGCGTGAGCGAGTGCGGTAAATCTCGAGTGACGATATATATGTATATATATATACATATATATATATATGTATATATGTATATATGTATATATATATACACATATATACAAATGTTCACGACGCCAGTGCTTGAGTGCTCCACTTGGATCGCTGCGGAACGCGCGACGTAAGCTCTTCTTTTAACCCACTTATAGATGTCCGTGATCGACTCGGTAGTGAAGCTTCGAAGGTACTCGACCCGTTTGGATTGTATAAAATTGTAAATATATATACTTAATATATATATATATATATATATATATATATATATATATACATATATATATATATGTATATCTGTATATATTTATAAGAATTTTATAACGGTACGAGGATCTACAGTTTTACGAGTGCTGAGTAGCAAAGTGTATCTGTGAAGTTTTTTCTTTCGTTTCCTTTGGTTACTACACGGTGGTTGCGTGCGCGCGTGAGTGCGTTTAGTGACGGCGATCTTTTTTCGGTCGTTCGTAATACCGGTGTTGTTGGCTTACCTGTACGTCTTTTCGGCGAGTGAGCACGAGAGCGAAAAGTAAAATTTTAAAAATATCATCTCGCCGCGAACGAGACAAAGAGGAAGCACCGCAATGAATCGACCGGCCGCTGTTCAACTCCACGTGTTATTCTGGTGCTTTGTTGCCATGCTGGGCTTTGGACTCGCGGCGTGGCAGGAAAACGTCAGGCCGAAGATGTACGTTCAACTGGGTAAGTTGATCGAAAACAATGTTTTCTCTTACTTGAGCGTCTTTGTGTAAAGCTCTTTTCAATAACTGTTCTGTCTCGTGTCGCAAATTTTGGTCTAAAAAATGCAAAAACTGCCCTCAAAACCACCCGATGTCATGATAGGGAAAGTGGCAGATACACACACAGACGCATGTACTGTGAATACATGCCTTTGTTTACGTGTGCATATACATATTGTATGGGATAAAGTGATTTTGAAGATGTCGATAAAATTGGCAGATCTTTCTCTCGCACATAAAAAATAAAAGAGCGTTCTCGCATCTTAGTACAGTCGTGCTGTCGCTGAAAAAACCCGGAATCGGAGAAAATTAGAAGAAGGCTAGTTTTTTGACAGGTGATTTTGTAGGTGCCGCGGGTGCTAAATTCAAGTTTGCCTAAAAATCGGGGTGTAGGGTTCTTTTTTAGGGGATGAAAGGAGATGGGGGTGGATTAATGCCAAACCACAACCCCTACGAGGTCGGTGCCGTGGCACAAAATGTTCAGAAAAATCCGGGCTTCAGTTTTGTCCACAGCGCCGAAGTCGTTGAAGTTCATTTTGAGGGTGAAAAAGTGGGGTGAAATTTTGAAAAATCGGTTTTAATTCAATAACTCTTTAGAAAAAAATCGTACGTTTTTTGTTCAAATGGGAACGTTGTAGCCCTTGAAAAGACGCGTCGATCGAGTATCCGATCATCACCCTCCGATAATATCTTCACCCCCAAAAAATGGCTAAAAAACTTTTAAAAAAATAGTTTATTGAATAACTCAAAAACAATCGGTTTTTCGAGTATGGTTCAAATGTACGAAATGTAGAGAATAATTTTCTCCATATTTTCGTTGCTATGGACCACCCTTGAATTTTGATTTTCCAACCCCTCTCGGGGGTTGAACATTCAAAATGAAATTCTGGGAAAACTATTGACGGCACGAATTCGCCGCCGTGGAAGAATTTGTAGCTTGAACCCTCAGCTACATTTTTGTCCATAGCGCCAAACTCGTATCTCTTCAGTTTCGGTCAATAGTTTTCCCAGAATTGCATTTTGAATTTTCAACCCCTGAGAGGAGTTCGAAAAAGCAAAATTAAAAAGTTGTGCATAGGAACGAAAATATAGCGAAAATTATTCTCTACATTTCGTACATTTGAACCATCCCCGAAAAATCGATTGGTTTTGAGTTATTCAATAAACAATTTTTTTGTTAATTCTTCAACAATTCTTTTGGGGGTGAAGATATTATTGCAGAGGGTTGATCGAATACTTGATCGACGCGTCTTTTCAAGGGCTACAACGTTTCCGTTTGAACAAAAATTGTATGAATTTGTCCTAAAGAGTTATCGAAAGAAAACTGATTTTTCAAAATTTCACCCCACTTTTTCACCCCCAAAATGAACTTCCACGACTTCGGCGCTATAGACAAAAATAAAACCCGGATATTTCTAAACATTTTGTCTCCCGGCGCCGACCTAGTGGGGGTTGTAGTTTGGCATTAAATCACCCCCAACCCCTTAAAAAAACCCTACCCCCCGATTTTTAGGCAAACTTGGTTTTAGCACCCGTGGCACCTACAAAATCACCTGTCAAAAAACTAGCCTTCTTCTAATTTTTTCCGATTCCAATATACAGCACGACTGTACTATTTAGCTGAGTTCTATAGTTATAATAGTTTTCAGCGTTAGTTCTGGCGATTTTACAAAAAAGGCGATTCTACAAAAGGACCCTAACTTTACAAGTGTGATATGCTGGTGCATAAGTATGACTTCTGAGCAATTTTCCCTCGCTGCGTCATAGTTCCGATACTCTCTAATGTATTCAAGAAGAGTTCTAGCTGTTTTCCAATAATTATTAACAATTTTCATTAGCATCTCAACTATACAAGTGCGATATGCTGATGTATGAACGTGAATTCTATGTGCTTTCTATGTGGTACATTATAGTTCCAGTATTCTTTTATGTATCCGGGAAGACTTTCGACCGAGCAATTTTTAAATAAATTAAGATAAGTTGATCATTATTTGGAAATAGCTAGAAGTCAGATCCCATCTCAAATACAGCGAAAAATACTGGAACTATCCGTACTACATAGAAAGCACCTAAAACTCACGCCAGCATATCATAGCTGTACAGCTAAGGTGCTAACTAAAGTTGTTAATAATAATTTGAAAATAGCTATAAGTCAGAACTCTTCTCAAATACATATAGAAATACTAGAACTATAATGTATCGCATAGAAAGCATCTAGAACTGACGTCTTCGCACCAACATACTACCATGGGGAGTCACCAAATTATACCAGAACAATCACCAAAAACTGTCAGGGACTATAAAACACAGCTGCATGCGAGAAGAACTTTCTTTTATTTTTAATCTGCTAGAAAAAGAACCGCTAACATCACTGATACATGTTGAAGACATTCCACTTCGTAGGTCGTCCTTGAAACAGTCGGGTGTGCTGAAAGTGAACCTCAGACACATATAACAGGTTCCAAATTACTTTTTCATATATACATATACATTTATCTAAAGGTGATTGTTTTAACGTTGAAATCATCGGGGTTTAGGCGATGTTGAGAATGGTATTGAGTAATTACTATGAGGAGGGACCGCGAGATCTAGTGTCTTCAAAATCACCTTTTCATAGAGATATACATATATATACACATTTATGTCTGCATAAATATTTCTATTGTAGGAAAATAAATAAATAAAACTCTAATAAATAAATAAATAAATCAAAATAAAATAAATCAAACTAAAAAATAAATAAATAAAAAAAACCAGAATAAAACTCGTGCAGAAATGTTATTGGGCATTCCCTTGCTACTGTGGGTCGGGCCCTGACCAGGCTTGCCTCGTCTGATTTACTTGACCGAGCCCTTTCATGGAAGAGGCCGGAAAGGCCATACAATCGTTTTTTTACAGTTTACCTTCTATGTTTAGAATTGACAATGTTTTGGTCGGGATATACTTAGAGCAAGTAATGTATTCACGTCATGTATTCCCCGCCAGAACATTCCCTAAAGCATTTAGGGCCCTAAAGCATTCCCTAAAAGCATTCCCTAAAAAGTGGATCCTATCTTAAAGAACTGTGTATAGCTGCTTTCATTTTTACGTTATCAGATAATTATAATTTATCGGCATAAAATGAATACATTTGTTGTAATTTTATTTATCGTTCTATGCGTTGTTTTTATCAATGATAATCTACGAGAATAAAAATGCTTATAACAAATAGGGCAGCGGTTCCCAAAAGGTGTTCCGCGGAACCCTCGGGGTTCAGTGGAAGGACCACAGGGGTTCGGAGAGTTGGGCGTATTGTCGAAGAAAGCAGCGAGCCGAGACGCCGGCGCTTTAAGGCACGCGTTCACATGAATGTGGACGCGGGTATTACCATAAATGTTAATTAAAAAATAATGAATAATAAGGAAATGTTATAACAAAAATGTTATAATAACCTACAATAAACTACAATAATAAGGCAATAACCTACTTGTAATAAGGTAAAAAAGCGAAGCAGGCGGTTCGTTGTTTTTAAAATCGACGTCAAATCGTCAGACAATATCAATATTCTGGCCGGGAAGACAGTACGCCTACAGTTCGCCTACAACCCACCAGGTGGCTTCAAGCGAAGCGCTTCGCGTAACTAAGTTTGTACAACGATTAGACTGCAACCCGTTGTTGTACTACGTACAGAAGTTCTATGCTCACAGTGTGCACTTACGCTTATGATTTTGTGATACCTGTGAAATAATAAGTATCACCCGTGTCGAAATTTGAGTTAGGACAAACTTCTGTCCCTCATCTACCTTCTAAGGCCATGATCAAGCCGTCCAGCGTAGATCAGGTTCGCCACGTAGCAGGTCTTAGAGGCCAGGCTCCGGCCCGCCGTTCCCTTTTTTGGGAACTGAATAGGAACGGGACAGAAACGATTAAGTACTGGAAGGGCTTTTAGCGATCTACCTGAGTAAAGTAGATAGTATTAGGTGGTATACTGATACTTATTATCCCTTTGCACTCAAGAGGTGACTCGCTGGACCACTCACTAACCGAGTGAAGAAGGCCTCGAGCGCAAAGAGTTTTCATAAGTAGGGGAGGCTGGGGTCAATTGGAAGGTTTTTGAAAAAATCGGTTAGTGTGACTTCATTTTATACCTTATCTGTTTGGTAATGGGCTTAAATTATATAATCTAGCTATATGATAGCATTATTGATTTTGCTTCTACTATGCCTTGAACTTAGGTAGAAGCTATTTAAAAACTCTTGGAAAACGTTCCAATTGACCATGTGTCGGGGTCAATCGAAACGGTGCCTGGGGTTAGTTGAAACAGGTGTTTTCAGCTGATTGAACTGATGTTTCTACTAAACCCAGGTACTGTTAATGATGTTTATGAAGTGATAATGTATGTTTGTTGTGAATAAAATACACTTTTAATTAAAATAATCGGTTTTATGGTTTTTCATTCCAGTTTTGGTATCACCGAAGGCATATTTCGGTACTTCAATATTATTTTATTTATCTAGTTTAAATTTTCTCAAGATAATGAGTCAGAGAATAGTTTTTGTTACTAACGGGGTACTCAATGAGACCGACTTGTTTAGTCTTCGAGGTTCTTTTTTACTCTCTTAGCCTATTTTCTGCAGTCTTTCTCTTCAGCCTCTTTCCGTGTCTCTACTTATTCAGGGGTATCGGTGTAAATTGTCGACTTTCTCTTTTTTCTACCCCGATTTAGCGTTTTAATATTTAAATGCCTTTTTATAATTTTCGAGATCGCAGCTTCCGCGGTTCGTAGTTTCGAACGGTTTCTTGGCATCTAAAAGAAAAATAAGATTTGGAAAACTTGCTTGGGGACAAAATGTTTTCTCGGAGTCAATAGAAACACGTTTCAATTGACCCCGAACCTTTTCTTTCAACTGCCCCCATACCCTCGCTTCCAATAATTTATCTAATAACAAAGAACCTCAATGTTGTAGGTAGTTGCTGACCGCAATAAACTCACTAGGATATTCACAGTAATGTCAATCACAGATTGTCAACAACGCTGAAGAAGGAACAATAGTTTTGAAGCAATACGCAAAATATTAATAATAAAAAAACTTACTTTTTGTGTCGAAAAAGCGATGCACCCACATAAAATGTTCGACGCTCTCGGAGCGGCGGCGTGGACTAAGGGACAAGTTCCGATAAGCAAAGCAGTTCCTTCCCCCCTTGGGCTCCTACCGCTGTCAATAACCATCTTCGAGTCATTCAACTTGTTTTATTTGACCCGTGTTTCTATCGACCTCAGCTTTCCCAATCGCAAAATTATAAGCGTGAGGTCAAAAACCACGAATGACCTGCTCTACTTGATTGCCTCATTAAATAATTTAGCTCCTCGAGGATTAATGTTTTTGTTTTTTTTTTCCTTTTTCGGTGTCTAATAATACGAAGCTCTGTAACGGAAGAAAGAAAGAAAGAAAGGAGAAAATGTAAAAAGCCCGCAATGGTGTACATGAAATAAAAGAAGTTTATCTAATTTAGCTATTCGTTATGCTCGAATCATTAGTTATTGAATTCTCCGTATTTATGGTAAGCATTCTTATTCTCGTCGATTATCATTGATGAAATGAATGGTCAATTGCTTGGTGAGCATTGTCTTTATCAATCAAAATCTACCAGAATGAAAATGCTTATACCAAATAGGGGTATTACAATAAGCGTTAAGGCCGTAGCCTGAATTAGAACGTAAAAAAGCGTTTTTTTTTTGGAATTTTTTTAGAAGGGAAAAATGTGAACCCTGTAAACATTGAGGTATCTTTTCATGTATATTTGAAATGCATTAAAAAAATGTTCAACTTGAAACAATAAATGACTGCAGATTTATCAGCCCGTTTCATGTGCGGACTTGCCTCTGCAGTCCCTAACCGGCGGAAAAATTGCAGCTCGTAATTCTTGATTGAAACGAAAAAACCAATAAAATTTGCGACTGTGATATATTTTTATTCGGGGTGAAAGAAGAAAAAGCTGAAAAAATCGAAAAAAAAAAATTCTCTTCTTTTTTGAAATTGTGTTTTTTAAAAAATGTATATTATATCTAATATTAAGAACACGTATCTTCATTGAATAGAACATTTGTTGATGGCCCATCCCTTCCGCGATTATCAGCCATGTTGAACGACACTTTCAGTTGTCTCAATGTTTTTCATTTGCACCATATATTAAGGCGTTACCCCCACTTGTAGCGCAAAAAAGGCCTTTTTCATGAATTTTTTTAAAGAAAACTACAAAACTTTTTTAATCGATCGATATACCATCTTAAAGAACACATCTTGAAGAACTTTCAGTAATTTTTTTATTGAAAAATATTACATTGTTTAGTGGAAAATGGCCGTCAATGAAATAATGTTTTTATATACACGGTTTGCGGTGACCAACATTGCGGCGAAGTGGATCATCTGAAAAAAAAATGCGGATGGATTTAGTCAAATATAAGTATAAACTAGTCTTTAATCGAAGGATTTTAAAAAATATTCATTTTTCACAAAATGGCGGACAGTCAAAGTTAATGGTTCGATTTTAACGAAAAAAAACGGCCGTTTTTTGGCTATAAAACGGCCATTTTTTTTTCGAAAAAAAAAATCGAACGATTAAAGACTACATTTTTATGTATTTAATAAGCCTGCAAAATTTCAAAAAGATCGGTTTATTAGTGTTGGAGTAATCTTGGTCACCGATTTCAGAAATGCCATTTTGAGAAAAACGCGTTCAAATTTTCAATTTCCGGTCGTTTACACAACGGATTCTTCTCTTTCAACGCTCATATCTCAGTCAATTTTATTCGGATCGACTTGAAATTTTCAGGACATATTCTCAGATACTTATACTTCAAAAAAATGCAATAAAAAAAATCGATTTTTTCAAAATCGCAAGTGGGGGTAACCCCTTAATCTTAGAACTCATGAGCGGGGTCCAAACATACCCTACGCGTACTTTGAACTACGCTCCTGAAGTAAGGAGCGATATTATCGACTATTGGTCTGAACCATAATTCAATTCGAAGGTCTAAAAGTAGTGTCGGGTCGGTTAGAGCTTCATTTGGTCGTTGGTTGTTACGCTGTGCGTTTTGAAATTACGTGTGGGGTGTGTACGAACCCCAGTCTTGAGTTAACGTTTTACTTTCGTGACGGTAAGTTAATTTTATATTTTATACTGGAATCACTATTTTGTATATATCATTGCGGAATCTGAGGAAAATATACAAATATATTATTTATAAATTACAATAAATAATAATTTTAAAAAATGTACAAAATTGCCGTTACCCCAAGTGGATAAAAAACAGGCAAGGTGCAGTTTGTGCCCGAGGTCAAAAGATCGTAAAAGCTACTCGCACTGCGAGCCGTGTGCTAACAGCATAAGTTTATCTTTTGTGTCGATTGTGCGGCAATCGATTGAATTTTTTTAAACTACTTTTTTACTTTAACAAATTTAACAAATTTATGATAAAACTCATAAAATAATATCCTTTTTCTACGAATTTTCAATAAAACAAACTGTTAAAACACAATTTTTTATTTTTGGATTTTCGTCATTTTCAATATCCCCAATAAATATACTTTTTTAACTGAATAAAGTGACAATAATTTTTTTTCAATAGTCTGATGTATCCCCTTCAAAACGCCGCTTGATATTTTAAGATCGGTTGAGCGGTTAAAAAATTACAAATTTTTATTTAAAAAATGAGCTTTTTGCTGATTTTTTCCGGCTTCAGCCTTCGAACGGGTTTTTCATGAACTAAATGTGCATAAAATTCGATTTCCCGAGCACCATTCTCTTCGTTATGAAAAAATTAAGAGAATGACGTACGGAAAAGTCTGTTTATCAGCATAGGGTCGGTTTTATGATCAAGAAACGCGTGGGGTTCGTTCCAACCCCATTTATGAGTTTGAAGGTACAAATATTTATTCATGAGGTGAAGGGTTAAACCACTAATGCTTTTCTCCACACAATAGCACATCAACTCAGAAGTGACTAGTACGCTGTTAACAATGTAAATGCACAGTGTGCGTATATATCGATATATATAAAATTAAAAGTCACGAAATGAAATCGTAAGTTTGACATGGGGCACGAAGACGCAGTATGAAGTCACACATAGACATAGAACGGCGCATGCGCGCTGCTGTCCAATCCGTACTAATACACGTATACCCGGGTATAGGCCTCCGAAGTAACTTTAGTGGCGCAGCCCTTGCGGCGAGTTTTGGCAAAACTTGGATTGGTTTTCGTCTGCTAGTGCAGTATGCCGGTCGCCATTTAAATCAGGTGTTTGCGTGAATGACAGTACCGCGTGTGATGTTTACGTTGTAAAAACAGCGTTTCACGTCATATCTGGGATTGTTGACGCGTGTTTGAGGAACAACTTTTCCCCATCACAGTCCTTTTCTCACCAGCAACAATTTCGCGAACTTCCGATACACGATGACTATCGAAAGTTTTTTGCCTATATTACAACATCCTTTATATAAATTTCCAATGCCAACAATAATGTAAACAGAATTTTTGTTGTACGGTAGAAAAAAATTGTGTGCAGTCAATGTACGCAATTTCATTAACATTCTCTTCTTAACATACCTATAGATATGCTTTTAGGGTGAAAGGAAGTCACGAGGATACATTGAAATTCGCAAGTAATCGTCATTACCTCGATCACAGTATTTAATTTTATTTACAAGCACGTTCCATTCACAATGTGAGATCTACAATCGATGATGCTTGCTCAAGCCTAGCTCTTTCGTGTTTGTGCCGGTTTGACTTAAGAGGGAATGATACCTCATCGCGGTCGGTATGGTAGAACAATTATAGATTCCCAAAAATCTCGAAAACGGCTCTTCAGATCCCGTCGAAACTTTGCCAAACGACGTCAAATAGATAGACGAACAGCTGTCTTCCCCTCAAATTTTCTGAATTTGAGGAAAAAAAATGTAGATTGGCTTATCATAAGCAAATCTAGTTTTTTTCTCAAATTCAGAAAATTTGAGGGAAAGACAGCTGTTCGTGTATCTATTTGACGTCGTTTGGCAAAGTTTCGACGGGATCTGAAGAGCCGTTTTCGAGATTTTTGGGAATCTATAATTGTTCTACCATACCGACCGCGATGAGGTATCATTCCCTCTTAACCGCCATGCGCCAATCCAAGTTTTGCCACTGGCAGCCGTTGCGCGGCGCCACCACGAAAGTCACTTCGGAGACCTATGCTATGGATGGCGTATCACTATCCCTGCTGCTGAAACATCAGTCTCTCTTCTTCTATTCCTCCTTTATCTTGTCCGGTTTAACACACGCGATTCGTAACGCGTATCCGTTGTCGCATAAGAAATATTCACTTAAAAACAAGAAGTGTTGTGGCGGTGAGAACGAGGATATAAAAGCGACGACCACCACCTCTCTCTCTCTCTCTCTCTCTTTCTCTTTCTCTTTCTCTCTCTCTCTCTCGCTCTCCCTCTTAGTGTTAGTACTCGCAGGTTCGTGGCATGAACTTACGGTAACTAAATGTGTCGAGGTTTATGCTGCACTCGCCACCTGACCATATTTATCTGTATGTGTACGATGGTATTGCGTGAAGGTTCGTTCCCATATGCTCGACTGGTACACTCGATTCTATTTTCTTCTTCAACGTACATATTCCGTACATATTCAACACCTCCGACTTCCTGTTGACAACGCTCCGTTCTTATCTTCAAAAGCCAGAAGACGTATACGTACTCTACATCTCGTGGTTCGTTTTCAGGGCACGAGTAATGGCTGTGCAAATGCTCTCCGAAGCCCCGCGAAAAAATTATGAAAATTCCAGACAAGGCACGTTTCATTTTAATTCCTTATGAAAGAAAGTTCCTAATAAGATGTATTCCTAGTGAAAGAAAAGTTCCTAATAAGATGTATCGTGCGACACAAAACTTGAGAGCCTTCAAAAGTCAAAAACGTCTATAACACTCTAGTAATGCAAGGGTCTGTACAAGCTTGAAAAAATAGTGTCGGTGAAGTTGACAGATCATTTGCCAGCTCATCAAAGTTAAATGAGATTTTCTTTCGCATGCAGTTAAGTTCTATAGTTCCTGATAGTTTTTAGCAATAGTTTTGGTGATTTTATTTTCTACAAAAGGTGATTAAAAAAATGATCTGCCAACTTCTCATAGCAGATAATTGTTCGAAAAACTATAAATTACTGGTAGTTCTTGCATGCGGTTGAGTTCTACAGTCCCTGAAAGTTTTTAGCAATAGTTCTGGTGATTCCACAAACAAAAGGCGATCGAAAGAAAAATAGTAACGTCCCATAGCACTATGCTGATGCATAGGCGTGAGCTCTAGGTGCTTTCTGTGTGGGACAATATGGTTCCAGTATTCTTCGATGTATCTGAGGAGAGTTCTGACTTCTAGCCACATTTCAATCATTATTAACCATTTTTATCAGCGTCTCAACTATACAAGTGTAATCTGCTGATGAATAGCAGTGACTTCTAAGCGCGTTCTGTGTGAGATATTATAATTTTAGTGTTGTTTCATCCATCTATCCATCAGCAGGTCTCACTTGTATAGTTGAGATTCCGACAAACATTGTTAATAATGATCTGTTAATAATTAACCTGTTCTCGAATAAATAAAGCAATACTAACACTGAAACATCCCAAACAGAAAGCACCTAGAACTATTGTTTTATGCATCCATCCATTAGCAGATCACACTTTTATATTTGAGATGCTAATAACAACTGCCAATAATTATTCTTAAATATGTAGAGGCCAGAACTCTTCTCGAATCCATCAAACAATAGCAAGACTATAATAATCTACACGAAAAGCATGCAGAACTCCTCTTCATCAGCAGATCACACAGTGTAGTTCGGATGCCGATGCAAAATTGTTAATAATTATTTAAAATTAATTATTAACTATAGGTAGGAATAATTATTAACCATACAGGAACTATAGAACTCAACTGCATGCGAAAATAACTCTCATTTAATGCTGATCTGGTGGCAAATAATCTGCCAACTTCACCTACACGAAAAAAACAGTTCGCTATGTACTGCTTACATCTTCGTATTACTCCCCCTTCTTTCCCTTGGGCACTCTCTCTATCCCTACTGTATTCTTGTAAATATAGAGGATAGAGAGCCTTTATGCTGAAACTCGCAAATTGCTCGTACTAAAATGGATTTAGAACCGAAAGAAAAGGAGGTATGAATAATTCAGGTTGGACTCGGTCCCGGTCCAATCACTTTCGTTTCGTTGTTCCCCTCGGAGCTCGCTTGCTCGTTCGCTCGTTCGTGAATCGCGCGCGCCGGGCTATTTGCCGTCCTCTGCTCCGTTGCCCTGCTACGTTGGAGCTTTACTACGAGACCAGCAACGCCGATGACGACATCGGAAAATGAACGGAAGTCGCTGAAGGGCTGCTAGGATCGCTTCGTGAACAGAATTCCATCTTCCAACATTAGATCGTGAAGGCAAAGACAAAGGGAGGAAGAGAGAAACGCTGTCGGTTACAGTAGTCGCGATGATTTAAAACACGAGAGCTCCACTATTCGTTTATTCAATCGATCGTGCGTGAAACTTGCAGTTGGTGATTTGAGAGGGAAATAAATTTTTTAGACACTCGAAAGTGAGACAGCGTTCGCTCATAATATTCTTTCACGAGTTAATATTTTTTAGGCGAAACAACAAGCAGATCGATTTAGAAAAAAAAAATCGTCCAATTGCAACTGTGGCTACGTCCAATTTTGAAAAATAAACCCGAATAAGAACACGTTTACTAAGATAAAAATGATTCAGTAGAGGTAAACAAATTTTTATACTTCTAGTCGAGCGGGTATTATTTTGCAAGCAATTCTCCCCATTGAAATTGAAGTACTGCAGAACTGAAATATAAAGAAAGAAATAGTTGGCAGAAAAAGAAAAACGAAAGAAAAATAGATATTCCAATGCTCACGAGGGAAAAGAATAGCGCAGAAATACTGAGTGGTATTCATATATCGTCTCTTACTCTTTCTCGCTCCCCTCTTTCTCTTATCTCTTTCGATTTTCCTTCCGGCTCGCCGCTAACCTTTTTCCCTTCATTCTCTTTTTCGTTACTTCGTTTTGTTTCTTTTTTTTCAACCCTCTTTTTCCACTGTCGCTTGTCTCTCATTTCGCTTGATTCCGTCCTTTCGCGGAAAAGCGAAGAGTTGAAAGGGTCGCGAGTTTTCGCGTTTTCTTCACGTCCTCCCATTTCCTTCTTTCCGTTTTCGCACCCTCTATTCCTGGACATCGTCTCTCTCGGCTTCGTCACAACTTTATCATGGCAACGGTATAAAACTTCTCATCCGTGCGATATATATATATATATATATATATATATATATATATATATATATATATATATATATATATATACTGCACGTATATAGATTTCCTTCTTTTATACCTCAAAATACGTGCATATACTTGATTCGAATAGGATGTGTATGTATAGTGGATTTAGCCAGGTTTCAGGGGTTGTTTTCATGTATATGGAAAACCAACGTCGCAAAGTTCTAGCCGTAAGTTTATGTTCAGGACTTTCGTCGTACGAGATAGATCCTTGGAAAACATTTATTGCGGCCATTATCTCTCTCCATTGCACTCGCCAAGCTCGCAGCTCGAATTACACAAATCGCGCAATCAGGAGAAAATGCGGAGGCGTAATGGCGAGGGGCGCTATTGGGTGGGGGGGATTTAAGAATTATGGACGAAATCATAGTAAACTGTAGATTTTTTTTCGTGCTGGATATATATATATATATATATATATATATATATTATAGGTCATTCAAGGTCAGTGTCGATTATATGAATTTAAATATTTCGGATCACTAGCACTGATTTGGTAGTGATCCGAGATATTTAGATTTGTATTTCATTTTAATAGGTGTTCGAAATGACCTAGAACGACTTTGACCCCATAATGTTTTTTATGCGGCTTGAGGTGCTCCACAAAATGGTTAAAAAAAATGTACCATTCCATTTAAAAAAAAGTGGAGGTGACCTTCACTGTGCGTCAGCGCCTCCACCGAAATAAAAAAAAATTGGTCGCATTTGATGGCCCCTTCACACCGTACAACTTTTGTCTGGAACATTTCTTGTGGCGTCGATAATTACTGAGTTATTTCGGGTGGCAGATATGAGAGGGACACCTTGTGTGTATATATATATATATATATATATATATATATTAGACTGATTCAAAAAAAAAAAAAAATTCTGGTTTCTCGTGCTATTGTTGGGCACTGATAAAACAAAATTTCTCTAAAAAGATGGGCGCGGTCACTCAATTTTTAGAGGTGGCTATCTCGACTTTTTTGTATTTGAATTTTTTTAACGAACGTATTGCATTTAAACATAGTCATGGCTTCGGATTACGGATAAAAATCGGAAAAGTTTTGAGTTTGTTCTTTTACAAACATAACAGAGAAAAACTGACCATACGTCGAAGTGCACACGAAACGATGAAAGAAATTTTCGAACAATGGAAATGTGCTGAAATTCCAACGCGTCGATTGAATAACGCAATCTTGAAATCAATAAAACCATCTAGTCTGGAAACAACTTTTAAAAAATCGAGTTAAAAAGAATTTGCCGTCACAAATATCGAAGGAGCGTAAATTTAAGAGAGATTTGGACAAACTGTTCAACGTTGCACATTTTCGTTCTGCCCAAAATGTTAACGAACTTGAGAATGGCTGGGAAGAAATGTAAATGAGTTTGAAGATAATATAAGCGTAGCATTTTGAAAATGTAAATATACGATTTATGAATAGAAGCTTATAATTTAATTTTTTGTAAAAAGTGCGAAATGTTAATGCGTATAAATAAATCTACATGAATAACGACAGTAGTATAGACGCCATTATTGATTTACCTGGATTTGAATTGTGAATATTGCACCCTTTTCAAATTGTTAGAGTTTATTTTTGTTACGAAAAAGCTGCTGGATGTGATTTTTATCCGTAATCCGAAGCCATGACTATGCTTAAATGCAATACGTTCGTTAAAAAATTCAAATACAAAAAAGTCGAGATAGCCACCTCTAAAAATTGAGTGACCGCGCCCATCTTTTTAGAGAAATTTTGTTTTATCAGTGCCCAACAATAGCACGAGAATCCAGAAGGAAATTTTTTTTTTGAATCAGTCTAATGTATATATATAAATTCATATATAATTTCATTTTCCGATCCACCCTCTACAGTATTTCCCACGGCTAATATTTTCTAACGCATTACTGCATTGCATTTGCACGAGGGCGTAGGAAAGCTGTGGAAAACCTGTGGCGACACTGGTGGCCATATTTTTCTGCGATTTGGTTGTGGTACTACCGGAAATTCGGACTACTGCCTCCCGCTTAGTACTTAACGCACAAGCCAGTGCGCGAATAAGCCGCCACGTATCTATGTATTGGCCCAGGGCAACCCTGCTTGATGTAAGAGATCGCTATAGCTGCACAGTGACCGCGTCTCTACTACATTGGTAATAATATTTTCATCCACAAATACTGATACCTCTTGAGTGTAAGCAGTCGTGACGTTGCAATTAATTGAATGTCAGATTTTTCAAATCTCTACACGTTGGCGTGTAAGACCACACATATACTAAACTCGTCATAAGTAGGATTGAAAAAAAATTGTTTTCGCAAGGACCACATTTTATATTACTACATTTTATTAGTTCTTTGTGAAGATTCTATTGGCTCCGCTTTGGAAGATAAGTTTTTGTTATCGTGGACGAGACTGCTTTCGAGGAGATGTATTGGTCGAACGAATCCTGTCCCTCCTACAGTCTCTATGTCTATACATTTCTCGAGGTTGTTCGATCGTTTTCCGGTTGTCATCGTTCACTCTATCTGCAATCGAACGGAGCGACGTTTCCGATTACACAAGTACAAGCCACATTAAGTTATTACGATGTTATCGATAACGCACTTCGCTCGTATATTTCCAGTAGCATCAGTAGTTTCCGAATCGTCGTAATGTTCAGTCTGCGAAGATATAAAGGGTAACGATGTACGTGGGGGCATCGCTCAATGTAACACGATTCCCTAGAGTACCCGGATCGATTCTGCACTCTCCGTGTATATTTTTAACTGGATATGACACAGCTGTACGTTGGCATCATTAATACGGGGGTGCGGCAGAGAGCCAACTTGATGAAGAAAATAAGTTATCGAACGGTTGAACTACTATCATCAATCTATATCAATTCATATCGATATGCTCTGTGCGCTATATTATACAGCCAGATGTACAACCTTTATATAAGCATGCCTACATATACATCTCAATATATAAATATACGCAGGTATCGGATAGTACAGTTTGTAGTTGTTGCGGACCCAAGTGCAATTTCTCTTTCTGCCAACATCAGTCGCCTCATCGGCTTTCCTTTTCTCTCTTTTTTCTTCCTTTATTTATACGTTGCTGACCGACCGTTTGGTTTCGGTCCGGGTCCTCGGTTATTTCGCGCAGAGAACGAGAAAGGGAGTAGAACTATAGCGAAGCTACGATCCCTCCAACCATTTTCCTTCGCTCAAAATCCTCCACGTCGATGTGTATGCGCGTCGTTTTTTTTCCTCAATTTTACGTGCTCGGAAATAACCTCGAAAAAAGGACAAACCACGACGAAACGATACTCGGATGAGTGGAATAACACTGGAGCAGTATGAAAGCGATGAAAAAAACGAAAGAGAGACAAGAAAGAGAGGATCAGGTTATTCGGCCTCGCAACCTCCCATTGTCCTATTGTCCACGCTAAAAGGGTTTTCTCCCTGCATTCGTTTTTCTTACGATCTTTAAGGAATAAGAAAGGAAGAAAAAAAAAAGAAACATAACCTTTATACACTCGGTGGATGTGGGAGATCGAAAAAAGCACAACTCCAGTCTAATTCTACGTACACATCTTTCCCTTGTGCTTCGTGGGGCAGGGGGGGGAGAGGGGGTAGAAGCAAAATACGATCAGTATTCAGAAATGAAACTCCACCTCCGATTACCTCTTCAACCTTTATTTCCCGAGAGTTCAAATGATGCAATGTCATTTGAACTGAGTGACTACGAGACGAAGAAGAAACAAAAAAAGCCCTCGTCGATGAGAAATTGCTATCCTTCTCATGTCATTCGGAGGATCCATAGGATAAACCGGTCTAGCGCAAAAGTTCTTTCTCTTTCGTAACTTCAGACTCTGTTTAAACCAACATCCGAGTGTGGCGAATAGAGAAAAGTATGTGTCGGAACAATGCAGACTACGCACAATTGGAATGTCTTCCTTCTCTGTGTATCTCTGTATCCTTCCTCTCCCTGCTTCGTAGAGCGTCCGCTGGCAGAGGACAGGTAGAGTTCATCGACATACATGCAGACATTGCGGCAGGGGTGGCGAAGAGAGCGAGAGTGAGAGGTCAGACAGAATTCCAGACGTGAATCCTCGATGTGTGACCGAGTGAAATAGTAGAGGCGTATAAGCACATGTACACATGCACACGCACACCCAACGGGTGTGTGAGCACGTAGCAAAGGGCGCCGGCACTGCGGATTTATCACCCAAACGTTATCGGGGTTGTTCCCTTACTTTTAAACCTATAGGAAAGAAGTATGTGTACTTGGATTGGCGCATACAGTAGGCAGGGTACTAGGCCTCACCGTAGTGAAATCTAGGGCTAGGTATATGCCGGAAAAACATGCTAGCTGCATCATCCTTCATAGAGGCCCGACGAGCAACGATGGCGGGGGGAGATCGAGCGAGCGAGCAGCACACACGGAGATACAGAGAAGAGGGTTCGCGTACCACGTGACGGGGATGGTCGCCATGTTTGGAATAGCCTCGAGGGATGGAGGGCAGCGTGGAAGCAAGATAGCCTTAACCAACAGTACGTACATACCATCCGAACACATACGTACAAGCGTGTGTACGGGAGGTCGGTAATCCCTCGAAGAACGAGAAGCGGAGAACAGAGGATAGAGAAGCGCGGCTATCCAGTATGCCGTGTGCGGGCAAGTGAGAATGAGATGAAACGAGAGATAGCACAACGGTCGGAGAGAATCGACTCTCCGTTCGGGGCTAGTGAGAAAAGCGTCATCTCCCTTTTCTCCCGCGGCCCCCGGCGTAACTTCAATCACCCCTTCTCCACGATGTAGGAGCTTGGCGAAGGTTGGATGTGTGCAAGGAGGGGATTCTCCCGACTGCGGAGCGAACAGTCACGGTGATAGCCGAACGTCGCGCCATGTGGTCTCGTCTTTTGCTACCCCCCACCTCCCACAGTCCCACCATCCTCTCCAGATTCACGTTTCACTACTACGGCCAACACGAAATATGTACACGTATATATGTGAGTCGGCGCGGTGGCGAGGCAATCCAGGGGGAAGGAATGGGATGGAGGCTGAGGAAAGTCGGGGAGGTTGGTGTACCATTGCAGCTTCTGCCGTCGTGCTTCCCCACGAATTGCGATCAATACCCTGTGCGTTGAGAGAGCGCCAAGAGAGCACAAAGTTATGCACGCGCTGTGGCTCTGCGTGATGGTGTGGCTCAATGATTCTCCTAGGGTTTAGACGGTGATTCGAGACGATTCGCTCTGCCGTACTCTTTGGAGGTCAACGCGATTGGCGAAACTCGCAGGATTAAAATACTCTTGCCGCAATATCTGATTAACGGGATTAGTACACGAGAGACTCGAAATTGTGAATGGATATAACCTCCGACAGAGCACACCGTTTCGCCGATATCGAACTTTACATCACCGATAAGAAACAATCCAGTAAAGTTGGCTGAATAATTAATCTACTGCCTATTAGACTTTGCAGATCATCGAGGCAAGACACGATTTGATCGTCGTTACACGCGTTTTTTTTTTTTTTTTTTTTTTCGTAGGTCGACCTTTTTCTCCTCATTCAGCGAGCTGTACACTGAGAAAAAAAGAATCGGTGAATGTGCAACATGCATTTCGTTGTCTCGAAGTTTTGTTGTTTTAACAGTTGCTCAGACATGCTGAATAAGCAGATAGTTTAAGGGGTAAGGCCACTGTAACGGCCCAAAAAAAAGGTTTTTTCACTAATTTTTTGCTCCCGAAATTGAAGGTATTTGAAAAAAAACTTTTAATGGTGTTATCGGGCATACATTAAACTTTATTATAAAATTTTTTTACAGTAAAAAAAAACAAAATGGCGGTGCCACAGCTATCTTCCCGGGACATGTTTTGCTTCCAGGGCTCCGCGGCACGCAGCACCACTGGTGCACTTTTGAATCTAGAACAAAAAAAAAACCATTAATCTAGAGGGCTATAGCTAGAGAATGTCGATCGGATTTTAAAAAGTATCAATTTTTGTGGATTTGGCGTGCGTTTGAAAAAAAAAATTGATTTTTGACGAAAAAAACGGCAAGTTTTTTGTTAATAAAAAATCAATAAATAAAGTTTTTGAAAATTCCGATCGACATTCTCAAGATAATGTAAATGTTCACATCTGGTTAAAATTTCAAGTAAAAAAAATGAAAATTGTTCGAGTTATGCTGCGTGCCATTTTGAAAAACCATGTTTCGAGAAAAACGCGTTTAAAGTTTTGCGAATAGTTTTTTATTGGAAAAAATTAAAAAAAGAAGTTAAAAGGATTTAAACTATTTTTAAACTAGAGGGTTTAAACTATTTTTTAAGTCAATAAAAAAAAAATCGATTTTTCAAAAAATTTACAGTGGCCTTACCCCTTAAATGTATCTTTGGTTGCTGCCCAACTATACTGTTTTGTTATGCCAATCAAAAATCAAGTTGAACGTATTTAAAGATACAATTTTGTTAAACCAACTGAATTTTGGATGGATGAAAGAATTCTTTTTTCAATGTATCTATCCGTCGTCGTGTTCAACTCTCTTGGCTACGTTGTGAGGCAGTCATTGAGAAGAATTAATAAGTCGTACGCTGAGAGAAATTATTTGTTCGAATTAATTTTGTGTTGGTGCTTGGCGTTCTATAATTTTGTTTTATACAATTCTAATTGTATAATATATTCAGATCAACTGAATGTGAACTTGTTTATTTGAGAAATGAAATTTGGTATTAGCTTGTTAGACTTTTTTGTTCACTATAACGGAAGTATATATTTGAATGGAACGAATATTTTATTTCTTTATACAAGGATACTGCTTCTCATCGAAAAATGTATGTTTGGCTCTGATAGCATTGAAGTATTTTTAGAGAGAAGAGAACTTTATTCGTTCTGTAAACAATTTTTTTTACTTTTGGTATCGTTACACAAAATCTCGGATTGTGTTTCCATAAAATAGTAAATTCGAAATAACGACTTGATATTCAAATTACCAACTGGATTTCTGTATATAACTATCTCGAGGTTTTGAGGATTTCCATAATGACTGTTGAAAAAGATTATGATTATGAGATTCCGCAACGACTGTTGAAAAAGATTATTAAGATAAAATTAAAGTATACGCTGACTGAAATAAATAAATAAATAAATTTGAAACAAACCTGTCCACAATAGAATCGAATACGGATTTTTTTTTCTTCAGTGCAGTGTTGGGCAGTGAAAACTTCAATTCTTTCGGTTCTCGACAAATCAACTTGTCAAATTTTTGTACCATATTTCTTTTTGCCAAATGCGTTTTTCTACCGTATTGCCAACGTCAGCGTCTCAATACTAAGTAGTTAAAAGAAGATTTTCGAAGACAGTTTAAAACTAGCGACCTTAACGAGATGTCTGCCAAACCAACCAACCCTCGTACTCCTCATAGCTGTCGAGAATGCTCGCCCTTTGCTTCGTTCCCTATTTTCACTTTCACCCCTCGTTCGTCTGTACACACAAAGACGCCCTCACGTTTAGATACAGGGGTATTTATTTTTGCTTGCACTTCCGGTAAAAGCGCAGTCACGCAGGAAGTCATCGTTAACGGACGTCTAACTTTCTCTTGTCTTTCTCGCTCTTTCTATTTCTGGGCGGCTTTTTTTCTCGTAATTTCATGGGTGCCTCTCGCGCGCTAATGCAACGCATATAGAAAGAAAGAGGAAGAGCGAGGGAAGCGGGAAAGAGATGTGTAGAAAATGCGTTCCGCATAAAACTGCATACTAAGAAACAGCTTTTATACATGTTCGTTCGCGTTTTGTGCAGCCATGACTTTTCCGAAACCAAAAGCCGACAACCATTATACATTTCACGCAAATGTATATGAGACTGAAGCTGAAATCCTGTTTGTTGTAATCGCAAACCACATAATGGTAAAGAACCAGAGAAAGAGGGTCATTATGTATATGAATATTCTATAAGGTGTGTGTGTGTGTGTTTTGGCAAAAACATTTGAGGGTGGTAGTGGATATCAAAGAGGAACTACCGGAGTGATCCCGGGTGACGCCTTTTGCCGTTCTCGACATATGTACAAAGCTCGCGAACCCGCGGTGGTTGATGGGTATATAGCAGGTCCCGTTTCTACGAAACGGATCATCAAGGCTTTGTGTCGCGTTTCCTTCGTCAATGGAACACATGTTTAGACACGTATATGAACGAAGTATGAGAGAGATGGCCCAAGACAAGATTCATATGACATTATTTTTCCCCCGTACTCTCGGCTTCTCTCTATCTCTTTCTGCCTCTTCGTATTTTGAATATTGTCACTTCTGATCATAGATGGCGAACGTCGACCGACGAATTGTGGTGTAAAATTTGGAACAAAAAATGCGTTGTAAAAATTCGAACAGTATGAAAAATCGGCATGTTTTAATAGCGAGTTTTCTCCCCTGCTGTTCCCTTGTCGCTTCATTTCGACCAGCACCCAAGTATGCATGTATGAAGAGGAAACGATGTCACAAAGTCTAATAGGCGAGAGGCCACGACCTCACGAAGCAATTTTTATTCTTCGGGTACTTGTTCCGGGAAAGGTTCGTCTCATTTTTTTTATCTGGTCTAGGCAACCATCAGCGTATATGTGTACAGATATATATACGGTGATCCGTTAGTAGCCACGTTGACGATATTACCGGGTCGACTTCGCGCACGAGCTTCGCTACCTCGTCCCGAGGGATCGACGATCCCAAAGTGTAAGAAAAAAGTCCGAGTCCCAGAGGGGGGGGGGGGGGGAGGAAGGGCCGGATAAACGTAGATATAGAGGGAAAAAGAGTGATTGCCCAACGAGAGACTCCTGGCACGACTGTACTGCTGCGTCTTTTTTTTTATCCCTTTATCTACTCCTCTCTCTCTCTATCTCTCTCTCTCTCTCTCTCTCTCTCTCTCTCTCTCTCTCTCTCTCTCTCTCTCTCT